>CM064568.1:17632990-17957845 GCA_032716605.1 Paralithodes platypus | reverse complement strand
TGTTAAATGCATTAATACAATTATTAACACTACAATAATTACTGGTAATTATATTGTTGTTATTACAATATACAGTTATATCTTTGAACATAATGATGCATGCATTAAAGGAAGGTAGTATATACGAAAAAGTAAACAAATAAAATATATAAATAGATTCACATTTGTTTTCACCAACCCACCAATAACTTATAAATAAACCAAATTAATTAAATCAATGAAACCAATGAATATGTGTGGTACTCCAAGAACTCGAACCTACAAAAATTGGCCACCCGGAGTATTGAACCAGGTGTTGAGCTTTGCTTGGTTGACTCACTAACAGTCTACCCGTTAACCACCCCAAGTAAATCGTTCACATAGGATCATTTTCCGCCACTCCACCCCTCCAGTCCGCTTTGTTTCCAGCTTGCATGAACTAAATGGCACGAAATGTTTGTCTACGGAATATTATTGTAACCTCATCAGATTGTACTAGTTCGAATTAAAATACTACCCCGCTATGGACATTCCTAGGTCCAGTGTAAGATATACCTTCAAATAACTAGTAATCCATACTTCCTTAAATTCTTTTTCCGTGTATGTTCAAGTACTTCCTCCATGTTTTCTGATTAATAAAATTTCTAGTTAATCTTGTGAATAATTCGGTCCAGCACGTTATACGGTGAATATCATCAGTTTGACATTAAATGCAAAAAACGTCACCGGTACAGAAGGGGTAAATATATATCAATATTGTTATCCCTTGAATAGCGGAAGAAACTCTTTTGTTGATACATGTAAGTATTGGCGAAGTGTGGAAGAATATCTCTATCTCTCTCTCTCTCTCTCATATATTATAACTAAAGTAGCACACTTTAAAAATTCACCTACTAGACGAGACAGAGTATGGGGCGAGGGAACAAGAAAGTGGTCCGGACCCTAAACATTCGAACTTTAAATGTTGTTTCTGTTCGGGCTCCGTCTTGAGTCGGCCACCCCCAGCTATGGGATATAAGTGCCTGAATATATATATATGCATACATACATACATACAGTACATAACATATATATACACCAGTTTTCATAATTTTTCATATATTAATAAACTTTACATTTCATACGAACGATTCGTCCGTGATGTCAATGCCCTCCCATGATTAACTACTAACACGAAGAATAATCCATGTATACGCTGGATACATTAGATAACACACAAACAAATGACAAATTAAATATATATATTGTTTATATTTGACGTATTAAAAAGCTCACTTATTCAATAAGAAATTCGAATATTATAATTTATATTGAGATTAAAGACATTGATTATGGGGTTGTTTATTTTTAGATTATATGTTGATCCCCAGTAAATATAAGCCTTTTACACACATGAACCGGGTAACCTTAAGGGGGGTGACCTGCTTTTTGTTATTTCTGTCCTTCTCTCTCTTTCTCTGGCTTGTATCCATTTGGCCCCATTCAGCCTACTGTTTTAGGACGTTTATCCCCATCTAGGTGTCGATTTCTTCCTGGCGAGCGATAGCGAGCCAGCATTATATGAAGAAATCCGGCTTCGCCGGAGACATTTTTCTATCGAAAAATGTACAAATTTAGCCTGCTGTCAAACAAAAATAAAAAATATGCTGGCTCGCTACCGCTCACCAGTAAAATATTGACACCTAGATGGGGATAAACGTCTTAAAACAGTAGGCTGAATGGGACCAAATGGACACAAGCCAGAGAAAGATAGAAAAGGACAGAACAAAAACAGGTCACCCCCTTAAACGTCAATATTATTTATATGAAATTAAATGTCAAATAACTTATGTACAGTCGTGGTTAGGGTTGAACAATAACGAATAAGTTGTACATGGCCGTCTTATTCTTAGTTCCCACTGGGTTGATACGTCTTATTATCGCCAAGGTAATGGGGTGAAACATATTATAATATCTTAACTAATGTAGCGTTTACGGGAGGCCCCACACAACTCTCTTGGACCAAATAGGGTTAACATCGTAAACGGCTTCACATAAACACACATATACGCTCAATTACAAACACACATATACGCTCAATTACAAACACACATATACGCTCAATTACACGGAGAGACATTATCTGTAGTAGGTCTATACATTGTATTAACCCCTTCTGTACCGACGACGTTAGTTATATTTAGACGCTTTTGTGGCGTTCTTGTAAGAAATATGGTAGTAAACAGTGTTAAGTGAGGTTGCTAGACGCCTGTAGATTGCTGGAGGCTCTTTTTAAACGGAATACAATTATATAATAAAGCCAGAATAAAGTTGAATATATGTCACCGGTACAGAAGGAGTTACTTATATGCACGACAGTAAAGTATGAGGGTTTGGTTGACTTTTATGTTTGGGGAGATCCACAGACCAAGTAACTCAGCCAGTATGAGAGGTCCCGGGTCAAGTCTCTGTTTGAGCACCCATTATATTTTGCTACGTTTCGGAGGCGGTTACTCCACTATCAGGCAAATCTAAAAATGACAAATATACCACTTGTAATAAAACACTTGTATCATTGTGAGTTACAATAATTTCATAAAGTGCATGCAGGCGTTTCGTTCGTGGCCACCCATTCGGGGATCACGGCGTCCGGCAATAAATAGATAGATACAATAATAATTGTATTTGTTTTATATAATTAACTTACATTATCATGTATTAAAGTTCCAAAATTAACAAAGGCGTCTGCCGTTCGCATATAATACAACAATAACGTTACCCATATATACAATTAAATAACGGATACAGGACAAATAAGAACAAGGTGTTAAACGTTTGGCTCAATTACAACTAGATGTCCTACAGCCTCTGTGGAGCGGTCCGAGCTAGCAGACTCAGGTTACTGGTTCAAACGATCATAGGTGGTCAATGTGGCATATTTTTATTACCGTGATTTATATTGTTATTGTTACTATTATGTGTTTGTGATGATGATGATGATTCATAGTTTAAATGTTCTTGTTTGTATTAATACCAATATATCATAACTATAATTTACTTTGATTAACCGTTTATTTGTATATTTCAGTAGTTATTTTCAGCCTCAGGTCAGGTAAGGTGTAAGTATTGAGGGATAAGCCTTTACAAGTCTTACTTTCCAAAGAGTGTTAAGAGTTGAGAAGGAGTGTTGGAGAGAGAGGAAGCTGTTGGAGTGGCTTTGTCTGTGTACGTTATCGAAGTGTCGCCCGACTGGGTGCGCCAGAAAACATTATAATACATGAATTACATACACTAATTTACAGCCACACAAACGAATCTCGCTCTCACTCACTCTCTCTCACTCACCATAATACTGTGGATCCAAATCAATTATTTGCATACCATTAGTTTTGTTAATGTATTCATTGTTTGTTCTAACATATAAATATATCAATAGCAGCGCCTGATGTTAGCAAGCAACAACAACCAGTTGTATCCGAAAATAAAGGTTAAAGGTAGTTACGGGAAGAACACGATAAATAAGTATAAAGTTTATATCAATGACAAATAGATGGTTGACATTCTCTTTGCAGCGGTCCTATCTCACACACTCTGGGGTCAGGGTTCCAACGATCATATAATACCATGAACATATTTTGTTATGTGTATTTCAATTATTTTATAATGTATAATATGTATTATTATTAGTATTATTATAATATATAATTATTATTATTGTTATTATTATTAATATTACTTTATCATTATTATTATTATAATAATACTTATTAGTATTACTTGTATCATTATCATTATTTATATCATCTGTATTATTAGTATTCCTATTATTACAATACATACTCATTTAAAGTGAGTTTTTTTTTTTGGTAGTAATTGGAAGGAGTATACCCCACCCCTTCCGGAGAATAGGTGGCAGATGCCTTTCAACTCATTCCCATCACGATCTTCCCAGTTTTTCGTCCACACAATAAATACGGTGACCGGTCAACTCAACCAGTAGACCATTTCAACCAGTAGCTCTCAACCAGTACCAAATCAACCAATACGGTTAGGTTAGGTTAGTACTATATTTTGGCACTGGTTTGGTTGGTCTGGGTTAATTTGGCACTGGTTGAGAGCTACTGGTTGAAATGGTCTACTGGTTGAGATGACATGGAACCAATAAATACACTCTGGAACTCTCTCCCTCAACCTGTTTCTCCCTCATCATATGAATAGCATGTTTTAAGTTCCGTGTATTCACAAATGTTGACTCATTGAGTCTGGCGTTCTATTATTTGTTGTTTTTTCAATTTGGGGTTGGGGGGGGGGGATGTAACAGGCATCCTTGCCTTTTGTTTCCTTCATACACATAGACAAACTAAAATCGTCTAAGGTTACCCAGACTACTACTATGAGACATCATCTACACTGAAGGGATAACACTAACTCTGAAGACGTCATCATTAATATTTTGCCAGACACAAAGTAATGATATTGAGCCGTTTAATCAGAAGGCGATATTTATACCCTATTAACGGGTTATCTTACGGCGATATTAGATGTATAAGAAACCAGTATATTAACAGCATATATGCTTTTCCCGCGACGTCTAAACTTCCGCATATTATTTTAATCTAGACTATAATAAGTTGTGAATATTAAGTATATGACTTATGGTAAAGTATTAATAGCGCTAGAATTACGACGTCGGTATTTTGGATACGATTATCAGTGGGAGATAATATTTCATAAATGCTTTGTTTATCCAGGCCGGGACAATCTGGTGTTACGACTGTAATGTATATGGAAATAAATTCAGGAAAATTTACTTTAAATTGCCTTGCCTTGGCCACTTTATCATATCCAAAGCCATGAACAGCAGTGTAACTCATACTATAGTTTATTTATTATATTTTTTGTTTTTTAAAAAGACCTCAGTCTACGTATTGTGAAAAACCTGTTATCCTCCGGCACATTGTGGGGTTGAGTGAGTGAAGCCCCCGGGGGGACAGTGAATGAAGGAGGATGCATGTTTTTCATAATACGTGTTGCTAGCCCCAAACGCGCGAGCAACTGTGGCTTTCAACCATCCGACACATCCCCTAATTATCCCCTAATTATACCAGAAAGCTCAACCCTTACCGCTATACCTATAATGAACGGAGTATAGCACTATTAGGCATATATGGCAATAATAACTAAAACTAACAGACTCTGCATTACGATTGACTTTGTTCAGTCTTTCGTTTGACACCCTGCTACAAACTATATGTTATGATGAATTGAAGAAGGCTTCTCAATTACTATGATAATATAGACACAATACTCTAATTAAAAGGGAAAATGGCGAAGCCATAAACAATGAATTATGTGGTCAAAGTTTGTGTTGTTGTGAATTATATACTAAACTATCCTGTCTAGAGGGGTGTGAACTCTCAATCCTAAGTACCGTGTTCGAATCACTAGTTCATATATTTTTATTATTATCATTATTACGGTTATTAGTATGATGATGATGATGTGTTTTAAGAAAACTAACGACAAAATGCAATTGATTTGGTCGCCGTAATTAATGCCCTTATTGATTAATGATTCAATGTAATTGCCAATTGTCAATTTACAGTAAAAATCAACACGCGTATTTCAATCTGTTCAACACCATATTGTCGATTGTTTGACTAACATATACGAATGACAATAAGCTAATCATAAATGTTGATGTTTGTTGCGTGATTTGGAAGTTGTGCAGTTTTGCGTACATATAATACTACAACAAATTGTAGTAATATACACCGACCACCAAGATAAACAGCAGGGCATGTGTCTGCGATATTCTTTAATACATCTGCCTGTCCTTCACAACATTGTAGGGCTTTAATCTATATTAATCTACAACATGTTATGGTTTTGTTTTCCTTTCCTGTACTCTCTGGACATAAAAGATTGCAGTGTTAGGTGTGATGTTCTTACTCGGACATTCCTGTGGAAATATTTAGATCCATGGATTACCGATGAATTTTATAACAATGCATTTGAATAATAATAATAATAATAATAATAATAATAATAATAATAACAATAATACCGGTAATAATAATAATAAAAATGATAATAATAATAACAATAATAGTAATGATAATAAAAATAATAGTAATAATAGTTTGCTTAAATATACCAATTCACTTTATATAATCAGCCAGTTGACACGGGCCGGGTGGGTACAACTAATGTTTCTCACCGCTCGGTCTGTAGTTCGAACCTGGTGCATGGTGTGATGGAAGGATGTGCTGGGTGGTAGGTTGTGATGGATGGTGTGATGGAAAGGGTATGACAGATGGCTTGGTGTGTTGGTGCTGCAGTGGTGGTGTGCTGGAGGGGGGGGGGGGGGGGGGGTGCGTGGCACACAGCAATATATAGGTTTAGGTAGATACATTAGCTAGGGTTAGATAGATGTAGGTACATTAGATAGATAGGTAGGTGCAGTGTGCCACAATCTCCCACCTCGTGAGTGAGGGGTATGACCGATGGCTTGGTGTGATGATAAGGTATGCCAGATGGCTTGGTGTGATGGAAGGGTATGATAGATAGATTGGTGTGATGGAAGGGTGTGGTGTGATGGGGGTGTGCTGGAGTGGAGTGCTGGGTGAAGAGTATGTGTGGAAGGAAAGGGGGGGGGGGGTACTGGGTGTGTGAAGATGGCTTGGCTAGATGGAGGGGTATGATAGATGGCTTGGTGTGATGGGGGTGTGCTGGAGTGGAGTGCTGGGTGAAGAGGGGGTGTGTGGTGGGAGGTTGTGGCACAGTGAGGCCCGGACCCCTCAGTGTGCCACAATCCCCCACCTAGTGTGTGTTGGAGGGGTATGATAGATGGCTTGGTGTGATGGAGTTGAGTGCTAGGTGAAGAGGGTGTGTGTGATGGGAGGTGGCTTGGAGTGATGGAAGGGTATGGTAGATCGTGGGGGGGGGGGGTAAAATTCGATTTACAAATAAAATAATTTTGAACACAGATTGTTTTTGTTCTTCAGTTATATACTATTTACATAACGATATTTAACAACAAAGACATATATAACCAAAGCCGAGTTATTACTCCCACACCACATATACTGTAGATGTCTTTACACTAACACCATATATCCACACATCCTTTGTAGCATGCACTTACACAATTACTGTTGGTATATAAAACACATTACGCCGAATCGCGTCGGCAATTAAAATATAAATTTGTATTGATCCAGTATAATATTCTCGAAGTATTCTGGCAAAAATCGATTTACAAATCATATAATTTATAACGATTTTTTTTTTTTTTTGTATAGCCTAATGTGATATTGTTAAGTTCCACAAGCCACCACCCCAACCAGCAACCCCCGCCCCCTTTCCTGTATTGTGCTGAAATCCTATTTTAAGTAACTAACCATTACACCATCAACACAGTTAAACATACAGTAAATACACTAATAATGTAGGTTTCTGATAGATAGACAGTATGGTCAATTTGATTTTGTTTTACATGCACTACAACCATATTATAGCTGGTACTCCACTCCAGCACACCATCACACATACCCATACGCACTTACATAATTAGGTACATAAAATGCACATTCATATTGTACTTATGCCTGTATTTTGAATTAAAATTCGAGTATATTAGTATATAATTATAGTTAAAAATCACAATCAATTATTAATTATCATTATTAATTTATCGAGAGGATTATACAATATATATTCAATAATTTCCGCTTGCCTGGCCTGAGACCTTCCTTAGCATTTGTCTATCCGTTATATCCTCATTTGGGTTCCATAGGATTGGGCTCATACGGGATTGGGCCCACGGGATTGGAACCTAACCTAACCTAACCTAACCTACTATGGGTTTCAGAGGCCGTGTTACATGGTTTTTCGGGAATAACTTATTAACACAAATTTGGATTAGTATGATATTTTGACACAGCTTTATTCACACCCTGCCCTAATTTTCGCCAATATCGTGCATTACCAAAAGTGAAGAATTAAGGTACTTGTCCCTGTGTCATGAGGTTAAAGTCGCGCCTGGTCACACCTAGATGATGAGGAAACGAACAAGGTTAGTCACCCCCCCATCTCTCTTTCTTTCCCTCTCGCTCTCTCTCTCTCTCTCTCACTTTCTCACACATGGAAACTACGGCCACTGGCGCATGCATTATAAATATAAAAATGAGGCATGCAAAATGTGTTAATTTTATATTTATATTGTATAGTGACATAACGTGAATGTAAGGACAAGAGTATGGTAGGGTGCTGGGTATATAACGACCGTGTTTCATCGATGAGCAATGGTTCGGTTGTTTCCGGGTGTTGTGTTTTCGTCGGGTGCCACGGGCTTACTCTACGGCAGCAGTCGTATACAGTCAGCCATACGTGACATTGGCTCCAGCAAGGCAAATTATGGCAACCAAGTTGCGTCATTGTCCGCGTGGGTGTAAAAACGCATTTGTCATGCGTCTTTACTACATAATTATACAGCAGGGAGAAAGCCGCCAATCGGCTAAAAATCAGTTTGAATAGGTAAGTGGTTAATTATGGCTATTATACGTAGTAATACTTAACCAGACAGAGACACAGGTTACGTGTACCAGTTTGCAGAACATCATTGGTAACAAAAACATTTCAACATAAGGGAGTTCAAATATGGAATAACCTCATTGTAAATGTTGATGATAATTTTATGTTTTCATTATATAAGAAACGATTATAATTATATTTAATGGATAGCTAAATTGTGCTCTGAATTCTAGGAATTTTAAACTTGTTAATTTATTTGTCGTCTATGTGAAGAGGCAATGTGTATTTGAATGTAAATGAGTATGTGTATATAATTGTCTTTATTTTGTGTATATATTATGTCTTTGTTTTGTATTGCACTTGTGTACATTTCTTTCCTTTGTTGTCTTATTTCACCTGATATGCATATGATTATAAGAGGACATAATTATATGCCTGATGGCATCAAATCATCTTTGTCATGGATATATCTTATCTTTGTATAATGGCACATTTTTGTAAACATGTATACCTATATATCTATGGCAATAAACTGTTATTAACTGTTTTAATCTTTAGATCTTTAAAGGGCGTTTTACTGCAACAAATTAATTGCAGCACTGAAATGGTGAGCCCGATAGCTACAAATATAATAGTTATAAGTATCCATACAAAGAGCAAAGTATTTATAGCATGATCCCATGCTTACAATAACATACACAGTATTTATTAAGTTTTTCATGCGCCACATTAGACATAAATATATCTAATTAATTAATATCACTCCCAACACCAAACACCTCCGAATGAAATTAATTGGACTTTCACCACACAGGCCTTATGACCGCGTAGCGGAAGCCGTGAGAATGACGATGAGAGCAGTGCAGATGATGGTGCACCGCAGCACCCAGTCTCGGCCTGGGACAGCGACAGCACCGCCAACACCGACAGCACCCCCAACACTGGGCGCCTTTGACAGTTTCGCCATCGGTGCCATTCGCCGAAATATCCACGCAAAGTTTGCTGCCAAGCAAACCTTCACGATTGGCTCCATGACGGAAGACCTAAAGATGGCGAGCATCATCCCGGAGGCAACCTCGGAGACGTCGGTTTGGCGACTCATCCACAACATGGGATTCCGCTACAAAACCTCACAGCGTAAGATGTATGTGATGAAGGAGTCGCTGGACATTGTGTGCCGCCGGATCAACGCTCTCCGGGCACTCAAACAATTCCGGGAGGATGGGAGGCAGGTGGTTTACCTGGACGAGACCTGGTTTACCACCAGGATGAACCACAGCATGGAGTGGGTCGACAGCACTCAGCCTGCCACCAGCACCACGTTCAGTCGTCAAGTGCCGCCCGGAGAAGGGGAGCGTTTCGTGGTGGTAGCAGCTGGCACAGCCGACGGTTTCGTCGAAAACACATTCCTGTGCTTCCCGGCCAAGAACACCAGCGGCGACTATCACGGCGAGATGAACAGCAAGCTCTTCCTCCGCTGGATGACGTCACAACTTCTGCCGTCGCTGGCTCAGCCATCGGTACTGGTGATGGATAATGCGCCATATCACAGCCAGCTGACGGAGGAGAGTTGCTGCCCCACCACCGCCACCAAGAAACCGGATCTTATAAAATGGCTGGACCACCACAGGCTACCCTTCCCACCACATGCCACACGTCCTGAACTGCTGCTCATCTGAAAGCAAAACCGGCCATAGCCACAATACACGGTTGATGACACCATCCGCGCGTGGGGCCACGAGGTCGTCCGTCAGGCACCCGCTCATCCAGAGCTCAATGCCATCGATCAGGTATGGGGGTGCATGAAACGGCACGTGTGCTCCTCCCTACATCGTTTCACCCGGGCGGATCTACAGGAAAGGCTGGAGGAAGCCAGGCTTTGCGCCACTGAAGAGGTGTGGGCGGGTGCGATCCGACGATCCCGAGCCTTCGAAGACGAGTACTGGTCCACGGACAACATCCACGAAGGTGTGGATCCCGTCATCATCAACCTTGCTAGTGATGAAGAGGACGACTTGTTTTTAGATAGTGACGATGAATAAAATAAACTGTTTGCTGTGTATTTTGTGTGTATCATTTGTCCACCCTTCATGTCTCCGCTTCCTTTCGTTGTATAAAATGACCTATTAATAAAACCTGGCCACACTCACCCCTCCACATTCCTATAAACTTTGTATAAATGTCACATTGTCCCACCCTTCTCCTCCGTGTTTTTTTGTATTGTTTGTTTTATTGTCGGCAGCATCTTCCTCAACGTACCATCACTCAAAACAATTCATGGACCTCAGCTTTTTTCTAATTATGGAAGTATATCTCTACAAACGGATTTACGAATATGATTTTCTATACATCAATTACGAACCTACATATACCATTGATTGTAAAGCAAGTCCCAGCCAATAATCAACCCAGATAGTAATTGCATAACGAAAATCGTACCGGTCCACCATTTTGTATAAGTGGCTGTACTTACTTACCCTACACTACCCTTCCTCCCCCAACATTTTCCCATCCTCACCCCTTCCCAACCCGTAATTAATGACCAAGCGTCAACTGCCCCATCCCACCTGACATCCAACACAACCTGACGATACGATGACCATATTACACCTTACAGTAGATGCAATATCATGCCAACACAAAACCACACAACACCTGGAAACCACCAAACCACTGCTCTTCCATCACACACGCTCGTTTTATACCCACCACCCTACCCTACTGTTGCCCTTGCAGTCAGTTTATGTCACTATCATAATTATATTAATATAAAATTAACACATTTTGCATGCCTCACTTTTATATGTATAATGAATGCGCCAGTGGCCATAGTTTCCACGTGTGAGAAAGAGAGAGAGAGAGAGAGAGAGCGAGAGGGAAAGAAAGAGAGATGGGGGGGTGACTAACCTTGTTCGTTTCCTCATCATCCAGGTGTGACCAGGTGCGACTTTAACCTCATGACACAGGGACAAGTACCTTAATTCTTCACTTTTGGTAATGCACGATATTGGCGAAAATTAGGGCAGGGTGTGAATAAAGCTGTGTCAAAATATCATACTAATCCAAATTTGTGTTAATAAGTTATTCCCGAAAAACCATGTAACACGGCCTCTGAAACCCATAGTAAGTGGGCCCAATCTCGTGTTTTTTTTTTTTGTTTTTTTTTTCATTACATTGAGCGTATTTATCAATACCAAATCAAATGTTGTATAAGTCTTGGGCTGGTAGAGTCACAACTTTTGGTCAGCCACCAGTTGGCACTCCTGGTGTAACCTTGGATTAGTTCGTAGATGTTGACGTTTTCGCGTTTTATATCCTCAGTTTTTTTAAGACAACTAATGTAGAATGTATATAATGTATATATTATATGTGTCGTGTTATTATCCCTGTAAGATAAATACTATATTTTTGCGAGCTCCTAATCGTGTACAGTCCAACTTAAGGGGGATGACCTGTTTTTTTGCTGTCCTTTTCTATCTTTCTCTGCCTTTTATCCATTTGGACCCATTCAGCCTACTGGTTTAAGACGTTTATCCCCATCCAGGTGTCAATTGTTTACTGGTAAGTGGTAGCGAGCCAGCATATTTTTAATTTTTGTTTGACAGCAGGCTAAATTTGTACATTTTTCGATAGAAAAATGTGTCCGGCGATGCCGGATTTCTTCATATAATGCTGGCTCGCTACCGCTCGCCAGGAAGAAATTGACACCTAGATGGGGATAAACGTCTTAAAATAGTTGTCTGAATGGGGCCGAATGGATACAAGCCAGAGAAAGAGAGAAAAGGACAGAAATAACCAAAAGCAGGTCACCCCCCTTAATATTGGAATAAACACCAAAATCACTCCCAGTAAGATGATATATTGTAGGTGATTCAAGGCTGCGATAGATGATATATTGTAGGTCATTCAAGACTGCGATAGATGATATATTGTAGGTGATTCAAGGCTGCGATAGATGATATATTGTAGGTGATTCAAGGATGCGATAGATGATATATTGTAGGTGATTCAAGGCTGCGATAGATGATATATTGTAGGTGATTCAAGGCTGCGATAGATGTAGCATATAAACGTGTTCGTTATTATAATATAAACTGATAGTGATTGGATAATAACCCTCTCCGATAATAACACACTGAGTAAAGAAGGTAGTGTATATGGGATCTATCCGTAATTGACCACTTGCGAGTTTCAGGCTATAAGGAAGTTGAAGTTTTTTACATGGATATTTAGCAGAATTACCAGCAAAAATGCGGTTGTAGTACATTTATAAATACATACAACTAAATTCAACATACGTTTAATCCATTATACAGCTACTTTATTATTGTATTTCTGTTTAATATAGATGTTTAAGGCACCAACTTCCTTATAGCCAGAAACTCGCAAGTGGTCAATTATCAACATCTTCTTATTTCAACTGGGTAACTCAATTCTGCACCACCCTGTATTTATCTATTAATGTAAATAGCTATCAGTCTATTACTTTATATATCTATCTATTACTGTTTATATGCAAGTTATGGTTGATACAGACATAATATTGAACCTCACCAAAGTAATTCCCTAGGCCTTCATAATCAGAAACAAGTAGTGCTCTTTCTGAAACTAAATGGTATGTAGTCTTTTATCAAAGCTTAACACTCAGTTCAACAAGTGTTTTCTAAAGGGTTATATATTTTGTCATCGCTACCAAAAGACAGGTTTGCTAATATTGCTACGACCAGAAGTATATATATGCTATTTCAAAACAATGTATTCTAGTTTATACCCTAGACTAACGAAACACGATATATCATACTTCATTAAAACTAGAATATGCCCAACCGTCCCCCTTGCAAGCTAAATCTGTACATTTCCGAAGACCGATTACTTTAAAGTATAAGCTCGGTGACGCTATATACTGTACAATCGGGGGTATTAAGTGTTGTCATAGATCCCAGTGGTTTTCGCTCAAAAAGTGATATTGGTGTCTTTATAGTTACTGGGAAAAGTGCTTATCCCTCAGAGTATTAGTCAGTGTCCGAAACTTTCTGAAATATATGACAACACTTAATAACCTCGACCGTACATAATAAAACAATATAGCTAAGGCAACTTGTGACTCGATCCCGGACCTTCAGTGCGAGAACTATGACGGGTTCACAAAGTCAAAACTATAATAGGTCACTGACGAGTTTCAGGCTATAAGGAAGTTGGAGCAGTAAATATTGACATTATTATTAACATTATTCTTAACACTAATAACCCCCAAATTCAATTAATGAAGGCATGTGATTCTCCCAAGATACAGAACTTCCACCAAGGGACTGGAGCTCCAGTCCTGACGTTATTCTTGACCTTCAGTGTGCTGGCTTAATAATCCAATGGGGTTGATAGCCTCTGAAGTCCTATATTTACTAACTAACCATTACACCATCAAGACAGTTTAAACAGAAATATAATAATAATGTAGGTTTATGATAGATAGACAGTATGTTGAATTTGATTTTGTGTTACATGCACTACAACCATATTGATCTGGCAATTATGTTAAATATTTATATTTTGAGCCCCAACTTTGTTTTATTATTAATATATAATTATATAATAGAGGAAATAGGTAAGTAGCGTCAGGTAATTGACCACTTGCGAGTTTGGGTCTATAAAGAAGTTGGAGCTGCATCAATATTTAACAGAATTACGAGCTAATATAATATGGTTGTAGTCCATAATATACAGAACATCAAATTACCCAAACTTTGTATCCATCAACAAATAATATATATTATGTATTAATAATAATATATATTATGTATTAATAATAATATATATTATGTATTAATAATAATATATATTATGTATTAATAATAATATATATTATGTATTAATAATAATATATATTATGTATTAATAATAATATATATTATGTATTAATAATAATATATATTATGTATTAATAATAATATATATTATGTATTAATAATAATATATATTATGTATTAATAATAATATATATTATGTATTAATGATAAATATCGATGTTTACGGCTCGGACTTCCTTATAGCCCGACAATCGTTGGAGTGGTGGAGTTGGTGAGGTTTGGGTCTGTTGCAGATCTCCGGGTTCCTTGGGTCTTATGTTAACCCTATTAGGTGCAGGGCGGGCCAATTTAGATCCCCCCAGTTTTACTCCATTAGCTTGGAGATTTTAAGACGTTTCATCTCATTAGTTTGGCGATTATATGATGTTTCAACCCAATAAGGTGTCGATTTTTCGAGGGCGAGCGATACCGACCCTGCAATTTGGGAGAAACCAGCCTTTGGCCGGGACATTTTTCTACCAAAAAATGTACACATTTAGCTTGAAGAGGGTCTGGGGGACGTTTTTTATAGTTTGAAGGGGATTTGGAGATGCGTTTTTCCAAGTCTAGGGGTTAACTAAAAACACATTGTTCGAAAATGTCAAAAACAATTAAAACCCTCAATAATAATACAACAAAATACCATAATGACCTCCAAGACGATGCACCAGATAGTGTTAAGCCGGCGTCACAACACCAAGTTTATCGGCTACATGTATCGGAGTCTTGAATAACCTACAAGTTATCACCTTATGTGGCTGTGTTACGACCGGGGCTACGAATAAAACAAGGGCACTTAATGATTGGACTAGTAATAGGGCACTATGCAACAACGGTACGCTAGATCCAAACCCTTGAACTTATATGCCGGCTAACAAAAACACCTATACCCTCCAGAGTTAATCTGCGATAACGGGGTATCCTTAACTGGGCATAAATGTACTCTACTTCAGGCTAACCCACACTGGAATAGCCTGATAACACACAGGATGCAAGTTACGTTAAAATGCATAAACAGGAATGTATGGAAAGATCAATTAAATCACTGAAAGATTTAATACAATAAAAAGATGCTTCAATACAGTTACTCTAAACAACAATAAACTCTTCAATCCTATCTGAAAGAAAGTGAAGTTTAGTCCTACAGCATAGACCTGGAAACTTCTGAAGAAAGTCTGATGCTCATAAGATGCTCGTATCTTAAAATATATAAAGGCAGGAGGCAGGACACCATACGTGTAGACTGAATACACTAAAAGATAGGACATATGTTAACTGACACGGGAATACTATAACCGCAACGGCAGTAATGCTCGACACTAAAAGAAATGCTTCCTCATCAACGAAACAGTCTGCTATGGTTGTGCAACTCAACACCAACCTAGACTAATAAATGCCGGGAATAATAATGCATACATATCATAAAGAGCTCATGTCCTAACTAGTGTCTGCTAGGTGAATAAAGTCTAGCTGGGATATCAAGGTTAGGAAACTGTGGCTGAGCAAGACTGGCTCATAGCCTAGCGTTGTCCTTAAGGCGGTATGATTAAAGTTACGTTAATGACGGGGATGCTCTCTTGGTAGATCCAGATCTCAAGTATCTGGTTCTACCCTGGCGATCCCTCTAAAGTCAAGCAAAGAGACAGCACTGTGTGACAAGGTAGTAGGCTAATGCCCTCTTACCACACGATGCTGCACTCGCAAAAGGCACAACCAAAAAGACAACCTAGGCTACCACAGAAACCGTCGAAGTGGTGTAGGTATAAGCGAACCGTACACACATCGCTGACAACGACAACAGAAGCCTTATCCCAGTCTAGCATTAAATAACCCAGCAGAGCACTAAATCAATAATGGAGACACGCACCGAGTTCTTAACCTCTACTAACTAAGAACCCTCAAACCTATTCTAAGTACATGTAAATATCTCCGAGAGCGACGCACATAATACGATGGGCCGATATGAAATTGTGTGCAGAACCCAAAGGGAGTGTTGTGACGTTAAAAGATAAGAGGAATGAAAGAGAAGAAGTTGAGGAAGAGAGACAGTATCAGAATGGTGGAGATATGGGGGACAGTGGAAAAAAGGATGTTAGTCATGTGCGTCCCTAGCCTGCTCTAAAGAAGGAAGCTTCTCCGGACCCCCAGGATCACACAAAGGCGCGGTGGTTCGGCCAATCACGGGCCGATACGTCACAAGGCAGCAGGCCCACAGAAGGCGCCAGGAACCACCAGCCAATCAAAACCGAGAGAAAGGCCACGCGGGCGGGAAACTCCTCCGGGAGGGTGGAAGGAGGAGGAAAGCAACACTCACTGCCCCCACGCTGCTCGCTCGCTCTCTCTCTAAACTCTACACAACAATGCATCTTACACTCAACTCATGATACAAAATACTTCCCATTGTCACAGACGAAAATAAAGACCACCACTGGACTGTCTGTAACAACATGAGCACTATGAAAGAGAGAACAACATTCTCTGACAACTGTAGCCCATTTCACTGCCCTGGCGAGCGCAAGTGGCTAACGGGAGGCGATTCTGCCAACGCTGGTAGCCGTCACACCCCGCCCAAGATATGGGACGCTCAACATTAGGCGAGCACCATATCTGACAAGGCAGAACGCCGACAAGACCCGCCACAACCAGCCACTCCGCCAGAAATGAAATGCAAAGCTCAATCATAAATAAAAAACAACATTTTAGCCTAAATAAAATCTTATAACCCCTCCCAAACATAATAGTATAATTTTAGCCTGTTATGCTCCCAGAGCGAGCTTCACAGAGCCCAGCCTACTAAGTGAAAGATAGGTTCAACTCAAGGACTTTAGCTATAACATTGGCAACTTACAATTAATCTATCAAAAGAAAGAGTTTTTATGTGATTTTTTTTATTTAATTTTAATGTTGTTTTTGACAGCTGCTCTACAGGGGCAAGCCTGATTTTTCTCCACTCAAACCCACACACCTGCGGTGATCTACGTCGGATCCTCCACCCTCGACAAATAGTCTGCAATGACATTCTCACAACCGGCAATATGGCGAATGTCTAGATTGTATTCTTGCAACATGAGTGACCAACGTGTCAGCCTCATATTCCGGTTGTGGAATTGGTTCAGAAATTTAAGAGGGTGGTGGTCGGTGTAAATCACCATGACTGGCCCGTAGGCAGGAACATATACTTCAAAGAGCATGAGCGCCAACACTATTGCCAGCAGTTCTTTCTCTACCACAGAGTAGTTTTTCTGAGCGGAATTAAACTTCTTGGAAAAGAAACTGACTGGATGCTCCAAACCTTCCTCGTCTGTCTGCATTAAGATGGCACCAGCCCCTACACCGCTAGCATCCGTTGCCAGCTGGAATGGTCTTTCAAAGTCAGGGGCCCTGAGGATTGGGTGAGTGCATAGTAGGTGCTTAACCAGCGAAAAAGCCCTTTCACACTCAGGTGCCCACTTGAACTTATTGTCTTTTGCTAGTAAATCTGTCAGAGGAGCTAGCACAGTAGAATAACCCCGAATGAAGCGGCGATAGTAACCGATCATGCCTAAAAATCTCATGATCTGCCGCTTAGTGGACAGACGGGGGAACTGATTAATAGCCTGTATCTTGTTTTGGGGGGGTCACACCTGACCTAATCCGACCACAAACCCAAGATATTGCACAGTTGCCCGGACAAAGTCGCACTTGCCCAGATTAACCACCAAGCTGGCCTCACTAAGCTTCCGAAACAAGGCTTCTATGTGCTCACAGTGACTCAAAGTTGTCATCTAGGTAGACAGTGCAGTTAGGGATGTCAACTACTAACTCATTCATAAGACTCTGGAAGGTTGCTGGGGCATTTTTAAGACCATACGGCATCACATTGCAACGGTAGGTGTTCCCATCAACCACAAACCTGCATACCCACTTCGCCCGCTCAGACAAGGGCACCTGCCAGTAGCCTTTCACTAGGTCTACCTTAGTTAGAAACCGTGCCTTACCAATCTTGTCTACGCTATCGTCAACACGGGGAAGGGGATAAGCATTGGTGGGAGTCAACCCGTTCAATCTCCGAAAGTCAATGCAGAAGCGAACCTTCCCGTCAGGCTTGGGCTGCAGAGTGACAGGAGATGTCCACCTAACTGCCCCCTTCTCAATCAACCCCCGTTCTAACATATACTCTAACTCCGCTCTGAGGGCTGGGAGTTTAATAGGTGGAATTCTGTAGGGTACTGATTTAAAGGGGGGGTGATCTCCCACATCTACGTCGTGCACCAACCGAGTTGTGAGGCCTGGATGCTCTGCGAACACAGTGAGGTATGAATCAAACAGGCGCTGCACGGCTACACGCTGTTGCTCAGGCAGGTGCACTAAAGCCTCGTCAGCCACCTGTCTGGAGTTCCCCGCCCACTGGTCCGCAGAGACATGACACTCCCAGTTATCTTCCACCTGAGCTTCACTGTCCCTCACTCCTTCTCCTCCATGACCGCTGCAGGTCAACACAGGGACAGCGAGAGGCTCAGGGGGGCGCCTCACAAACTCCTTTACCAGGTTCACATGGCACAGCTGGGTCTTTTTACGCCTATCTGGAGTAGCCACAAGGTAATCTAAGTCAGAGATCTTTTTCACCACCTTATAAGGACCGGCGTACTTGGCAGACAAAGGATGACCTGGCAGAGGTAACAGAATCAACACCTCTTGCCCCACCTTAAACTCCCGGAGTTTTGCCTTCTCATCGTACCTGTCCTTCATAAGTGCTTGCGACCCTACCAAATTCCTTCCCGCCAACTCAAGGCTTCTCAACATTCTTTCCCTGCTCTCGAGGACATACTTTAACCCTCTCCGACATATGACGCAATTTTGAGCCTATTAGGGATACTTTAAAACCTTTATTACCATCAGGGGTATTTACAAACCTTTAGTTTAGTTACTTCAACCTCTGCAGTTGTCTTTGAGTTAGCTGTGGGCAGAAAACTAATTTTGGAGAGGTAATTATAAGAGTGAGAGAACTCTATTTCTTATTGCTAATCTGGCAACCTCTGCGTCATATGAGTCTGAAGGGGTTAATAGGGAACATGGTTTTGCTGTGCCCTCCCAAATTTCTCTAACCATGTTGAGGGGGCCTCTGACCTGATGTCCAAAGACGAGCTCATTGGGACTAATCCCTAGGTTTTCACCAGGTACCTCCCGAGCAGCGAATAATACATAGGGCAACCCAAGATCCCAATCTTTACCATTCTCAGCACAATAACACCGCAGCATGCTCTTGAGAGTCGAGTGCCACCTCTCCAACACCCCCTGACACTCTGGGTGGTAGGCTGAAGAGACAACGGTACTAACACCGTGCTGCTGCATGGTCTGTTTAAAAAGGTTAGAAGTAAAGTTGGATCCCTGGTCCGACTGCAATTCCTACGGGTACCCGTACCTAGAGCACTACAATAGCATTTTTTTATTTTTATTTTTTTCCTATGTGATTGAGGGAGGCAAAAGGCATAACTGCCTATAGCGAGTGCCTCCCCCATAGTTGAAAGAGTGACAGGGCCAAAATCAAGGGATGTTCGAGCCAAAATGCCTGGACACACGGAGTTTGAAGCAATTTAAGTCATAGGAAGAGGGAAAGACTGATTCTGGGAGAGAGTTCCAGAGCTCAGCTGTTGAGTAGAAGAAAGTTTGAGAGTAATGTTTCACTCTTGGGTTGGAGAGTTGCACAGAGTAGGGGTGGGATTGAGTTGCAGATGGGTACCACGTCCCCTACGTAAAGGAGGTGGTATGCACTGGGATAGCTCTGAGGAACACTGATTATTATAGTAGCGATAGAATAGCGAGAGAGATGCAACATTGCGGCGGAGAGAGAGAGATTGCAGAGAGTTGGTGAGTGGACGGGAGTTAATGATACGAAAGGCCTTCCTTTCAACTTTGTCTAGGAGAGCGGTGTGAGAGGAACCTCCCCACACATGTGAACAATACTCAATACAAGGGCGCACTATGCCCCTGTACAGAGCAAGAAGCTGTGCAGGGGAAAAGAACCCCCTAAGGCGGTTGAGCACACCCAGCTTCTGGGACTGGTAAATATGCCTTAGCAAGACTGGTAATATGGTCCTTCCAAATGAGAGCAGAAGAAAAAGAGACACCAAGAATATTGAGAGAAGATGAAGGGTTGATTTTTGTATTGTTGAAGAATAAGGGATAGTCCGCTGGGAGATCCTGACGGGTAGATAGATGGAGAAATTGGGTTTTGGAAGCATTAACCCTCTATTGGCGGCGCGCAACATAAGTCGAGTTAAATAAATTTGGACTACGTGGCGGCGCGCGACATAGGTAGTGTGGCAATTTCAGCACGTAATATTGCTGAGAGAGAGAGACAAGTGGTGGCAGGAGAGTAGCGAGCGTATGACTGCTCCAGACCACCGCGGCGGGCCTACTGACACGAATCCCACCCTCCTCCACCCTGTCACACTCGCTACATACTGAAATGTATGGGGAAAGTACCGAATTATATGGTTTTTGCACTCGTGTTGCGCGGTTGTTGCACGAAAACTAGCGGTCATACAAGGATCGTTGTGGTGTCATTGGAAAGCTCTGTTTATGCCCTTTCAGGGTTAGATGCTTGTTTTATGCTCTGGGTCTTATTTAGGCATGAAAATGATCACGTAAACAGCGCTATTTTGGCTAAAAACACCCCGCTGGGCGGTACATATAAATAGACCGCCTAGCCCGCCAATAAGGTGTTAAAGTTAACAAGGTTTTCTCTGCCCCAATTGGAAATAGTATTTAGATCAGAATTTAAGATTTCTATGGCTTCATTACGTTTGTCGTTGAGGGATTGCTGGCTGGGGCGTTCTGAAAAACTAAGGGAGTAGTGTAAGGTTGAGTCGTCTGCGTATGAATGGATGGGAATTAAGGTACAGTTAAGGAGATCATTTATAAAAATTAGAAAGAGAATAGGAGATAGGACAGAGCCCTGAGGAACACCAGAGTTTATAGGGTGAGGAAGTGAACAATGGCCGTCCACAACTGCGGCTATGGAACGGCTGGAAGGAAATCAGAGACAAAGGCACAGATGGAGGGATAGAAACCGAAGGATGGTAGTTTAGAAATTAAAGATTTATGCCAGACTCTATCGAAGGCTTTTGATATGTCTAGTGCAATAGAAAAAAGTCTCACCGAAGTTACGAACAACAGTCTTAGCAGTACCATTTCGCATGGGGTGCATCCGGATAATGAGTGGCAACATCCATAATGGTGAGGAGGTACTTGTTGCCTGCACTAGTAGGGGGTAGAGGGCCAACCATGTCGATTATAACCTTACTGAAAGGTGGCCCGATAACAGGAATAGGGTGTAACGGAGCCTTGGGAATACACTGGTTTGGTTTACCTACTGTCTGACAGGTACTGCACATCGCCACCAATGACGCAACATGTGCTTTCATCCCTGGCCACCAAAACAATTTCTCCAATGCTGCTACCGTCTTACGTACACCCAAATGCCCTGCCAACGGTACGTCATGTGCCAACCTCAGCAGGCTATCCCGGCACACACGAGGCACTACCAACTGATCAACCACTCTCGACCCCCCCTCCCAACTCCGTCTGTGATCTAGAAAACACCTGTACAAAATACCCCCTACACGAAAGAAGTCCCCCCGCTTTGCATCCCCGTCCTCCTCCAGTTCGATTGCACCGTTACTGCACTTCTGAAGATCAGGATCACCCAACTGCAGCCGACAGATATCCGAAGGAGCCAATTTATCGAGATGCTCCCGGAGCAACTTATGGCCTCCCCCGGTACTAGGCTGTTCGACCCTAATCTGCTTTTGCGAGTAACGGTGCTGTCTCGGAGTTTCCACACTCCCCAACAAGTGTGGCAGGTATTGGGGCCACTCCGGACCATAACATAGGTGCTAATACTGAGTCGCTGGTTAAAAACTCTCAAAACTTTTCCCAACTTTAGCCTTCTCCTTTCGACCGTTCCTCCGCTGATCTAGAGACTGAGGAATAGGCTGTGACACTTTGGATGCACGGTAATGGGTGACAACACATGCCATCTGCTTTAGTTGACACCTCTCGACCAACTCCTGCCCCTCCTTACTCACGTCGGCCGCCCTCTCGGCAACGACTAAGGGTGGAACTTCAGGAGTAGTCACCACAAAGTCATTGCCGAGAAGAAGGTCGACGCCCTCTACTGGCAGTTTCTCCACAATTCCGACATCCAACTCTCGTGTCACACCTTCTACCTCCAGCTCCACTCGGACCAGCGGGTATGACCGTGTAGCATTGATACCCTGCACCACAACTACCCGTGCCGCGTTTATAGGTTTGCCTGTAAAGTTTTTCATCAATGTCAAGGAAGCACCCGTATCACGCAAAAATTCTACTCCATGCTTGCAACCAGCCCAACTCACACAGCCGCGCCCTCTATGGTCACAAAAAGTATCCCGGACAGGTGTCAACCCTTCCGGGCACTCCTTCATTGACTGTGCTCCAGCCTCTGACCGTTTACCCCGGGCAAACGCAGACGACTTCAAAGACACTCCAATGTTGCGAGCCAAAGACACAACTGCTGTAGGTAACTTGCTAGGACAGGATCGTGCAAAATGCCCCTTTTTGTGACAATGAAAACACTCTAACTCCCCCTTGGGCTTCCCTTGAGGTGGGGAAGGGCCCGGACCCTTCTTAAACGGGACGGTATTGTGTTTATGGTCAGACTTAATATAATTGCTCTTGTTTTTATGGTTATATGGTGTATCACTGACTCGGGGGGGTGGAGTGTTGTGCGGCTTGCGCCCCTTGTTACCTGCATCGTTCCGTTGTGCAGACCCGCACCCGCGAATCAGCGATAGCCTAAGGTCAGCCATCTCAGCTGCCTCCTGTAGAGTTTTAGGTTTTTTCTCTTTGAGGTTCAAAGTCAGGTCGCCGTCTGTGCACTTAAAGAACTGCTCGAGAAGTATCAACTGTTTTATCTCATCAAACGTCGTTACCTTCTCCGATCTCAGCCAATTCCCAAAAGCGTCAGACAGTTCCCGGGCATGTTCAAGAAAGGTGCACTCACGACCCTTCGTAACACCCCGGAACTTCAACCTATAAGTCTCTGGTTGTAACTCATATGCCCGCAGGACAGCCTCCTTCAGTACCTCATAATCGATGCATGACTCCAAAGGCAACGCATCACATGCCTAGAGTCCTTTGCCAACCGACCTAGAGGAAACAAGGGCTGCCCATTTAACCTCGGGCCACTGGTGCTCCCGGCACTTCTTCTCAAAACGCAAAAAAAAATCGGTGACACCCGACTCATCAAATACAGGGACTAACTTGAGCAAGTGCGATAAAGACTGATCAGAACTCGATTCCCAGAACCGAGACGCTGCCCTGTCGACTCCACCCGAGACTTCTGAAGATCTCTGTCTGCACAGTACTTCGTAGCCTCAACCTGAAGCTCAGCCTCACATATGGCCTTTCTCTCCTCAGCCTCAACCTCTCGCTGCCGTTGCTGAATCTTAGCCATCTCAAGCTGGAAGAGCATATCTGCAGTTAAACCTTGAGGAGGAGGAGATGCAACAATTGGAGACCCACCCAAGTGCAAACCACGCTGCCAGTGACTATCGGCCTGCGGGAACGTACCCGGCTCCGGAGCCCGAGGGGGCGCCATGGTAGGAGTCGAGTGGAGTGGGGGCTGGGCCGAAGGTGCCCCAGCTCACGCTCCACCCGAAGCCCCACGCACCCCGCCGAGCACACAGGCCACCAGGTCACCTCTCGACATGCTGCTAGTGCCCACATGCCCCATGACCGTGGCCAAACACTGGAGACCATACCGATCAATCCCCGACACCCGTTTAGCAGTAATAGGCATCTCCAGAAACTTTCTAGCATCCTGCTCACTAGTTATTACTCTAATGCCTTCTAACAAACCCAGCTGCTGCACCTCAGAGTCTGCTTCCCGTACTGTGTCCTCACTGTACATTGATCCGTCGTTCGACATAGTGTCCACCGAAAATTCTCTACGTTTATAAACAAAAAAAAAGTACCTCAACTCTCATGTAGCACTATTCACTCAAAAATATAAAATGCTCGAAGACAACTCAAGTGCTATACTATGTTGCCAAAAAAAAAATCCACGTGTCCAAAATATTCCTCAAAAAACAAATGTCCAACAATCCTGCAATTCTTTCTTAGATACCAGGCAAGGTCATTATTTGTTATTACTGCAATAATCAACAAATTGATCCTGGTTTCTACTAAAATAAGATCCTGGCAGGGTCGCCATTTGTTACGACCGGGGCTACGAATAAAACAAGGGCACTTAATGATTGGACTAGTTATAGGGCACTATGCAACAACGGTACGCTAGATCCAAACCCTTGAACTTATATGCCGGCTAACAAAAACACCTATACCCTCCAGAGTTAACCCTCCTCTAGCGGGTGCTCTGTGGCCGTGTTGGGCCTTTCTGGGCCGTTCTGACTGCTATATCAACCATCAGTATGAAAGGAACTGTATTGCGCCGAAAACTAGGTGGAAATCGCTACACAATGACGCCACATACAGCTACGTAGCGCTCGTGGAGCACTGACAGTGTTACCTCGAAGATGGAAGTTTAGCGGATTTTGCTACCTTGCTCACTTTTAGCGAACTATTGGTTACACTGTCATCCACACGCACGGTGGGGGAACTGGAGTTAGTGTGGGCCGGGAGGCCACAGATGTCGGACGTATGGATCATTACTATCCCACCCATTTTCACTCGATTTCCACCCTTTTTTCACCCGTTTTTTGCCAGTTTTTTCAACTCGACTTATGTGGTGAGCCGGTTTTTAACACCTTACGAGCGGCCTATGCGGTTTATTTATGTGTACCGCACAGCGGGGTGTTTTTAGCCAAAATAGGGCTGTTTACGTGATCATTTTCATGCCTAAATAAGACCCAGAACGTAAAACAAGTACCTATCCCTGAAAGGGCATAAACAGAGCTTTCGAATGACACCATAACGATCCTTGTATGATGGATAGTTTTCTTGCAATAACCGTGCAACGCGAGTGCAAAAAGCAGGTAATTCGGTACTTTCAGTACATAATTGAGTATGTAGCGAGTGAGAGAGGGAGGAGGGAGATGAGATTTGTGTCAGTAGGTTCGCCGCGGTGGTCTGGAGCAGTCATACGCTCGCTAGTCTCCTGCCACCACTTGTCTCTCTCTCTCAGCCACATTACGTGCTGAAATTGCCACTCGAGTTATGTCGAGCGCCGCCACATAGTCCAGCTTTATTTAACTCGACTTATGTTGCTCGCCGCTAAATAAGGGTTAATCTGCGATAACGGGGTATCCTTAACTGGGCATAAATGTACTCTACTTTAGGCTAACCCACACCGGTATAGCCTGATAACAAACAAGTTGCAAGTTATGTTAAAATGCATAAAAGGGAAGCTATGGAAAGATCAATTAAATCACTGCAAGATTTAATACAATAAAAAGATGCTTCAATACAGTTACTCTAAACAACAATAAACTCTTCACTCCTATCTGAAAGAAAGTGAAGTCTATTCCTACAACATAGACCTGGAAACTAATGAAGAAAGTCTGATGCTCATAAGATGCTCGTATCTTAAAGTAGGCAGTGTCCACCAACCTTTAACTGTCTTCGTTGTGCGATGTTTAAGGTGTTGATTTTCGGTGTGAGCATCCTGGGTTCGAATCCACGGACTGCCACATGTGTTTGTAAATTTCATTAATCGATTTTAGGAGTAGGTTGGTTGTTGGAAGGAACATAATAACATTATATAAAGGCAGGAGGCAGGACACCATACGTGTAGACTGAATACACTAAAAGATAGGACATATAATGTTAACTGACACAGGAATACTATAACTGCGCAACGGCAGTAATGCTCGACACTAAAAGAAATGCTTCCTCATCAACGAAACAGTCTGCTATGGTTGTGCAACTCAACAACAACCTAGACTAATAAATGCCGTGAATAATAATGCATACATATCATAAAGAGCTCATGTCCTAACTAGTGTCTACTAGGTGAATAAAGTCTAGCTGGGATATCAAGGTTAGGAAACTGTGGCTGAGCAAGACTGGCTCATAGCCTAGCGTTGTCCTTAAGGCGGTATGATTAAAGTTACGTTAATGACGGGGATGCTCTCTTGGTAGATCCAGATCTCAAGTATCTGGTTCTACCCTGGCTATTCCATGGTGATGGGCTGATCTATCAGAAGGAGAGTTGAGCATTCTCTGCCATACCCATAGCTTACTCTGACTGTTCCTTTTACTTATATATTTTCTAGATCTCAAGTGACGGCATCTTTTCCGTGGATTGACCTCCCTACGGCCAACCCTGGCAGATTGGGAGCCAAAGCGTCACATTTTTGTCCTTTGCCCCTCAACTTTCCCTTTATAATTGCTGAGGGGCACAGAGGGCCTTGGGTGGGGCTTTTGTTTCCCGGGCGTTTCCGCACCCTCCTCAGCTCCCCGCCTTTGAGTGGCTTCGGTCACCTGGGCATTATTAGTGGTAAGCTGGGAGGGTTCTGTGGGGGCGCTCAGTTATGGCCTTGGCCTTGCTTGGGACCTTGGGGCTGCTCGGCCAGACAGCCTGAGGAACAGCAACAACAACAACCCTGGTGATCCCTCTAAAGTCAAGCAAAGAGACAGCACTGTGTGACAAGGTAGTAGGCTAATGCCCTCTTACCACATGATGCTGCACTCGCAAAAGGCACAACCAAAAAGACAACCTAGGCTACCACAGAAACCGTCGAAGTCGTGTAGGTATAAGCGAACCGTACACACATCGCTGACAACGACAACAGAAGCCTTATCCCCGTCTAGCATTAAATAACCCAGCAGAGCATTAAATCAATAATGGAGACACGCACCCAGTTCTTAACCTCTACTAACTAAGAACCCTCAAACCTATTCTAAGTACATGTAAATATCTCGGAGAGCGACGCACATAATTCGATGGGCCGATATGAAATCGTGTGCAGAACCCAAAGGGAGTGTTGTAACGTTAAAAGATAAGAGGAATGAAAGAGAAGAAGTTGAGGAAGAGAGACAGTATCAGAATGGTGGAGATGTGGGGGACAGTGGAAAAAAGGATGTTAGTCATGTGCGTCCCTAGCCTGCTCTAAAGATGGAAGCTTCTCCGGACCCCCAGGATCACAATCAGGAAGTTTAGCTTCCCCTATAGATGTATTGACAAATGGAATGGGCTGGAGGAGGAGGTGGTAGGGGCAAGGAACATCCATATTTTCAAGAAAAAATTGGATAAAAAGTAGACTGAGAGACGGGACAACACGAGCTTAGCTCAACTCCTGTAAACTACAATTAGGTAAATACAATTAGGTAAATACACAAAGGCGCGGTGGTTCGGCCAATCACGGGCCGAGACGTCACAAGGCAGCAGGCCCCCAGAAGGCGCCAGGAACCACCAGCCAATCAAAACCGAGAGAAAGGCCACGCGGGCGGGAAACTCCTCCGGGAGGGAGGAAGGAGGAGGAAAGCAACACTCACTGCCCCCACGCTGCTCGCTCGCTCTCTCTCTAAACTCTACACAACAATGCATCTTACACTCAACTCATGATACAAAATACTTCCCGTTGTCACAGACAAAAATAAAGACCACCACTGGACTGTCTGTAACAACACGAGCACTATGAAAGAGAGAACAACATTCTCTGATAACTGTAGCCCATTTCACTGCCCTGGCGAGCGCTAGTGGCTAACGGGAGGCGATTCTGCCAATGCTGGTAGGCGTCACAGCTGTTTATTCCTATATTAACCCTTTGAAGATCATCACACGCTCTGACAGTTTATTATGGCTATCAATCCACGAATGTATACAGTTTAGGAAGGATTTGTGGGAATTGTATGTGTAAAGACAATCTAAATTAACTCTGACTTCCATATACCCTTCCCAATCTGAATATAATTTTATAACAGCAACCAAAACAACTGAAAGGAAATGTGTAATCAGATCTTGAATGTGTTAAATTGGACTGTACACGATTAGGATCTCTATGATATACAATTCAGTCATAATATAAGCGACAATGGCCAGATAGTAGACTGGATGTGATGTACAGTCGCACTAATAAGTCATGTTCCAGCTGTCATAACGTTTGGCTTGTTCTGTGCTGTATTAATGTCTGTCAGATGTTGAATAGGGGGGGTAAGTGTAGGAATATGTTTGTATATCTCATTCAGAAAGAAGACATCATGTGTTAATATTGCTGATACCAATTATTGATCAAAACATACTTGGTGCCGAGACATCACTTATTAGCGCGACTGTACTTTATTTATGGGGTTAGTTTCGGTGGCAGGGAGGCTAAGAATCCTACTCCCCTTGTAAAATTCTCCTATTCGGCGAGAAAAAGAAAGGGGCAAGGGAACGCGAAAGTGGTTCCGGACCCTAAGAATTGGAACTTTATGTTGTGTTTCTGTTCGGGCTGTGTCTCGAGTTTGCCACCCCCAGCTATGTATCTGATTATATACATACATACATACATACAGTTTTGGTGGACTACATCCTCCGCTAAAGTAGTCGTGTAAAACGTTTTTTTTTTGTTTATGTCCATCATGACCAAACAACCTGGTCATAACCAAAATACACTGTACTCTTTAACACTATCTCATCCCAAGTTTTGGGGGGTATTAACCCTTTGAAGCTTAGACGCGTTTTAGCAGTTTATTTTGGCTATCATTAGACGATTTTATGCAGCTTAGGAAGTATCTGTGGGTTATAAAAGGGTAAATACTATCTCAATCAACCCTTTGACTTCCATATACCGTTACTAATCTGAATACAATCGTCTAATAGTAGCCAGAAACGGAACATAAACGCGTATTGGAGCTTGAAAGGGTTAATTGAGGATTATGCTTGTGTTTGCCATTTCTGACCAATGTATTTTAGTTTGTTCAGTAGGCCGACAAAAAACACTGCCCTGACTTCGTTCGATTTCATAAATGCCCACTCAGATCCCCTTCGGACGAAAGCCACTTTATTCCAAATTAAATGTTCGCTATTACTCACTCAGATACAGATGACGCCTGAGTAAGGTGAAGTGGTTATTATCGCCAAACTAATGGGATGAAATATTATATAATCTGCAATTCTGCATACTAATAAAGCGAAACCGGGATGGGGGTGGGGTTGGCAGGTAAACATATACCTCCCAAATAGGGATAACGATAAAATATAGCTTATTGATATTAACAAGAATACAACTGAATACGTGATGACTGACCAACTTACTGTAATATTTAACGTATTATTTATAATACTAATAATAATTCATAACAAAATATGAATAAGGCTGTCTGTGATCTGGTGGTTGGAATAGTAGACTCAGAATATAGAATTCACACCCCTCCAGACAGGATAGTCCACCATCTTATTATCGTCAACACAGAGGTTAGAGATGTTAGGCAGGTGTGTGGTTGTGAGGGTGTAGGGTGATGAGGAGAGAACGAGTTAGAGGTGTGGGGCATATCTGTGGTTGTGAGGGTGTAGGGTGACGAGGGGAGAACGGGTTAGAGGTGTGGGGCAGATCTGTGATTGTGAGGGTGTAGGGTGATGAGGGGAGAACGGGTTAGAGGTGTGGGGCAAATCTGTGGGTGTGAGGGTGATGAGGGGAGAACGGGTTAGAGGTGTTAGGGAGATCTGTGGGTGTGAGGGTGTAGGATGATGAGGGGAGAACGGGTTAGAGGTGTTAGGCAGATGTGTGGTTGTGAGGGTGTAGGGTGATGAGGGGAGAACGGGTTAGAGGTGTTGAGCAGATGTGTGGGTGTGAGGGTGTAGGGTGATGAGGGGAGAACGGGTTAGAGGTGTTAGGCAGATGTGTGGGTGTGAGGGTGTAGGGTGATGAGGGGAGACTGGGTTAGAGGTGATAGGCAGATCTGTGGTTGTGAGGCTGTAGGGTGAACAGGGGAGAACGGGTTAGAGGTTTTATGCAGGGGAGGTGACAGGACGTTTGCCCCAGATACGTTCGGGTCAAAACTTCTCTTCACACGGAACTTGAAGAAATTAAAGTCGTAGGATGAGTGGAAGACAAATTGCAGTTTTGCCTATATTTGTGTGTAATATAAAAATACTAATAATAATAAGTAATCGGTTTGTTGACGGTGTATGGTTGTGCATGTGTGAGTGTACTGCAAAGGATATATGCAGATATATTTTAGGATAATCTTAGCATGAATATAATAATGAACAAAGTGTATCATTATATCGCCTGTCAGTCAAATGACCTCTTTACTCTCCATCCTGCTACAGCCAAACAACTTTATAGTTACTGATAAATATTTGTATTCAGAACCCAATTATACTTTGCAAAGGAAGAAATACAATAATAATAATAATAATAATAATAATAATATATGATAATAGAAGATAATATAAAAACGATGGCATGGACCGATGTTGGGGAGGTGGTTGGAACAAGCGACTCAGTATTGAGAGTTAATACCGCTCTAGAGATCCCAGTTACATTAGGATCTCTACACCGCTCCAGTCAAACTGTCCACTATCATTATTATCAACAACACAAACTTTGACCAAATTCTTCTATAATTCATGTTGTCACTTAGTTTATCTGTTTACTATGATGTTATGGCCCATCTAGCTAATTAGATATATGGAGGATTTAAAGACAAACACACACTCAACATTACCTTTGTCTTTGAGGAACCATCTTGCATTAACCCCTTCTGTACTGCAGCGTCTTTTTAATTATATTCTAGCTATATTTAGACGATTTTGTGCAGCTTAAGAAAGATCTGTGGTAGTAAAAAGGGTTAAGTGAGATAGTCTGTAGCCTTTTAATGGGTAGACGTCCTTCCTAAGCTGAATAAAATCGTCTAATAGTTGCCAGAATATAATGCAAAATACGTCACCGGTACAGAAGGGGTTAATATACTATTTGTAGTTAGGGTAAGCTAAGGTAAGTTAGGAGTTCTTACCTTAAGGGGGGTGACCTGCTTTTTGTTATTTCTCTCCTTTTCTCTCTTTCTCTGGCTTGTATCCATTCGGCCCCATTCAGCCAACTATTTTAAGACGTTTATCCCCATCTAGGTGTCGATTTCTTCCTGGCGAGCGATAGCGAGCCAGCATTATATGAAGATATCCGGCTTCGCCGGAGACATTTTTCTATCGAAAAATGAACAAATTTAGCCAGCTGTCAAACAAAAATAAAAAATATGCTGGCTTGCTACCGCTCACCAGTAAACAATTGACACCTGGATGGGGATAAACGTCTTAAACCAGTAGGCTGAATGGGGCCAAATGGGTACAAGGCAGAGAAAGATAGAAATGGACAGAACAAAAACAGGTGACCCCCCTTAACACGATAGTGATCTGGCTATCATAGGCTTTCATACAGGTGACCCCCCTTAACACGATAGTGATCTGGCTATCATAGGCTTTCATACAGGTGACCCCCCTTAACACGATAGTGATCTGGCTATCATAGGCTTTCATACAGACTACTAAGACTCAAAGGGAGGCCAAAATGGTAATAGTGATAGTTTGTACCCGTGTTATCCCATGAGGTGTTATAACATAAGTAACATAAAATGGTCTATTGTCTGACAGGTTAAAACAATGATGAGGCCATGGTGTTGAAAGGGTTAACTGTAGCTCAGCCAACATCGTATCATCATTATTATTATTATTATTATTATTATTATTATTATTATTATTATCATAATTATTATTATTATTAGTAGTAGTAGTAGTGTGTCTGTTAATAGGTTTTAATTATTATTATTATTTGTATTATTATTATTATTATTATTGGTAGTAGTAATTAGTATTAGGTGTCGACTGACTGGGGACAGAGGTGCATGGGGCCGTTTTGTTCGTGGCCACCCCTTCGGGGATCACGGTGTCCAGCAATAGATAGATAGATTATTTGTATTATTAACCCTTTCAAGCTTCAATACGCATTTCTGTTTTGTTTTCTGGTAAATATTAGACGATTTTATTCAGATTAGGAAGGGTGTATGGAAGTCAGAGGGTTGATTGAGAGAGTCTTTACCGTTTTAATACCCACAGATCCTTACTAAGCTGCATAAAATCGTCTAATGATGTAAATGACTCGACCTTGGGCCTCTCAAACTACGAGGTCCGGCTGTGTCACTTCAACCACGGTTCTCCCTAAACATACCACTATAATCACAGCCTCTTAACCCTATTAGAGCGGTGATATCCTTTGTATTATAATCGGGACCAATATGATGTAGCTTGTATTTAGGGGCTTTATTCCATTCCAGTGATCCTTATCTTAACACTAAGCTATTTTACTAAGCTTGCGAAGGACCTTAGGCGATTGTTTTTTTTTCTTCAGTATTGTCGTACATTATTTTAAACCAAAAAAAAAAAAAATAAAATAATATATTGTAAAACACCACACTACATAGATGACTGACAAACCTACATTCACGTGTGGTCCTGGAAATGCCCTGGTTAGTGGATACCATTTATATCCCATTCATTACTGGTGACATTATTTTAATTATTCTATGGCAACTATTAGACGGATTTCTTCAGCTTAGGAAAGCTATCTACCCGTTAAAAATTAGTGACTATCTCAATTAATCCTTTTAGCTACCATATACCCTTCGTAAGCTTCAAAATATCGTCCAAATGCAGCTTAAATAAAACAGACGTCGTCGGTACTGTAAGGGTTATGATTGGGATAGTAGAGGTGCCCTCCATGGATCTTTGTACTGTCCATTGGTCGTTTGTGTTCTCTTAATGTTTCATTTAAGGGTTATGATTGGGATAGTAGAGGTGCCGGCACCTCCATGGATCTTTGTACTGTCCATGGGTGGTTTTTGTTCTCTTAATGTTTCGTTTAAGGGCTATGATTGGGATAGTAGAGGTGCCGTCCATGGATCTTTGTACTGTCCATGGGTGGTTTTTGTTCTCTTAATGTTTCGTTTAAGGGTTATGATTGGGATAGTAGAGGTGCCGTCCATGGATCTTTGTACTGTCCATGGGTGGTTTTTGTTCTCTCAATGTTTCGTTTAAGGGCTATGATTGGGATAGTAGAGGTGCCCTCCATGGATCTTTGTACTGTCCATTGGTGGTTTGTGTTCTCTTAATGTTTCATTTAAGGGTTATGATTGGGATAGTAGAGGTGCCGGCACCTCCATGGATCTTTGTACTGTCCAGGGGTGGTTTTTGTTCTCTTAATGTTTCGTTTAAGGGCTATGATTGGGATAGTAGAGGTGCCGTCCATGGATCTTTGTACTGTCCATGGGTGGTTTTTGTTCTCTTAATGTTTCGTTTAAGGGTTATGATTGGGATAGTAGAGGTGCCGTCCATGGATCTTTGTACTGTCCATGGGTGGTTTTTGTTCTCTTAATGTTTCGTTTAAGGGCTATGATTGGGATAGTAGAGGTGCCCTCCATGGATCTTTGTACTGTCCATGGGTGGTTTGTGTTCTCTTAGTGTTTCATTTAAGGGTTATGATTGGGATAGTAGGGGTACCCTCCATGGATCTTTGTACTGTCCATGGGTGGTTTGTGTTCTCTTAATGTTTCATTTAAGGGCTATGATTGGGATAGTAGAGGTGCCGTCCATGGATCTTTGTACTGTCCATGGGTGGTTTTTGTTCTCTTAATGTTTCGTTTAAGGGCTATGATTGGGATAGTAGAGGTGCCCTCCATGGATCTTTGTACTGTCCATGGGTGGTTTGTGTTCTCTTAATGTTTCATTTAAGGGTTATGATTGGGATAGTAGAGGTGCCCTTCATGGATCTTTGGACTGTCCATGCCTGGTTTGTGTTCTCTTAGTGTTTCATTTATTTTATTTTGTGTTTCACAAAACGTACCTTTTAGCGCATGGTGATTGTATTCAGTTATCTTGGTTTAACTAATTATTACGTAGCAATTGTTTTTATTATTTTTATTACTGTTTTTGGCAGGCATTTAATTTATGTTGTTGAGTTTCTAAAATTAATAGGCGGCTGTTTTGTTAGCGGAATAAAAGAGGGGAATCCCCAACTACAACAGAGGTGTTATTTGGTAGCACCCGGCTCCAGGTAGTATTACCGTACACCTAAAATGGCTACCACACAACGATGACAATCAATGACAAGGGTAATTAATGAAAGATGTCGGTGATTGTTACCTTATGTACAGTTACAAGGAGACAAATTAACTCACACAGACCCATTTTACTTTATCTAAAATTATAATTTAGTTATAGCCTAAGTTAATGGGGCATTGCTAGGTGATTCTGTAGCTGTACCACAGTACAACTCTCTCTCATATGTGGTAAGGGAGTTATAGACCTTTTATAATGATAAATTAATAAATATATCAAAGGTTGAAATATCTTGCTACCAGTTTGGAGTCTCACTATTATAGGTATATGTTATCTCTTATTTTGGCGCACATTGTTTGAAAATGGAACCGATCTGACAAGAGGTTTCAGAACAGTTGTACATAGGAGTTAAAAATAATACTAATAACATTTATAATAATAATAATAATAATTATTATTATTATAATTATAAAAATAGTAATTACTAATATAATTAGTAGTATAATAACAATACGAACACTAATAATAATAATAATAATAATGATAATAATAATAAAATAATAATTATAATAATTATTATAATAATAGCGACACAAATAATAACTAAATTACGCTACTAACAAAAATAATAGTTACAACAGAGCAGTACCCTATGCACAATAATAGTTACAACAGAGCAGTACCCTATGTACAATAATAGTTACAACAGAGCAGTACCCTATGTACAATAATAGTTACAACAGAGCAGTACCCTATGCACAATAATAGTTACAACAGAGTTGTACCTATGCACAATAATAGTTACAACAGAGCAGTACCTATGCACAATAATAGTTACAACAGAGTAGTACCCTATGCACAATAAAAGGGAGGATTCTGAAACGCATGACTCGACCTTGAATCTCTCCAACTACGAGCTCCGGCTGTGTCAGTTCCACCAATGTTCTCCCTAAACATAATATTATAACCACAGCCAGTTAACCTCCTTAAAGCAGCAATACCCGTGTACTCTATACATTTATTATATGTATTTTGGCTGTTGATAAACAGTGGTAAATAACTTAGGAAAATATTTATGTCAAAAGGATTCTTTCACTAACATAACAAAACAGAGTAACTTAACCGAACGAGTTTTGCGTTCTTTAAATCATCCCTTAGAAGAAAGAGACGTATTTCTCCTCTGTTGTCTGGCTATTATTAGAAAATTTTGTTCAGATTAGGAAGAGCAGAGGCACAATCGAGATAACTTTCACCCTTTTACTTCCCACAGCTCTTTTCCGAGCTGTATAAAATCTCCTTGTGATAACCAGAACAAATGGTGAACATAGGTCATAATCTTCAGAGGGTTAATATGTTCTCCACAGTTCTCACAAGCTTACTAAGAGAATGACAAATGAAACGGCCAACACACTATTTACCCATTCAGTGCCTATTCTATTCTATTTTATTTACTATACTGTACAGTATACTCAGGCCCAATCTCCACTTTTCCAATTTATTTTTGTATTGTTTTGCATCTTTTCCTTTATTTTTATTTTGTTTGGGGGGTGGCCTACTCAAGACAGAGCCAGAATAGGGACAACACAACAGAAAACAATGAACACACAATAACAAAATACAAATTCACACAAATCTAGGTCATCCAGGAGAAGACTCAGAGACCAGGACCACCAAGGTCCCTCCAACACTTCCCCGGCCTGCGACCACCCGGAGAGGTTCTGATCTCGGCAGGCAGACATGCAGCAGAGCGACACCACAGCCCACCCACCACACATGCAGGCGCACCCTTCATATAAACCGTCTCAGTGCCAGTAACCCCTTTTTATTCCTGGTATATCCTGGCCACTATTAGATGAGGTTATTCACGGTATATCCTGGCCACTATTAGATGAGTTTATTCCCGGTATACCCTGGCCACTATTAGATGAGGTTATTCCTGGTATATCCTGGCCACTATTAGATGAGGTTATTCCCGGTATATCCTGGCCACTATTAGATTAGGTTATTCCTGGTATATCCTGGCCACTATTAGATGAGTTTATTCCCGAGATATCCTGGCCACTATTAGATGAGGTTATTCCCGGTATATCCTGGCCACTATTAGATGAGGTTATTCCCGGTATGTCCTGGCCACTATTAGATGAGGTTATCCCCGGTATATTCTGGCCACTATTAGATGAGGTTCTTCCTGGTATATCCTGGCCACTATTAGATGAGGTTATTCCCGGTATATCCTGGCCACTATTAGATGAGGTTATTCCCGGTATATCCTGGCCACTATTAGATGAGGTTATTCTCGGTATATCCTGGCAACTATTAGATGAGGTTATTCCCGGTATATCCTGGCCACTATTAGATGAGTTTATTCCCGGTATATCCTGGCCACTATTAGATGAGTTTATTCCCGGTATATCCTGGCCACTATTAGATGAGGTTATTCCCGGTATATCCTGGCCACTATTAGATGAGGTTATTCCCGGTATTTCCTGGCCACTATTAGATGAGGTTATTACCGGTATATCCTGGCCACTATTAGATGAAGTTATTCCCGGTATATCCTGGCCACTATTAGATGAGGTTATTGCCGGTATATCCTGGCCACTATTAGATGAGTTTATTCCCGGTATATCCTGGCCACTATTAGATGAGGTTATTCCCGATATATCCTGGCCACTATTAGATGAGGTTATTCCCGGTATATCCTGGCCACTATTAGATGAGGTTATTCCCAGTATATCCTGGCCACTATTAGATGAGGTTATTCCCCGTATATCCTGGCCACTATTAGATGAGGTTATTCCCGGTATATCCTGGCCACTATTAGATGAGGTTATTCCCGGTATATCCTGGCTACTATTAGATGAGGTTATTCCCGGTATATCCTGGCCACTATTAGATGAGGTTATTCCTGGTATATCCTGGCCACTATTAGATGAGGTTATTCCCGGTATATCCTGGCCACTATTAGATGAGTTTATTCCTGGTATATCCTGGCCACTATTAGATGAGGTTATTCCCGGTATATCCTGGCCACTATTAGATGAGGTTATTCCCGGTATATCCTGGCCACTATTAGATGAGTTTATTCCTGGTATATCCTGGCCACTATTAGATGAAGTTATTCCCGGTATATCCTGGCCACTATTAGATGAGGTTATTCCCGGTATATCCTGGCCACTATTAGATGAGGTTATTCCCGGTATTTCCTGGCCACTATTAGATGAGGTTATTCCCGGTATATCCTGGCCACTATTAGATGAGGTTATTCCCGGTATGTCCTGGCCACTGTTAGATGAGGTTATCCCCGGTATATCCTGGCCACTATTAGATGAGGTTCTTCCTGGTATATCCAGTCCACTATTAGATGAGGTTATTCCCGGTATATCCTGGACACTATTAGATGAGGTTATTCCCGGTATATCCTGGCCACTATTAGATGAGGTTATTCCCGGTATATCCTGGCTACTATTAGATGAGGTTATTCCCGGTATATCCTGGCACTATTAGATGAGTTTATTCCCGTTATATCCTGGCCACTATTAGATGAGGTTATTCACGGTATATCCTGGCCACTATTAGATGAGGTTATTCACGGTATATCCTGGTCACTATTAGATGACGTTATTCCCGGTATATCCTGGCCACTATTAGATGAGGTTATTCCCGGTATATCCTGGCCACTATTTGATGAGTTTATTCCCGGTATATCCTGGCCACTATTAGATGATGTTATTCCCGGTATATCCTGGGCACTATTAGATGAGGTTATTCCCGGTATATCCTGGCCACTATTAGATGAGGTTATTCCCGGTATATCCTGGCCACTATTAGATGAGGTTATTCCCGGTATATCCTGGCCACTAATTAGATGAGTTTATTCCCGGTATATCCTGGCCACTATTAGATGAGGTTATTCCCGGTATATCCTGGGCACTATTAGATGAGGTTATTCCCGGTATATCCTGGTCACTATTAGATGAGGTTATTCCCGGTATATCCTGGCCACTATTAGATGAGGTTATTCCCGGTATATCCTGGCCACTATTAGATGAGGTTATTCCCGGTATATCCTGGTCACTATTAGATGAGGTTATTCCCGGTGTATCCTGGTCATTATTAGATGAGGTTATATAAGGGGGGTGACTTGCTTTGTTCTCTCTCTGAGTTGTATCTATTCGGCCCCATTCAGCCTACTGTTTTAAGACATTTATCCCCATCTAGGTGTCGATTATTTCCTGGTGAGCGATAGCGAGCCAGCATTTTATGGAGAGATCCGGCTTCGCCGGTGATTTTTTTTATTGAATAATGTACAAATTTAGCTAGCTGTCTAACTCATTATCCAAAATAAAGTGGCTCACTATCGCTCGCCACATATTAATCGACACCTGGATGGGATTAACGTCTTGAAACAGTAGGCTGAATGGGGCCGAATGGATACAACCCCGAGAGATAACCAAAATCAGGTCAACCCCCTTAAGTTAGGAAGGACCTCTAAGAATGAAAAGGCTGCAGACTGTCTCATTAAACCCTTTCACGCATTAATGACGCAGAGGTTACCTGATTAGCAATAAGAAATAGAGTTCTCTCACTCTTATAATTACCTCTCCAAAAATAGTTTTCTGCCCACAGCTAACTCAAAGACAACTGCAGATGTTGAAGTAACTAAACTAAAGGTTTCTAAATACCCCTGATGGTAACGAAGGTTTTAAAGTATCCCCAATAGGCTCAAAATCGCGTCATATGTCGGAGAGGGTTAATACTTTGAGCTGCCAAAACTGCTTCCTAAGTGGAGTAAAATCGTATAATGGTGTACAGAATATTATGAAAAGGAAGTCTCCGATACTGACGGGGTTAAGGGGTGATTTCCATTTAAATATTTTTTCTGGGCCCCTTTCTTTCTCATGTTTAGACCCATTGCTTTTTAGATTTTAAGAAGTTCAGTTTGCAATTTTAAGAACTTTCGCCCCATTTCTGTAAATTTTAAGACCTTTCGTGCTATTAATGCCCCTTTCCCACTGGTGAGACAAATTACGATTTTCGTCTCCGACACCAATAATATGGCACATTCTTGACATGTCTCAACACCTCCCATGAAATATCGTTTGACTTTCAAGGCCTCTCAAGGCCTCGCTTGGGCCCTCGCGGGTCGTCGCAAATGTTGGGACAGTTCAAAATTTTGGACGAGGACTCACGAGGATTGGTTACCCTCGCAAGCATCGTCGAGCATCGCCGAAGGATCTGGGAGGGTATCGGCAATCATCTGCGACATCGGTGAGACATCGCGGAGTTTGTCGCACAATTTTTTTTTTTTAAATGTTCCAAAATGTCGCACGACGAATCGCCGATGCTCTCGGATGTTCCGGGAACATCGACGATTATCGGCGATTTCCTCGTCGATTAGTCGTCGACGTGCGCATGAGTACTCGCCGAGAGTATACCCGCCAGGGGTATGCTCCGCACGAGGCATGCGAAGGGCCTTGCGACGTCGCGGAATGCTCAAGACACACCTGCCGAGGCCAAATAGCACCTTGGGCGAGGTGGGTAAAAAAATGATTAGGCCTATAGTGAACCTGTCAACCGTTTTTTCTATGCACCTCTCCTGGGGGGTTCACCTGGTTTTTTTCTCTTTCTCTCCTTTTCTCTCTTTCTCTGGTTTGTATCCATTCAGCCCCATTCAGCCACTGTTTTAATACGTTTATCCCCATCCAAGTATCAATATCTTCCTGGCAAGCGATAGCGAACCAGCATTATATGGAGAAATCCGGCTTCGCCGGAGACCTTTTTCTATCGAAAAATGTACAAATTTAGCTTGCTCTCAAAACAAAAATATATAATTATATGTTGGCTCGCTACAGCTCACCATGAAAATATTGAAACCTGGATGGGGGTAAACGTCTTAAAAAAGTAGGCTGAACGGGGCCGAACGGATACAAGGCAAAGAGAGAGGGAGAGAAATAGAAAACAAACAAAAAATGAGGAGAGAGGGAGACAAAGAGAAAACAACAAATTTCGAGGTGGGCTCAATTTTTAAGCCGTAACGCAAACATTGAGTCCACCTCGCTGTTTTTTGTTTTATCTTTCTCTCCCTCTCTCCTCGTTTTTGTTTTCTATTTCTCTCCCTCTCTCTTTGCCTTGTATCCGTTCGGCCCCATTCAGCCAACTGTTTTAAGACATTTATCCCCATCCAGATGTCGATTTCTTCCTGGCGAGCGATAGCGAACCAGCATTATATGGATGAATTGAAGCCTGTGCCTTTTAATTATTGTGTTAATATTAATTACAATGTGCTTTACTGTCCCTGAAAACATAATAAGGGTCGTATTTGTCATTAATATGATAAATTTCACATGAAGAAAAAGAAAAAATATATACAGTATATATATCCCGCCGCTGTAGGCCTACTCCCTCTCCTCCCCTCCCCGTCCCAGCCTCAACCCCGACCCCGTTACTATGATGATGTTGATAAGCTTTGTGCTACACCCTATTGATAATGCAAACTATTGAACACATTTAAAAGTGTATGTTATTTGGTCTCCATATAATCTGTGAATCATTTCCGATATGATGGAATTAAATATTTTGTTTTCCACCAACTCATAATCAGCAAAAATTACACAAATGTTAATTAAAAACATGTTACAATATTTTCCTCATCATTTTGTGTATACCGTGGGAAAAAAAAATCTATCAATGTAAACCTTCCTGTCTCCGAAGCTCAGCGAGGGGCCTCTTTGACTATCTTATTTATTGTTTATCTATGTGCTGGAAGGATATTATATTTTTCAGTTCCATCGCATTAGAAATGATTCAAAGATTACAAAATGTCAAAATAAGACATAGTTATGTTAATGTATAAGGGAGTTAGGTAGATGCATTAGAGAGATAGATAGATAGAAAGAGAGAGTTGCAGAGGGGAAGTGAGCGATAAACACACACAAACTATTATGAGATGGACTTAATTGGTTCTGAAAAGACAAAGGAGACATTTTTATTGACTCTCTTTTTCATGTTATTATTTGTGTGCTAGAAAGAAAATAAGGCCCATACGAACACGTACATCGCTTTGGCGTAGAGGCGGCGTATGTCCCACCATCTCTAAATTTTACAGGCACGTTGTGGTCGAGGTTAATGTAGAATGAGCTCTGGGGCTGTGTCAATGTCTTTATATACATCCAAAACAGTTTGGGGGGTTGTGGGTGGGTGGGGGCATGTTTACTTGACCCATTGTAACGAGATATGGGGTGGGTGTGGGGTCTATCTCCTTGACAGATTGTAACGTGATATGCTAATTCCACTCTGCAATTAGCACATTCACGTTACATTTGCTCAGGTGCGCACACCTCGCCGATCTTGTTCGGACACCTCGGCTATATCTGCGATGGCAACGCCGATGATCGACGAGGAATCGTTCATTCATCGCAAGAATTTGTGCCTTTAAAAACAAATCTTATCACCTCGCCGAAGTAAACGCCGAACCATCGCTTGAATCGCCAAAGACGTCGCAGAACATACGGCGAGTCTTCTTTCATCCTCGCATGATTTCGCAAGATATTTTTGAAAATGTGACATGCCTCGCATAGGTCATCGGCAAGACATTGCTCACTTCGCCGATAACGTCGCAGAAGGTCGGCGATTGCGTCGCCGACATCGGCGACATCTTCGCCGAGTATATTTTGTCATCTGTTTGTAACGGTCGAAATCGTGAACGTCGCACGTATTCTTGCGAATTTGACAAAACGTAGTCATCGGCGACGAAAATCGTGACTTGTCTCACCAGTGGGAAAGGGGCATAAGGTGTCTATTTTTTCATGGCGAACGATAGCGAGCCTGCAATTTAATAGGAATTGGCTTTCGGCCGGGACATTTTCTACCAAAAATGTTTACAAATTTATCTCGTAAGAGGGTCTTTGGGGTAAAGGTTTTTAAACTTGATGGAGGTGTAGGGAAGAAACTAAACACATATATAAATATATAAAACAATAAACAAATTAATACACCATCTACCCTTAACCCCCTGGAACAGTAACTCACAGCAGCCTGGTCTGGGTCAGTGGATCTGTTCAAGATTGTTCTGGTATTGCAATAAACCACTTGAGGATATGACGCGTTTTAGCAGTAAATATTTACTATCATTACACGATTTTATGCAGCTTAGGAAGGATCTATTGGAATAAAAAGGGTAAAGACTATATCAATAAACCCTCTGACTTCCATATACCTTTCCAAATCTGAATATAATCGTCTAATACTAGCCCAAATCAAAATGGAATTGCGTCATCGATCCTCAGAGGGTTAATGGATGCTGGGTCATACTTACTCACTGTGCACTAAATAATATATGCACAAAAACAAGACCAATATGATGTAGTTTGTATTTAGGGTTTTTTATCACCTTCGAGCGTTCCTTTTCCTAACCCTAAGCAATGTTACCAAGTTTTCCAGGGAACTTAATATTAACCCCTTGAAGCTCTAACGCATTTTAGCAGTATAGTTTGGATATCATTAGACAATTGTATGCAGCTTAGGAAGGATTTGTGGGTATTAAAGGAGTAAAGACTCTCTCAATCAACCCTCTGACTTCCATATACCCTTCCTAATCTGAATAAAATCGTCTAATAATTACCAGAAAACAAAACAGAAATGCGTATTGGAGCTTGAAAGGGTTAATTATTATCTATCTCATTCATTACTACTGACAACCTTTTCATTATAATCTGGCAACTATTAGACGGTGTCATTCAGCCTAGGGAGAATGTCTATCCGTTAACAGATTACAGACTGTCTTAATTTATCATTTTAGCTACCATGCATCTTTCCCAAACTTCAAAATATCGTATAAAGACAGCTGAAATAAAAAGAAATAGACGTCAAGGTAGTGTAAAGCCGGTATCACACGAGCACTTTTTCCCTCAACATTTATACTCAACACTGGTCTGGCAGGTTATGAGGTGAACATTTATAACATTTCAATCACCTAAATTGATCTATCACCAGTCTAGTTTCCGATACCAGTGCAAAATATTCCATAAATGTTGCCAGAAAACTGTTGATCATCGAATGTTGACTATAAAAGCTCTCGTGTGATACCGGCTTAAGGGCTACAGTTGATACAGTAGAGGTGCCCTCCATGAATGTTTGTGCTGTCCTAAGTTTATAGAGTCTCTGAACCACAATACAATCCTCTCTCACAAGAGGTAAAAGAGTTAAAGACCTTTGATAATTACAAATAAATAAATATAACAATGATGGCCAATATCTAGCTACCATTTTGGAGTCTCACTATAAATATAACAATGATATATAACAATAAATATAACAATGATGGCCAATATCTAGCTACCATTTTGGAGTCTCACTATAAATATAACAATGATATATAACAATAAATATAACAATGATGGCCAATATCTAGCTACCATTTTGGAGTCTCACTATAATATATGGTGTCCCTTATTTAGGCGCACATTGTATGAATATTGTATGAATTGTATGAATATATACAATATTTGTGAATAATAACGTACTAAAATTCCCTCCATCAAACATATTATAATATGTATTCTAGGCATACCCAAATGGTCGTTATTAACATTGTAAGATTAAAAATGAACTAGTTTTATGGACATTTCAGAAAATACATAGTTCCGTATTTAGGTATTTAACGTATTAAGTAAGACAGTAACGTATTTGACAGCATAAGGTTGGTCATTGATAACGTCATAGTGTTATTAAATGTAAACGTAATATGCTAACATCGTCTGTACATAACTGAATTGTGATTAACAACATCAAAAAGTTACAAATAATAAACGTTTTACAACAACATCTTGTGCACATACAATATTTGTAAATAATAATGTATGAAATTCCCAACATCAAACATATTATATTACGTATTCTGGACATACCCAAATGGTCGTCATTAACTGTATTACATTAAATATTTAAACGTTTTCATAGAAATGTCTGTCGCACGTACTGTCGCCGTCAATAATTTCCTGGACACCCAACTCACAAGGAGTCATGATTTGTTTTGGTAACACTATTGCCCCCCCCCCCCCCCCCCTCTTCTTCCCCATCCACCCCCTCTGTATGGTTTCTCATCCCTCTCCCCCTCATTCTCCTACGTCGTCTCCTACTGTAAGCTCCGCCCCCTCGCTTCGTCCACCAACACATCCCTCACAATACTATCTCCGAAATATTAATTAATTATAACTGCTATGAGTTTTAGAAGCTTCTTTAAGGAGAGAATACACATTACTCTCTGTTTCGGGATTGTATCCATTCGGCCCCATTCAGCCAAGTGTTTTAAGAAGTCTATCTAGGTGTAAACAAATTGTTGACGAGCAATACCGAGCTAGCATTGTATGAAGTAATTGTTGACGAGCAATACCGAGCTAGCATTGTATGAAGTAATTGTTGACGAGCAATACCGAGCTAGCATTGTATGAAGTAATTGTTGACGAGCAATACCGAGCTAGCATTGTATGAAGTAATTGTTGACGAGCAATACCGAGCTAGCATTGTATGAAGTAATTGTTGACGAGCAATACCGAGCTAGCATTGTATGAAGTCATTGTTGACGAGCAATACCGAGCTAGCATTGTATGAAGTCATTGTTGACGAGCAATACCGAGCTAGCATTGTATGAAGTCATTGTTGACGAGCAATACCGAGCTAGCATTGTATGAAGTCATTGTTGACGAGCAATACCGAGCTAGCATTGTATGAAGTAATTGTTGACGAGCAATACCGAGCTAGCATTGTATGAAGTCATTGTTGACGAGCAATACCGAGCTAGCATTGTATAAAGTAATTGTTGACGAGCAATACCGAGCTAGCATTGTATGAAGTAATTGTTGACGAGCAATACCGAGCTAGCATTGTATGAAGTAATTGTTGACGAGCAATACCGAGCTAGCATTGTATGAAGTAATTGTTGACGAGCAATACCGAGCTAGCATTGTATGAAGTAATTGTTGACGAGCAATACCGAGCTAGCATTGTATGAAGTAATTGTTGACGAGCAATACCGAGCTAGCATTGTATGAAGTAATTGTTGACGAGCAATACCGAGCTAGCATTGTATGAAGTAATTCGGCTTCGTTTGACATTCTTTACAAATATAGCCAGCTGTCTAAAAATATTCGAATATGCTGGCTCGTTATCGCTCGCCACGTAGATATCGACACCTGGATGGGGATATATATCTTAAAACAGGTGGCTGAATGGGACAAAATTGATACAATCCAATGAGTGAGAGAAACAAAGGGGTAGCCTCCACATAAAATCAACAAATATGTATTACAGCATATCTTCATGCTCATACTTATCACTGTATTTTCACGTAGAAAATATAACGTTTCGTTCTATGCTAAAGATAAACGTATACCAAATATGGCGTTACCGAAGTCACACAATGAGACTACCATTAATTGGGTTTCTATGCATCTTCATATAACAATGCACTAGTCACGAGTACTGACAAACAAAGCAATATACTGGTTGCTACTATCTCTGCATATGCCGAGTATACAATACATAATAGAAAATATAATTAATCAATAAAACACATATGAGTGTACTGAAATTCTTACATTCATTCATTATTATGACAGGTAATGGATATAGGAAGGAGTTTCTATGCCAGTCATTGAAACATTTAAATAAACATATAGTGTTGAATTTCCTATAGAAAAACCATGGATATTCTGATATCAAGGATTGTGTGGGCACAGTGAGAAGGATAGGTGAGGACCATGATAAGTGTATGGTTTTTAATTTTATATATTTGTTTCCAATATAATTTGCATAGTTGTTCAGTTGTAATCAGCTATGCTCTGTTATACAGATAAAGAGAGGTTTCATTCAGTATTATTTAATTTGTAACTTATGCTTATTTCCAGGTGAGGGTAAATCGACTATTAGTCGCCGTTCTCTCGATACGGGATGGTAAAATTTCAAGCTAATATGTCTTTGTATTATATCAAAATTAAATCATAATTAGCAACCCATTTCGCTACATAATCATCGTAGTAGCAGAGTAATATTTTCAAGATGGCAATTTACCCTTAGCTAATAACGAAACAACTGTAATAATTGTTTTCTGAAAAAAGGGTTTTGTTGCCACTTTCAATTATTTTATGCTTTCATAAATCAAAGGTCTTAAAGGTTTTAATGGTGGGCTGGATCTTTCAGAGTGAGGGTTGGTGTCCTCTACTCCTTACAACCATTTCTAATGTTTTCCTTTTTCATTATTCTTGTTTCCTTTCTTTTCTTTGGGAGTGGTCTGGGCAGTGAGTCCAAAAGCATTGTGCCTTGCATTCCCCTATTGTTACACTATTGTAGCCCACTTCACATGTCTGCCTTCCTTGGGGGTTGGGGGCTAGGGACCCTCCTACCCGTGTGATTTTTGTCCCTACGCATCGGCAAGACAGAGTTTGGGTGGGGGGGCGTTCCTGGTCACTGGTAGTTGGCTCTGTCTTGCCTCGCCCACGCTCAGAATTGGGCCCACAAGTGGACCCAGTCACGCGCAACCCAGAAATTGGGCTTGTGCCGGGTATATATGGTATTTTTTGTATTTATTTAATTTATGTTTTAATTAATTGTATGATATATTTTATTATTAGATTAATATTCCAATTAATATCGATCTTTTAGCAATAGTATTCTTATAGATTTATACTAATTTAATTATGTTTGTGATGTTAACGATTATGCATATCAAACATTAGGTGCCAGTTGTTCTTTTCATTTTTATTTTGTTTGCATATGCATCAACGACTATCAGATTTCCTGAGTAGCATTATTAACTCCGTTGCTTTTTAACTCCCGAGTTTATATATATATATATATATTACGAATTGTATGTTAATAATCCTATGTTTGTAGCATAAACTTCTTATCCTTAAAGTATTATATGTAATGCATATACAGTAAGTGTAATTTATATGTGTTTTAAATAAAGGATAATTATTAGAATTGAATTAATAATAAAAATAATAATAACAATAATAATAATAATAATACTAATATAGTAACTAACCATATACAGCAGCAGGTTAAGAGAAAACATATGATCTTGCTTATAATATTTTTTTTTAATGGTCATACTGTAATACAAAAAGAGAAGGAACTTCAATCAAAGCTAATTAATATGTGTATATATCTTTCAAAACAATACTGGTAGGTCATTACTGGCGCGTACTCTGGGGAGCCGAAACCTGTAACGAAAAACTCGCCCCAGGCTATTGTGGTGCATTTTCATGCAGAAAACTGTCTGTTGAAACTCGCCCCATATCTTTGTGACTATAACTCCTTAATAACTTGTCCAATGGCCATTAACGTCAATACATTCCTGGAGGCGGTTAGGCATTGAAGATACCAGGTTATATACAAGGTCTGGTTTCATCCTCATACTCTCCCAAACGCGGTGTGCATGTTCTACGAGCTGTTGCCTCATCCTCTCTTCTTCGGGCTCCCACAGGTTCACCATATTGGCCCACACTGTCTCTATTGGGTTGAAGTCCAGGCCCTTGCTTGGCCAGTCCAGTACTTCTACCTCTGGATGTTCACCAAGCCATCTTGTCACCATTCGCGCGGTGTGGATAGGGGACCGATCCTGGGAGGGAATTTAAAATATAGTTAAACAGTTTGTTTTGTATTATTATTATGTTTTTCCTGCTATTATTGTCACAGCTTTGGCCCTATGAAGTTAATTATGCAGTCATCCCAAGCAAAAATAAATTGGGATTCGTCACTTTCCTTTTGGAATATAAACCACACCAGAAAACATTATAAAAAGTGTTGACCCAAAAATACTCTAATATAGTGCATATCCACTGTTATACCTATGGCGATATTCAAGCTTAATATTAACCTGTACGAATATGATGCGTTCTGGGTATGGTATGGCCATAGCTCTTACAGTCGGCAGCATCACCTCGTCGAGTACTTCAATATACTGGTCAGCTGTGAAGCGCCCATTGATCTCTGTTAACTCTCCCACTCCATATAGGCCAATCCACCCCCAAAGATTGGCTGTAACATGACCACTGTGCGCTTCCTGGTATATGTTCTGGGGCAAGTAACGGGTGTTGTTGCGCCGCCAGCAATGAAGCTGGCCGTGGTTTGTAGAGTTAAGAGAAGACCACCCGTGCCCAATAATCCAGGTCCTCTTCCACATATTCTCTTGCAAAAGTCGCTCTCCCCTGGATGTGTCATTCTTCCAGCTTGCCTTTCACCGCTGGAATCCTATGGAAAATATCACATGTGACTTAATACTTGTAATTCAATTATTGGTGATAAAGCTAAAAGTAGATGTTAAAGCATGAAAACATTTAAACCAAACAATAATATCAAACATGAGAATAGTTTATATACAGAGTGGCCCCTAATTTGGTTACCCACCTGACATGCTGCCTATCAATACCTTTGTATAGCCAGGCAGTAATCGGCCTAAACCGTTCTGGTGATATTTTCATTAAACATACAATATCTCCATAAACATTACATATATTATCCGTTATTATGCCCTCCATTAAACACAGCAAAGGTTGTGCAAGCTACTGCTATTTTCAAAGCTGCATTACAAACAAACTAATGAATAATAATAATAACGAGTATAAGACGAATCACGGACACAAATAGTTTAATCACATTTAATTTAGCCATTTTTGTCTGTTATTTTCCGATGTGTATACTGTTAAAACACGTGCTTTAAGTATATACGTTTGTCCAGATGATAGTGTTTTCAAAATTGCTGTTTCTTATTTTCTGATACACTAAGCTTATAATGTAACCTACTCTAATAGTGTGTCACGTGATAATTATAGATGATAGCTGTATTTCAAATTTGATATAAAAAAATACGAAACTTAAAACAATTGTGAAGACAGTATCGTGTTATGGACGTATGCACCAACTTATTGGCTGTATTATTAACTGTACGAATATTCGAAAACTAGTCGAAAAACCCGCCTACAATAAAACATGAATAAACTATTTGTGTCCGTGATTCGTCTTATACTCGCCATTATATTATAAGTTTGTTTGTAATGCAGCTTTGAAAATAGAAGTAGCTTGCACAACCTTTTCTGTGTTTAATGGAGGGCATAATAACGGATATTATATGTAATGTTTATGGAGATATTGTATGTTTAACTTAATGAAAATATCACCAGAACGGTTTAGGCCGATTACTGCCTGGCTATACAAAGGTATTGATATGCAGCATTGCCAATGCCTGTCAGGTGGGTAACCAAATTAGGCGCCACCCTGTACTACAGTAGGTTCTGATTCATCAGAGCAGGTAAAATGACCTAAAGTAACATTATTTCCTTGATTGAAAGTATCTTTATTCATAGTAATGGCTGGGAAAATTGACTCATTATTTTTAGCAGAATCAGGTTGCAGCTATAGCGCTAATATGTGAGATCTGTAATCTTTCATTTCTACAAAATGAAAGCACCGAGTTCACCATTATAGAAACAACACACTTATATGTGATAAGTAAAGGCAGGAAAACCTGTCAATGTTTATTTACAATGCATTTGACATTTTAAAAACCCTTTGTTAAAAAATAGCAACATGTTAGCGACAAGTAGGTGTACTGTACTAAATTGGCAATGCTGGGTGAGTGTTTTAGTCACTTTGCCAAATCAGAATCTAATTATCGCTAACATGTAGCTATTATCGAATAAAGAGTTGCTAAGATGTTGATAAATACATTGTCAGCAAACAATGACAACATTCTATGCCTTTACTTAATCACGCATCAGTGGTTGTTTTATTGATGAACTCTTCTCTTTTTTTTAAGTAGGAATGGAAGATTACAAATATCACATTTGTATTCTATAACTGCAACCTTGATACCACAAAATACAAATCGAGGCATTTTTCTCATAAATACTATAAGGGATATTGTATATGAAGGAAATATTGCTTAATTAGGCCCGTTGATCATGCTCTGATGGTTTTGATGGTGGAATTTCTGAATATACTGTATATACCTGTATATCCAAACAGTGTAGGGTTCATACATGTATTGGCAAGTAATATACTGTATATATCCAAACAGTGTAGGGTTCATACATGTATTGGCAAGTAATACACTGTATATATATCCAAACAGTGTAGGGTTCATACATGTATTGGCAAGTAATATACTGTATATATATCCAAACAGTGTAGGGTTCATACATGTATTGGCAAGTAATACACTGTATATATATCCAAACAGTGTAGGGTTCATACATGTATTGGCAAGTAATATACTGTATATATATCCAAACAGTGCAGGGTTCATACACGTATTGGCAAGTAATACACTGTATATATATCCAAACAGTGTAGGGTTCATACATGTATTGGCAAGTAATATACTGTATATATATCCAAACAGTGTAGGGTTCATACATGTATTGGCAAGTAATATACTGTATATATATCCAAACAGTGTAGGGTTCATACATGTATTGGCAAGTAATTAACCTGTGGTGAATGCCGATTTCGTGCAGGCGCCTTTGGATGGTGCGAGAAGAAACATCAAGTTGCAGCTCCCTTCTAGTTGCCTCAGCGTTTGTGAAAGGGTGGTCGGTAACATATTCCGTTAATCTTTCATTTTCCTCGGCGGTAGTCACTCGTGGGCGTCCTGATCTTGGTGCGTCATCTAAATTGCCAGCTTCTTCCCATCGTCTTATCCACCGGCTAACCGTCTCGGTGCTTGTGTGCAACTCCCTGGCAATACCACGGATGCTCATGCCAGCTTCCCGCATACCAACAATAACACCCCGTTTCGATATTCTGTCTCTCCTTCTGTTCTCCATGCTGCCAAGATGTGGTGTGAGGAGAATTGAATGTGGATAAATATTACGACACGACACGTTGGTTGAGGCTTCATAGTTTTGTTTGATGCTACATTTATTATCTAATAGTTTCATAATTTTGAACCTCTGTGATCCTTACCCTCCCTACCGCAACCCCCTCCACTTTTGTGCTCGGCACATTCCATCCCTTCCTATTCTGGTTTACTTTGTATTTCATAGCCTCTCCATCCTGTTCCTTCTACTCACTGTATTTTTCTAACATCATCAGACTTCCTGTTTATCAAACAATACAGAGGACACCTACCATTATATTCTTATTCTTATAATTATTATCTCTAGTAGTAGTAGTAGTAGTAGTAGTAGTAATTGTAGTAGTAGTTAAATAAAAATCAATGTAGTAGTAGTAATCCACAATGATGAGTCTGAGTGCTTACCCCGGAATAGGAAGTAGCTGAATGACAACGAAGTCAGGCACTTTGATGACTATTCTGACCTGGTCTAGGGTCCAAAGAGGGGATGCACAGACTGAGTGGTTAAAAAAAAAAAAAAAAAAAAAAAAAAAAAAAAAAAAAAAAAGTAGTAGTAGTAGTAGTAGTAGTAGTGGTGTTGGTAATGGTAACAATAGTTAACCCTGGTTCCATTAATCACATTCGGGCCCACATCATTATACAGTATTAAAATATAAGAGTATGGAGAGTAACTGACGCTTCTTAAAAATATTCAAAGCTTCATGTTCTTATATTCACTAATTTGTGTTCACTGACGTCTGCCTCAGATACTACACTGATCGTTGAAAATACATAAAAACACATTTGGTCAACAAATCTCACTATATGGCCAAGGGAATGCAATATTGGTATATTACATTTGTTAACGAATACGAAACATTATACATTTCTACGTTTTAATAGTGTAAATATGATCCTAAAATATATAACGTAATCATGGTGCTGAATAATTACAATTATCAGTTGTGAGAGAGAGAGAGAGAGAGAGTCAGCATAATGGTGTGGATGTGCTGTGTGTGGAGTCCGGTGGTGGTGGAGAGGGAGGTGCTTACAGTTGCCCGACGAGGGAGAAAGAGGGGGAGGGACATGACTACAGAGTGGGTGGATGGGGAGGGGGGAGGGAGGGGCAACACTGTTACCAAAACAAATCACCAGTCATCATCAGATGGGTGTCCAGGAAACTATTGACAGCGACAGTACATGCATGGTCATTACGAATGTAGTTTTGTTATCAACATTAAACTTTGTAGTATACCGTTTTCTGCACATACTGAAATAGTCAGAAAATACGTAGTTTCACATTAACCCTTGTCTAGTGGGGGGTTTTGGGCTTATTTGGGCATATTCAGGCCCTCCTGAATGATAAATCAAGTATTTGCATGAAAAGAAATGTATTCAGCAAAAAACTAGGCGCTAAAAGCTTCAAAATGAGACCAGAATGAGCTACGTAGCACTCGTGGTTCTCATACAGTGGTACCAGTAACATGGGAGTTTAGCGTATAGCGGTATATTTTCCCCAGCTACGCTCACTACTGGCTACACTGCCGGCCTCTCGAGAACACAGGGAGGGTGAGTTAGTGGGCGGCGGTAAGCCCTGGGTGTCGGCCGTGTGGCCTGCTGCGCTCCCGGCCATTTGCACTAGATTTGAACCCTTTAAAAGCCTTAATAATGCTCCTTGCTGCTTTTTGGATACAGACTTAAGTCGGGCCCCGCTATTACGCTATTACGTAAGACGGTAACGTATTTGGCACATATAGGGATGGTCATTCATAACATCATAGTATTATTTAATGTAAACATAATATGCTTACCTCGTCTATACCTACCTCAATTGTGATTAACAATGTTACAAAAATAAATGTTTTACAACATCTCGTACACATACAATTTGTTAATAAGAACGTAATAATATTCCTAACATCAAACGCATTCTTATATGTATTCTAGAAATCCCCAAATGGTCATCATTAACTTTGTAGGATAAACATTTTGAACGTCTTTGGGGAATGTCTTTCGCACGTACCTGCATGGTCATTATGAACGTAGTTGTATTACCAATATCAAAGGATACATTCAAACGTTTTCTGCACATACAGTAATAGTCGCAAATAATATGGTTATGATTTAATATATTACGTAAGACAGTAACCTATTTGACACACAAAAGGATGGTCATTGATAACGTCATAATTTTGTAATGTAAACATAGTATACTGACGACGTCTGTACATACCTTATTGTGAATAGCAACATCATTAAGTTACAAATGTATATGTATGTATGTATATGCATATACTCAGGCACATACCCCATTGCTGGGGCCCCCCCCCCAGCAATGGGGTATGTGCCTAACATGAACCCTTAAAGTTCCAATTCTTAGAGTCTGAGACCACTTTCATGTTCCCTCGCCCCTTTCTCTGACTCGTTGAATCAGAGAATTTTACAAGGGGATGAGGATTCCTAGCCTCCTGCTGTCTAGGCAGCTACAAATAGGACCACAAATAGCCAGCAGTGGCAAATCTCGATAGTACACACCGCCACACGCCTCGCCACCGTACGCTCTCATTTCCCATGGAGCACACACGACTCTCTGACTCGCGCTCAGCTGATTCGCCCAACCATATTGCGGGCGGTGTTAGCAGTCGTAGAAGGACCAGGAAGCCCTCCTTCTTATGCACCTGCAACAGTAGTTCAGAAGAGAGTGCAGTAAGAGCATGAAAAACACGTGCTGGAGGGGGCAAGACACGTGCAACAGGCATGACACATGCCAAAAGGTCGTTGGCCTCTGCTTCCTCATTCACCACCCCTTCCAGCACCACCAGCATCCCCTCAACAGTATGTGGAATGCGCACGATGCTCACTACCACACCAGGAGCAAGTGGCCATCCTAGGAATGCAGGATCAGCGGGCACAGGGAGGAAAGGGAAGGGTCACGCCTATCAGTATACGCTGAATAATGTGACACCTTCCACCTCGACTACTACCACCCACCACACCCGTCCCTGCACCACCGCACACCATAACCGCCCCTGCACTGCTGCCCACGCCCTTGCTTCTGGCCCCCATCTCCTCACATCAAGAAAACATTGACACCGTCAAAGTTTGATGTCCTCCTCTTCCCTCCTGATGGGTCTGACGATGACGACGCAGGAGCCTCAAGGGAACTCCCCGATGCTAGGAACTTTGGTTGGGGCAGTGAAAGTAGGAACGAGTGTGATCATGGCCACCAATTCAGGGAGGAAGATGAGGAGGAGTAGGAGGAGAAGGACTTGTTGGAGCATCGTGACCACGACAGCGAGCTGTTTGACATCGGCGCAGACGCTGATGTTGATGAAGGAGCTGATCTCATTCGTAAGGCATCAGTTTATTAATTTGTCTCGTCCGAAGGATATGATTTCATGCCAGATTTACACCAGTTTGATGCAAATCAATCTTGGTCAACTACAGATTGGCCCTGAAAAGACCCGGCAAATGAAAGTGATTTCTGTGCATTTTTTGACCTGGAGATGACGACACATCCTGTTTCCCAAACCAATGCATACTATATATCACTGGGTGAAGGAAAGAATTGATGTAATCTCATCGAGGGCAAGAATTTATGCCTGCAGTGATATAACTGAAACGAAATGCCTGGTTTTCTGTGCAAATGTTGCTTATCATGCCTCTTTGCCAGAAGCATGTAACGCACTCATCAACACCCCAATTTTCCAGAAATACAAGACTAATGAATGATTTTTTTGGCTGCTGCACTTTTTGTACTTTGCAGACAACGAAAATCGAAACACAGATAATTTTTTTTTAAAAGACCTCCGTCTACGTATTGTGAAAAACCTGTTATCCTCCGGCAAATTGTGGGGTCGAGTGAGTGAAGGGGGGGACAGTGAATGAAGGAGGATACATGTTTTTCATAATATGTGTTGCTAGCCCCAAACGCGCGAGCAACTGTGGCTTTCAACCATATGACACATCCCCTTTTATTTATGTGCATCACCCATGTTACATACAAATAAAGTTTATGTTTTGTTTTACCCTACTGTGGAAAGACTACGGATACACCACTCCTGCCCGGGCCTCACACAGTGGCATGACCCAGTCCTGTCGAACTGAGCTCATGACGCTGGTGGCATTGCCCCGGAGGATAGCCATCCTTAGTCTTTGCTTGAGCCAGAGGGTTTCCCGGGGTTCTCCTGAAACTCCTCTGATTTTACGGCCTATTTCATTCACCATCTTAAGTGTGGTAGGGCCGAAGACTCCTGGACCCAGATTCACTAACGGTCGTAGCGTGCGATGTCGTACAGCAACCTACGATCGTTCCTAAGGGAGTGCGGAAGGTGTATTCACGAACGCATCATTGAGCTCCCTTACGGCTCCCTTTCGGTTATTTTCACCGAGGCTTCTCTTGACCAATCAGGCGCTTGGCCTTTGTAAATAAACAATATGTCACCCACATGATCGAAGCGCCAAGAAGAACCTAATATACTTTAATTTATGAGCTTGTCATTGTTTAGCATGGCTAATTCGATCCACCACAGCCAGCAGGAAGAAGAATAGAGTATCTTGTGAATTGATGATAAGAAATTAGCCTAGCTAGGCTACAGGGAAGCCTGTTAGTGGCCCAAGTTAAAGGATTTTCGACGGATTGATCATTGATAATCATATGTTAGGCTAGTTGGGAGTGTATTATTTATACCTTAACCACAGTATATTGTTCTACTTTACCATGTCTACACCTAGACAGGGCGAGCCAAACCAAAATGCCAGACTTTACTATGTCTATGCCTACACAGGCAGTTCTAGCCAAGCCAAAATGCCAGACTTGGCCTAGGCCTAATTTTTCAAAATAGGCCTAGGGTAATTTTTTTTATTCACAACACCTCAAGGCCTATCTAACTTTTCAAAATAAGCCTAGCATAGGCCTCCTCAATCTATTATCCAACAGTTGGCCATGGGAAATAATGATAGGTTGAGGGGGGCTTTGTCCCCCTCACCTCTTAGACTTCTTCCACGATATCCTCAACCTCTACGATGAGAGTAGAGCTGTAGATATTATATACCTTGATTTTCAAAAGGCCTTTGACAAAATTCCCCACAAATGTTTACTGCTAAAACTAAAAGTGCATGGAATACAAGACGGTGTGTTGAAATGGATAGAAAATTGGCTCAGCGACAGAAAACAAAGAGTAGTCATAAACGGTAAGGCATCTAAATGGACCAATGTAAGTAGCGGGGTACCCCAGGGATCGGTACTAGGACCAATTCTCTTTCTAATTTACCTCAACGACATAGATGAGGGTCTCACCTGTACAATCTCAAAATTTGCTGACGATACAAAAATTGCAAATAGCGTACTCTCAAAAGATCAAGTTGACGATATGCAACACAATCTAGATAAATTGTCACATTGGGGCCAAATTTGGCAAATGAGTTTCAATGCGGATAAATGTAAAGTACTACATGTCGGATACCTAAATGAGAAAGCAAACTATTCGATGAATGGCACTCAGCTTAAGAATGTAAACAGAGAAACCGATCTGGGAGTAACAATATCGAGTAACCTAAAACCGAGTCAACAATGTTCAGAAGTTGTTAAGAAGGCAAACAAAATAATTGGCTTTATAGGCAGATCATTTGAGCATAAATCCAAAGACGTAATCCTAACCCTTTACAATTCCTTAGTCCGCCCTCTTCTGGAATACTGCGTTCAGTGCTGGTGCCCTTATTACCAAAAAGACATAAACAAGCTAGAACGAGTTCAACGTAGAGTTACCAAAATGATACCTAGCCTAAAGAACAAACCATACGAAGAGCGTCTTAGAGAATTAAATCTATTTCCTTTAACCCAGCGCAGATTAAGAGGTGACTTAATTCAAGTGTTCAAAATCATCAAAGGTATCGACAATATGAACTGTAGTAAGTACTTCACTATCGACCAATCTATTTACACGCGGGGAAACGGTTGCAAAATTATTGGTAAATCTTTTAACTCACACGAATCTAAGAATTTCTTCTTCAATCGAGTTGTCAACTTGTGGAATGGGCTTTCCCGAGACGTTATAGACTGCAGCACCGTTGATTCATTTTAATTCCGCCTAGACAAATATCTCGCATCAAACCCACGACTGACTGCGTTTGTAAATGAATAACTTTATTTTATCCTCCCCTCAGTTACTAACCCATATGTCCCCTACTAACTTCCTAGTCCTGCCACGTTAGTGGCAGGGCAGTAGTTCCCTTTCCAATGTTCCCTTACCCACTCTAAACCACTGTTTGGACACTTGATCCTCAGTGTTTTGGAGGACAAGCAGCCTACAAGGGTCACTAGATATGTTGTTGCTTTATTTCCTTTGTACTCCTTTGTACTCCTTTGTACACCTCCCATGACTTATTGCCATCATCAAATGTATTATCAGCATGGGACTAATAACAGCTAGTTAACAATGAGGACGGTACGCCTGCAAACACCATCTTAACCTGCTAGGCTTCTACTTTACCATGCTTAGGCTACACCAAGCTAGGTATTGCTAGCCTAACCATAATACCATACGTAGGCCTAACTTTTCTAGCCTAAATAGCCCTAACTTTTTCAAAATAAACCTAGGTTATATCCTAGGCTAGGCTAAACAAAAATATTCACAACACTATATAGGCTAGCCTATTATGTTTTGTTTAGACTATGCCTAGGGTAATTCTTTTCATAATTTTTTTCCTGTGATACTTTCAAATTTGTTGAGGAAATAGGCTACCCTAATCTAACCCAGCTAGGCATTGCTAGCCTAACCAAAATACCATACATAGGCCTAACTTGTCTAGCCTAAATAGCCCTAACTTTTTCAAAATAAACCTAGGTTATAGCCTAGGCTAGGCTAAACAAAATTATTCACACAGCGTTTATTATTTATTCATTTTTTAGGCTAGGCCTAGGGTAATTCTTTTCATCATTTTGTTCCTGTGATACTTTCAAATTTGTTGAGGAATAGGCTACCCTAATCTAACTCAGAGGTGGTGGGGAGTTGGAATAAAACATTTCCGCAATAAATGAGGGTTAAAATCTACTAATGGTAGGCTACGTGTTGTCGCAGCACATGAATTTGTGCATCAATTAACCTTGACTAGGTCTAGGCTGGCATATGTAGGCTATTCATAGCTTAATTCGGCCTGTCATAAGACATTAAGGATACAAATATTCATACTTTGTATTAAATGCCTTAATGGTGTTGTAAACACAAGTTAACAATCATATTGCGCTATTATTGCCTCAATAATGACTTAGTGTGTCATAAAGAGCTATACTGCAGACGAATTTGTTATGGTCGCGGGTTGTGTTATCGATATTTGTGTACCTATATCCGGGTCAAATTCATGTAAGGGTGGTCTGGACCACCCTTTGCGAAAGGGGATTTTAGGGGCTTCCTACGATCAAAGATGGCCGCTACGACGCTTCGTGAATACCAGCGTTGAGACGTAAGGGAACGGTAAGGGAGTTTTCGGATCGTACGACCGTTAGTGAATCTGGGTCCTGAAGTTTCTAATTCCAGGGGCTCGAACTGATGATTTCTGGCGATGGTTTGATATTTTTCTCGCTTTTTATTTTCTGCTATCCGGGCGGCTTCACCTGCTTCGTCGGCGTTTCTGGCGATGTTGGTTGTGGAGAAAGTGTCAACACATGTGGCATCCCACACGAGGCACCGGCCATTCTTGTAAGGGAAAGTGGTCATCCCATCTGACCGTTTGCCGTCTTCTCTGTGAAGTCCATGTGGTTCGAGGATTGATGCACGGTTAGCACTCTGCAGGGCCCGTTTTATGACATCATTTAGTGCAGAGTGTCTTGGCAGGCGGCCTGCGTTGTAATTACATGACAAGGCATGGTGACCTTGAGTATCCATCCCCCCACCACACATGCAAGTGTGTGGGTGACAAACTGCCGCACCCACTCTGAGCGCGATGGCAACCCGGAGCGCTTCAGCATCCAAGTGAGTTCCAAGAGGTGGGATGGGGATGGCGTGTAACCACAAGCCACTCTCCGAACGGGCGGCTGCCTGGAGGCGTGCTTTTGCAACCTGGTCTGCATTGGTTAGGAGATTTTCTTGAGTTTTCTTCGCCGAGATGATATCCCACACTTTCTGCTTGCTCCTGGAGGTACCCTGAGGCTCCTCCTCTACTCCTGTACTTCCCTTCCAGGTGTTAATTGCTGCTGTTATGTCCCCATTAAGTGTCATTCCGGGTTGAGAAGAAAGGATGGACACTACAAGGTCGTTGGTCGCGATGAGGGAAGAGATAAAGGCTGGGGAGGCAATATCCGAGGCTCTCCATATGCCCAAGCCCCCGAGGCGGACAGGAAGGGTGGCTTGTGTCCAGGTCCGTTCTTTAAATTCCACGTTGGTGATGCTGGTCACTGCTTCTCGGATTATGCTGTCTAATTCTTGGAGGCCACCATTGTTCGTGTAAGTCATCGATGTGCACAGGAGGTATTGGAGTTTTGGGATGGAGAAACAGTTCTTGAGCAGGGCCAGAGCTGAGTGGGCATCGATGTGTATCAGGCGACTCACGAGACGTTGAAGCTCCTCCTTTTTAACTTGAAGTGCTGGTGGGATTGCTGCCAGAGTTAGTGGGAAACCTAATAGGGTTTGCTGGTGCTCCTGAAGGATCTTTACATCTGGCAATATGCCTCGAAACAGGGCCTGAGTCTCTTCTCCTTGTTCACGTGTGTGGTTGAGGAGGACAAGTTCACATTTGGTGTCATTTATCACTAGCCCAGCCTGGCCGAGGTCAGTTACGATGTTATTTAGGTCGGTGAGAACGTTCTCTACTGACCCACCCAAGGTTGTATCGTCCAGGTACAATACATTCAGTTCTGACCTTACTTTGTTAGCTGCTGCATCCACCCCTATTGAGAAAAGAGCAGGACCACCTGGATCTCCCTGCTGTAACCCGGTCGCTGATGGGATTACCGTCTCGCCAATAATCAGGATTGAAGGTTTGGAATAAGCCTGCCAAAGTAGGGGGTACAGAGTGGGGATGTGTTCTTGAGCTGCACGGAGGAAGACATCCCTGCGAATGCTGTTGAATGCGTTCCGCATGTCAATCTTTAGAAGCACTCGTTTTTCTTGGGCTTGGCTGAGGTAGGTGCGGGTTGTGTGTACAGCAGCTTCACACCCCCCTGGAGTTCCGAAACCTAGTTGAACTGGTCTTAAGTGTTGACCTAGGCCATTCGAGAGTGGTTTCAAACCCACCTTTGTGGCAAGGCGGCGGAAGGTGTTCCCTACTGCTATTGGGCGTACACTGCCATCTTTTTTTGCCAGTGCACAAAGTGATGCCCCCAAAAATAGGGGTGTGGCACAGTCGGGAACTTCCCCTCTTAAAACCATGTTGATGAATTTGGTGAGGGTTTCCTAGAGTGCCTCCCCAGCAGCTCCTGATCCCTGACCCAAGAGGCCTTTGATGTGGGCGGGTCGGGTACCATCTGGGCCCGCGGCTGAGCCTGCTGGGAATGAAGTCACTGCGGCAACCACCTGCTCCTTCGTGACAACTAAAGGTTGGCGCATCTGGTCATTTGGGGCAGGGGGGAGGTTTAGGTCCCTAGGTGTAGGTGGGTGCTTTTCTTGTAGGGCTTCAACAACTTCGGTGCCTTGACCAGCAAAACCTTCTGAAGAGGACAACAGTCTGACGGCCCCTTTGATCTCACTATCCGCCAGCTTCGCCGCGCCCCTCTTACGTAGCTGTTCAGCCTCTTCCTCTTCCTTGTCCTGTTGCTTCTGGGCCCTGTTTGGTTGCTGTTCGGCGGGTTCCACCAGTTTGTTTCCATCCATATACAGTGCTACTTGACGTTTCACTCTGGTGGCTAGTGAAACCTGAAGATGGTCTTGTATGTTGGTTCTGGGTGGTTTTTGGAGGGCCCCATAGGAGAAACCTAGGAGCCGTGCCCATGCGAGGGGTATCTTGAGCTGTAGGGCCTGCTTTATGATGGTTGTAAGGGCCTCCGCCACTTGGATTCTGGCTCCTTTAGGTACCCGGGCAAGGACCTGGATCCGCGCTTTCCATTTGGTCACAAGTTGGGTCAAGTCGGCGACCGGTGTTGCCGGTGTTGCCCCGGTTGGCTCTGCAGTGGGCCCTGGGCATGCGAGACATTTCCAGTTTGGTTGTTCTCCTGATGTTTTCTTTGTCAGCTTAGCACAAGATAAATGAATAGATCTAAGATAGCCGGAACATTTTCGCGAATTCTTTCTTGCATTGGTTTTTCTGCACTTAAAACACTTAGTATCTGCTAGGCCATAGTCTTCCAAGATTATCCGTTCCTCTGCCTCTACCAAGCCGACCTCCTGATCTTCCCGTGGTGCTTCCATCTCTGCCATGTCTCCCTTGTTTCAGAAACCCCGGGAAATCTCTCCTGGCACATATCTAGATTATTGCTGTTGTTATTAACCCTTTCACGCTCATATGACGCAGAGGTTGCCAGATAACAATAAGAAATAGAGTTATCTCACTCTTATAATTACCTCTCCAAAATTAGTTCTCTGCCCACAACAAACTCAAAGACAACTGCAGAGTTTGAAGTAACTAAACTAAAGGTTTCTAAATACCCCTGATGGTAACAAAGGCTTTAAAGTATCCCCAATAGGCTAAAAATCGCGTCATATGTCGGAGAGGGTTAATGTATAATTGGCTGGATGCATAAAAATTCACATATCATAGTCAACCTTTCTGATGGGATATGTAGAAAAAAAAAAAAAAAAAAAAAGAAAAAAACATATATCATAGTCAACCTTTCTGATGGGCAATTGGCCTGCTTCTCCTAAAGCTAAGTGGTTAAATGTATAAATCCTCGGCATTGGGCACCGGTACAACTAAAAGATCTAACTGAATGAAGGGAAGCACGGCAATTATATCCTATGATTACTTACACTGGCGACGCCACCCTAATGTTGAGTATTAATAAATGCTTAGGATATTAATAATGCTGTCAACATCAAGATAGGGAGAGAGCCAGAGAGTGTGCGAGAGCCAGGATCTGATTGGGTCACCGAATCTAGGACAGCAGTTATGGAAAAATGCTTAAATTGTACAAAATGTTAAGAGAGAGAGAGAGAGAGGGAGAGAGAGCAGGGGCGGGGGCGAGGGAGAAAGAAAGCGAGCTGGAGAGGGGGCTGGCCTGGTTGGGTATTGAAAGATGTTAGGGAAAAACAAATAACTAAAATGATAAAGAGCGATCTGAAGTTATAGAAAACCAAAAAATAATAACAATGAGACGGTTAAGTGCGGTGATTGAAAGTGGATGGAAAGATGTTAAGGATAAAAAGGAGAGAGAGAGAGAGAGAGAGAGAGAGAGAGAGAGAGAGAGAGAGAGAGAGAGAGAGATAAATGAAAATGGACCTTGTAGCAAGTATTTCCTAAATGGTTAGAGAGAGGGAAATAAAAATGGACTTTATAGCAAGTACTTCATAATGGTTAGAATTGTTTGAGAAGTTGAAAGACCGAGGGTCAGGTCCTTGGGGTAGATGGAAGATAAGGCCTATGGTGGGGAACCATAAGGGTGAAACTGCCTGCCCTATAAACGGTTACTTCACTCACCTTGTGGTTACTGCTGGAGGATTATGGTGCCTGGGCAGGGCTGGGCTAGTGCCTGACGGCTCCTTGTCCCCTCACTGATACTGGTAATAACACTCTCAAGATTAAACTAAATATGCTTTGTGGGCGATGTTTAAACAAGAAACCACGTTCTGTTTACTATGTGCCGAAACACCGTATCATCGCCGATCTTCTGATACGTATATGGGTCACTTCGCCCCACGATATCCCTCCGAAAATCCCCTCTTTTTAGGAGCTCAACCAACCTGTGTGCTCTCATTGTGCTCTCACTCACTCTCGAATAATCAAATCGATAATCGAATCCGGAAAGTCCGGCATCTGTTCACCATGTTATTGCAAAGGTTCAAGAAGTATTTCTACTCCTTTCACAACCTGATGATTGATGAGTCGCTAGTGCTCTTTAAAGGGTGCCTGCTGTTCAAAGAGTACATACCCTTGAAGAGGCACCGGTTTGGAATCAAGCTGTTTGTATTGTGTGACTGCGAGACAGGCATAGTGCTTGACATGATCGTCTCTACCGGAACAGATAGAGATATTCCTAGAGTCGGCGCCAACGACCCCTTAGGTATGTCAGAGCACATAGTCAAGAAGGTGATGGAGCCCTACATGGGCAAGGGCACACGTTGTACACCGACAATTGGTATACAAGTCCTGCTCTCGGTCAGTTTCTTCATGACAACCAAACGGGGTTATGTGGAACTGTCAGAAATATCAGGAAGTACATGCCCAAGTTAACTGGCCCTCGCATTCACCTGGACGACCTTTCCTCCACTGACACCCCTTCTGAGTACGACTTGGCAGAGGAACACCGACAACGGTAACAGGAACAGCAAAGACGAAAAAAGGAAGACCCATTACAAACAGCTGAAGAAGTCTGGGAAAGTTGTGTCTATAAAATGGAACGACAGATGGCCATTCCATTTTCTTTCTACTGTTCACACAAGTGCCCAAGTGGACACTGGTAAAATCCACTACTGTACCAAGAAGCCTATACAAAAACCTGATAAGGTGGTAGTATATACCAAGAACATGCACCTGGTGGACAAGTCAGCATGCCAACTTGCAGGCTTTGGGTGTCTGAGGAAGAATGTGAAGTTGTATCACAAGCTTTTCCTCCACATGGTCGACATCACGAAGCTTAACGCCTACAACTTGTGGCTTATGAAGAAAGACATGTCCCCGAACAAAAAAATCAAGTTTTGGGAGTTCGTCTACAATGTTGCCTACCGGCTCCTCGAGAAACATGGCAGGCCACCTCAACTTTTAGGGGTTGCCGTAAAGTCGAGCTGACCGACAGACTCCTGGATGGCTACCAAATTCACTACCCTATGTACACAGGAATTTGTTAAACTTTCATTCATGAGTTGCAAATAAATACTGCGTGAAGATGTCATATTGTTTTAACTTGCGTTACTAACATTTTATTGATATTGACCTCCAAAAATACATGCACTATGCCTATCAAGCACTATGTGTAGTCTAATACACCAATAACACAATGCAGTGTATAAGGTCGAGAGTCCCGTGAATGAGCACTGCAACCTGAGACTATCCTCCCTCGCCACCCTCCCACCTCCTCCGTTCGCTATTACTTTCCCTTTCATCTTCCGTCATTCCTCTTTACGCTTGATTTATCGGTATCTATTCTTCACATGTGCCTCAAAAATACATGCACTATTCCTTTCAAGCACTATCTTTGTGTAGTCTAATACAACAATAACACATTGCAGTGAATATAGTTGAACGTCCCATCCTGTGAATGCGCACTGTAACCTGACACCTTTCTCCCTTGCCAGCCTCCCACCTCCTCCGCTCACTATTAGTTTCCCTGTCATCTTCCGTCATTCTTCTATACACTTAATTTATAGGTGTCTATTCTTCACATGTGCCTATTCATTCAAGTTTATGCACAGTTGGAGACATATAAAAGTGCTTTATAGGCGAGATATAGAGCGTTCTTATCAATCATCCCTCCCTCCCTCCTCATGCCTGCCCACACTCACACACACTCGCTTGCCCGGGCTGTGTCGCGCCTATGAGCGCCATATATTCAACTCGCAACTACTACCACACCACACCCACATTTTTGGGGTGTGGAAATGTATATATTGGCGAATGCGGATATCAATTATCAAGACGTTGAAGTGGATTTTTTTCAATTCTAGGAGACACGTTATTTGGAAATTACTTCACACCAAGATACCCTGGCCCCTACCTCAATGGCGTGCTCCCCAGCTTAAGTGATCGAGATAGTTCGAAGCCTGTTAGTTGCTGAATGTTAATTTTATACTAAATACAATTGTTTCATAGTAGCTATTCTTTACAGATTTTTAAAGGATGTCAGCTGAGTTCCAACAGCTGAGCTCTGGACTCCATCTTTCCCTCATCCTATGATTTAAATTACTTCAAACTCTGTGTGTCCAGACATTTTGGCTCGAACATTCCTTGATTTTGGCCCTGTAATTCTTTCAACTCTGGGGCAGGCACTCGTCACAGGCAGTTTTGCCTTCTGTCTCCCTCATCCATATAGAACAAAAAATAGAAGGGATAATATATAAATGCATAATACTGACGTTACCTGTATATACCTGAAGCATGATTAACAACATCAATAAGATATAAATAATAAACATAATGGCTGCACTCCTGGCAGCCATGTTCAGAGCTGCCTCATTTGTCAGGTTTTTAAATTCATAATCAGACTAAGGTCTGATCCTACATCTCTCTTGGTCTGCCCCTTGGTGCAACTCCATCTTTGTTCATGGACTTGCATCTTTTTACCCAACTTAGTTCATTCATCCTCTCCACATTTCCAAACCCTCCAAGCCTGCTAGTACACATATCATCACTGATACACTTGATATCTATCCGTCTCCTCAACTCTTCACTATGTATCCTATCTTGAAGATTGGTCCCACACAGCCATCTCACCATTCTCATCTTCTTACATTTCATTCTGTTGATATCATCCACTTTGACAGGCCATATTTCTGAAGCAGATGTCATTACGGTTTTAGCACATGAGGCATACACCTTTCCCTTCAAGGGGAGGCGGAATCTTCCACCACCGGCAAAGATGGTATCTACAAAGTAGCAAAACATGTCCACCGTCTCCTGTGACTCATTGCCAAGGTTAACACTCATGAGCTGGTCATTGAACACAAGCTTACCTTTGCATACTATGCAAACAGTGGGCCCTTGTGAGTAGCGATTCAATTAGTCTAGCCAAACTGCTGCTAACCCCAAAACCGATAACTGCAAAGCCTATTGTCTATGGGAAAAAAGCCAAACTACTTTGGGCCCTTTGACAAAATCCCCCATTTTCCGCCTTTGACTATTAATTTTAAGCATAATATACATAGGATAGTATATTAAGGGTCTCCTCAGGAATAAATGAAGGCCACCAGGATACTTTCTCAGAATATACAGTAAGATGCTATACAATTTCTTCTTCCACGCATAAACCCTCTTCACAACTTCCTTTTTAGCTGCAGCGTTTATGTCACCTTCCGGGCATCTAACCGGCTCCTCTCTGTCCCCTCAACCACCATCAGGCACCGCCTCACCTGTGGCAGCCTTCTCAACAACTGTTAAAGTCACTTGAGAGATAAAGGAGGGGGGGGGGGTCACACACAAAAGCTTTTGCCGGACATGTGCAGTATGATAGAACAAATCTGAATGTAACAAACATGGCCACCAACAAGTGCCGGATGGCTTGCGCACAGACCATAAACAAACCGTTCCATGGAATTCAACCGCATGTGTACCTAGCAGTGGCAGACGATACTCTGAATTGAGTTTGCACCCGTACCCTTTTCTGCATACTGCACATGGGTGGAAATTGCCACCCACTCTCTGTAAGGGAGGAGGCATACATTAACACCTTAAGAGCGGCCTAGGCGGTATATAATATGTAGCCACCAGCGGGGTGTTTTTACCCAAAATAGGGCTGTTTACGTGATCATTTTCATGCCTAAATAAGACCCAGAGCGTAAAACAAGTATATATCCCTGAAAGGGCATAAACAGAGCTTTCCAATGACACCACAACGATCCTTGTATGACTGCTAGTTGTCTTGCAACAACCGCGCAACACGAGTGCAAAAACCATGTAATTCGGTGCTTTCCCCATACATTTCACTATGTAGCGAGTGTGAGAGGGTGGAGGAGGGTGGGATTCATGTCAGTTTGTCCGCCGCGGTGGTCTGGAGCAGTCATACGCTCGCTACTCTCCTGCCACCACTTGTCTCTCTCTCTCAGCAACATTACGTGCTGAAATTGCCGCACGACCTATGTCGCGCGCTGCCACATAGTCCAAATGTATTTAACTCGACTTATGTTGCGGGCCGCCAATAGAGGGTTAAGAGAACACTGGTTATTGTAATAGTAATGGGAGAGTGAGAGATATACAGCATTGTGGTGCATAGTGAAAGATTGTAGGGAATTAGTAGGTGGAAGTGAGTTGATGAGACAAAATGCTATTGACTCTACCCTTTCGAAAACTGTGGTGTGGGTGGAACCTTCATACACATGAGAACAGTACTTGATACATGGGCGCACTGTGCCCCTGTACAGGGCAAGAAGCTGTCCAGGGGTAGGGAACCCATGAAAACGGTTGAGCACACTTGACTGCTGAGAACTGTTTCAGCAAGAGTGGTGATATTGCTTTTCCAAGAATGATCAGTAAAAACAAATATATACTGTAGGCCTAAATGAGAAACCATTAATATTGACAAATGATGAAGGGTTGAAGTATGTGTTATTGATGAGAAAAGGATAGTCATTTGGAAGATTGCGACTGGTAGGTAGGTGGAGAAATTGGGTTTTGTAAGTATTGAAAGTAACAGGAATTTCTCTGCCCAATTGGAAACAGTTGATAGATAAAAAAAATAGGCGTGCTATGGCCTCATTACCTGAGTTTCGGAGTGATTGCATGGTGGGGCAATGTAGAAAACTAGTTGAATAGTGTAAGGTAAAGTGACAGTCATCAGCATATGAGTGGATAGGACTTCTAATTGTACAGTTGAAAAGATCATAAACTAATATAAATTGAACTGGATATAAAAGAAAACCTTGAGGAACAACAGAGTTGATAGGTTGAGGAAGTAAGCAATGGCCGTCCACATCCGTTATAAAACGATTCTATCGAAGACTTTCGATATGTCTAGCACAATAGAACATGTTTCACAAAGTCCCAAACGAGGATGACCAAGAGTTATAGTAAGGCAAGATGTTAGAATAACTCAAATCATGAGGCTGTATTCTTGTCAATACCGTCCCATTTTATTTCAGTTATTCATTTGCACGTCTGCCTTTGATGGTACAGTACTGGTCCTAGCTCCAAGTGGGTCAGTTATGGTGAACCGTAATCATAACGACACAAATGTTCACATACTGGGCCTTTAACCCTAAATTTGGTTGTCAGTAATGCCTCATTATATTTTAGATATTAGTTTGCAGCACAAGATGTATTGGGTCAATGACTAAACAATATATTTATTTTGATTCAGTGGTTCACTCAGTGTGCCATTAACCATAATTCTGACTACCAGTATCATCCTGTTATATTTTAGTTTTCCGTTTGCTCGCCATCTTTCAATGGAACGGTACTGGTTCACTAAATGGGCTAATTGTATAGAACAGTTATTCTGACAGGCCGACACAAATGTTAATGTATTGGTTCAATAACCATAAATCTTGCAGCCAGTATTGGTCCAATATATTTTAGTTAGGAAATAATACATTAAAGACAGAATTAATTTATTGAAGACAAGTAGTGCTATACAAGTCGAATAACAGTGTTCGAGACCCTTCGCACAGGTCCTGGGGGTCTCGGGTGGCTCTTCCGGGGTCCTCGCTCTGACTATAGGGCGGCTGGAGTCCTTTGGCGGCTGGTGGCTATCGTCCTGTCTTGTCTGGTCCTCTTGTACACTCAAGTTGTGGAGAGAAGGCAGCTTCTCCTCAACTACCGAAACGACCAAGGCCTTTCCGGGAGTTGGGGGTAAGCTCACCTTAGGGGTGACTGGTAAGCCAACCCGCCCTAGTCGCTCCTCGTCAGTGGTTGACGAAAGAGTGGCTGGAGAGTGACTGCTCAGGGAGTCGTGGGTAGTCTTTTGCACAGACTGTGTCTTATTAGGTATATATGCGCCAGGCAAGGGCAACTGAGTCATCATAGCAACATCACTAAGTGATCCGGGCTCAGACACAGGAACCGTGCTCCTCCGGCAAGCGTTATAACTTACGCAGGTTTGCACTTAGTTACGATCAGGACAGCAAGCGTTATAACTTACGTGTCTAGATCCTCGGCTGGTGCCTGGGTCTACGTCCAGTACCTCACTACTCTGACAAGCGTTATAACTTACGCGGTTCAGCACTGAGTTAAGAGTTGGACAGCAAGTGTTATAAATTATGTGACCTCGTCCCCAGTTGATACTGTGACAAGCCTTTCCCACTTTAGGCTTAATGTCCACTCTAACCTTAGGACTGTCTGTGAAGCAACCATATAAAGCTTTTGTCAAGCCAGCAGGCTGATTGCTTGACAAGGGTTGAGCTGGGTGAAGTAGTGTCTCTTTTGGCTGGGATGTCACGGTTGGGGCATCTCCGGGCAGAAAGATTGTACAGTTGAAAATATCATAAACAAATATAAATTGAACTGGATATACAGTAGGAGAGAACCTTAATGAGTTGGCGAATGTGGTGATGTCTCTTGTTGATTATTTGAGGGTTGTGCAGCAGTTGCATCTGGTTGTTTATTTATGTATGATCACTCGTTCATGTTTTGTCATCCGGGCCTGGAGCTTATCGTAGGCGAAATGGGTTTTCGAGGGAGTGTAAGTGACGGGTGCATCCACATTTTGGAGCGTCTCATTCTCGGATCGATTTTGGTTGGAGAGCGAGGACTGAGGGGGCATTTGCTGTTTCCTACTGGTGCATGCTGTGGAGATGGAAGGTTTGTTGTAATCCAAGGGTTGTTGGGCGTGTGTGGGGAAAAGAGCTGCTTGCAAATATTTGAAGCTGTGATGGAATGTCGACTTGCTTGGGGCTGGTGCTTTAGTTTCCCCTGTTTGTCTCCTCTTACCTCCGTTTTCTCTTGTGGATGCAGAGGAGGAAGATGGTGGCCTGGATGGGTGACTCTCTTGTTGGTATCAATGCATAATGGTAGCAATGAGAAAGTAGTGACTATGCGAGTTTGAGGTTGGTACTGTGTTCCTAGGCCGCATATCACAAATATTATTCAATTAAACCCTTTAACCCGAGAAAGAAAAAAGTCCTCACGTTTGGTGGGCTAAGGCGAAGGTTCTCATAAGATCCAAGGCCTAAAAAGAGCCTTTTAAAACAACCTAGTGGCACTCAAAACAAAGCAATATATGATCAGGTGAGATAATTTCCCTCCATTACTTGCTACCATTCCTACATATGTGTCTCCCCATTTTCCCCCCTCCTCAGTTATCACCTATTTTTCCTCTTATTCCCCCTTTTATCGGGTAATTTTCAGCGCAAATTTCCTTCTCGCGGTCTCTATAGCATTGGCGAGGCATCTAGACATTCTTGCAACAGAGACTTCTAGTTAGAGCCGTTAGTGTCGCTTGAGAACTCTGGAGGAGAGGATATATGCCGCCGCGGCTCTTCCATCATGAATGGACCGGTCGGCAATACTGTCTTTTTCACCCCCCAAATATTATTCCCACTCGTTTGATTGCTCCTCAATGTTAATATCTTCATATTAAATGTAAAATAGGCGCATATGAAAAAGTTTTAACAATATTTATGGTAAATTGACACTTTTCGTTGGGAATTAACTCAAATACCTCCGCATGGTGGGATGTTTCAAATACCAAATCTAGCCTTTGCCGGGTTAAACATTTTAGTAGTCTATAGACTATAGTAGGCTAGTCTATTACACTAAATGGGTTAACCACTTCAGCCCCATGACAAATTTTACCTTTAATTCTGGCTGGAATTATATGATTTATGCAGTTTATGATGTTAACCCTTTTGCTGCGGGTCACTTTCTGGAATGTTTTGGCAATTTACAGCAATTTCCAGGCTTTAACCCTCCTCTAGCGGGTGCTCTGTGGCCGTTTTGGGCCTTTCTGGGCCGTTCTGACTGCTATATCAACCATCAGTATGAAAGGAACTGTATTGCGCCGAAAACTAGGTGGAAATCGCTACACAATGACGCCACATACAGCTACGTAGCACTCGTGGAGCACTGACAGTGTTACCTCGAAGATGGAAGTTTAGCTGATTTTGCTACCTTGCTCACTTTTAGCGAACTATTGGTTACACTGTCATCCTCACGCGCGGTGGGGGAACTGGAGTTAGTGTGGGCCGGGAGGCCACAGATGTCGGACGTATGGATCATTACTATCCCACCCATTTTCACTCGATTTCAACCCTTTTTTCACCCTTTTTTTGCCAGTTTTTTCAACACGACTTATGTGGTGAGCCGCTTTTTAAGGGTTAAAAGCATGTAAAAACCGTAAAAATCGAGTGTCACCGGGCGGGAGCGTGAGGGGCCCACCTCCGACCATCAGAGCAGCGAGCGGCTCACTGAGGTAGACTGTGTCTCGTGCGTGTCTCTCACTGCCTCTCACAAGAGTGTTGCCAAGCGAGCGAGTGCTAACAAATAGCGGGTTTCCCGCGTTTCTATGGCACCGCTGCGGGTGAACCAGGCCACCTACGAGGCCCGTTCTGGTCTCATTTTGAAGCTATTTTTGCCTAGTTTTCGGCAGAATACAGTTAATTTAATGCAGATGCTTGATTCATCATTCAGGAGTGCCTGAATATGCCCTGAATAGCCCAAGACACCCCGCAGCCAAAGAGTTAAGAGGTAGTAGAGGTATGTAGCCTGGTGGGCTTTCGAGAACACAAAAGCTACCTTTGATTCTGGCTAGAATTAGATGATTTTATGCAGTTTAAGAAGGACCTACAGCATGATATTAAGAGGGTTCATTGATATCGTATTTACCCATTTGAGCCTTGGAAGGAGATTATAAACTAAAGAAAATCGTCTAATGATAACCAGCATATGATGAACATTATGTAGCCTATATTGTGAAGGGTATATAATCTACTTCTATGACTTAAATGAGTAAATACGATATCAATAAACCCTCTTAATATCATGCTGTAGGTCCTTCTTAAACTGCATAAAATCATCTAATTCTAGCCAGAATCAAAGGTAGCTTTTGTGTTCTCGAAAGCCCACCAGGCTACATCATAACATTTGAAATATAAAAGCTAAGTATCACAACTCTATTGAGAGACCTTAACTTACCTTACCGAACTAAACCCATAATAGTTTAATTCAATCTTTTTCAACTGACGAAAAATGAATTTAAATATGCATATTCAAGGTTACAATCGTACAAAGATGGCGGCCTTTAACCCTTAATTAGCGGCGAGCAACATAAGTCGAGTTAAATAAAGCTGGACTATGTGGCGGCGCTCGACATAACTCGAGTGGCAATTTCAGCACGTAATGTGGCTGAGAGAGAGACAAGTGGTGGCAGGAGACTAGCGAGCGTATGACTGCTCCAGACCACCGCGGCGAACCTACTGACACAAATCTCAGCTCCCTCCTCCCTCTCTCACTCGCTACATACTCAATTATGTACCGAAAGTACCGAATTACCTGCTTTTTGCACTCGCGTTGCACGGTTATTGCAAGAAAACTATCCATCATACAAGGATCGTTATGGTGTCATTCGAAAGCTCTGTTTATGCCCTTTCAGGGATAGGTACTTGTTTTACGTTCTGGGTCTTATTTAGGCATGAAAATGATCACGTAAACAGCCCTATTTTGGCTAAAAACACCCCGCTGTGCGGTACATATAAATAAACCGCATAGGCCGCTCGTAAGGTGTTAAGAGACAAATGGCCGTCATCTTGCAGGCTGTGCCACAAAACCTTCGTATATACCTTGATCCCCATATTAGGTCATAGTTTCGCATCAAATACCTAGTCTATTCTAAATTCCAGCACAATTTCTGGATAAGTATTCCCAATGTTAGAAATGCTGTGTTAAAAAGAAAACAGTGGCTTCAATTCCGGGAGCAGTCACCTATCCAGTTATGTAAGTGTACAGAGATTGAACATCGTTGCCAGATACAAGAAAGTTTACCAGCAATGATAAATTGTAACTCCATTTGTGAATTTCACCGGTATATACCACAAGTAAATAGGAAAGTAATCTGATTGGAAAATGTTAATATTAACCTGGCAAGTGCGGGAAGACTTAAGAGTTTCCCCGGGCGACTGCGGGAAGACTCTTAAGATCCTGGGCCTAAAAAAATCCATTTAAAACACCCCTAATTTTATTTTTTATTTTGTTTTGCCCCTGGGCCATGCCAAATATCACTCCTCCACATCCCCTCCATCCCCACTTTCCTCCCCTCCTTCAGTTATTACCTATTTTCCCTGTTATTCCCTTATTCTGTGGTCTATTTTTGTGCTAACATTAGCGAGTTGGTAGCAGGGCGTTGTCATCACTGTTACCAAGCGTGGGAAAGAGCAAGAGAGAGACTATTGCGTAACAGTGTCTCTCCAGACAAGGGGAGGGGAGGAGGATAGGGAGGTTGTCTCAGCCATACATTATGTAACTCCCGGCCTGTATCGCCGATTTTGACCATCCAAACGCTGTTTCCACTTGTTTTATTGCTGTAACAGGTTAATACCTTTATAATCAACCTAAAATAGGTGCATATGGATAAGTATTTATGCAATTTATGGTAAAATAACGATGTTAGTGATGGGAACAGCTCAAATACGCGCACACAGGCGTGTGGTGTCTCATACCCCCCATGCGCACGTCTTAGGTTAAATAGCTCTGTGATCTTCATTAAAGATTTTTCGTGCAAGACACAAGGTTCGTTTTATGAGTGGTTATGGCAACAGTGTCTCCCTCGGAAGTTCAAAATATTATCAACAGACGGAACTCTGAATAACGGGACTGGCTGCTCACTGGCAGCAATTACTATAGTCTACCAGTGAATGATCACTGAAGGATAAGTAAGGTATAATGTGCAGTAATTAGTGAGTGTGGAGGCCAAAAGAAGGGTATTGGGCCTATATATATATATATATATAAGTGTTACCTAGTATACCTAATGCTTCGTTGAGAGGGAGAAAACGGTTGTGTCAATGCCTAGGCTATGTCTAACCTACAACTTTTGTCAATAGATTCTTTTAACATTCATGAATATCAAATTTCGAATATCAAACGTCAAATATCAAACATGAACCGTCAAACATCGAGCTATTGTCAGCCAGGCTGCCAGCTCTATGTAGCCAAGGCTTAGGCTAGCCTAGGCCCTAGTTCTAAATTTAGGCTAGGCTATATTTTTAATTTGACTAGCCTAGGCCTATGCTAGGCATATATTTTTAGGGTCAATATAAGGGAGCCGGACCACAGCAATTTTCAATTATTAATTTTTGGTAGCATTCAAGGAGACTACCGCAGGACTTAAGCCGGCTGAAGTTGTTTACTTATTCCTTATTCCTTATTCCTTTTTCAGCAAAATCTATAATCTTTCATTTATCACCGCTATATCTTTCAAGCGGCCATTATCAATCCTACATCATTGGATAGCCAATAGAATGTGCTTTCAAATGAAATCCAACAATCCCTCCTAATCAGAGGATTTCATACCGTAAATCACCCCGAATCCTTTAAGATGACAGTTTTTGTAACCAAAATCTATAATCCTTCTTCTATCACTGTTATATCTTACGAGCGGCCATTACCAATCCTACACCATTGGAAAGCCAATAGAATGTGCTTTCAAATGACACCCAACAATCCCTCCTAATCATGGGATCTCATACCGTAAAACGCCCCTAATCCATTAAGATGACAGTTTTTGTAACCAAAAACTTAATCAGGGCTTGTCATACCGTAAAAAGCCCCTAACCCTTTAAGATGGCAGTTTTTGTAACCAAAATCGATAATCTTTCATCTATCACTACTATATATTACAAGCGGCCACTACAAATTCAATACCAACAACAAAACCTTGCAATAACCTCTCTATTGACCCTAATGTATTGATCCTTAATGGTGGATTAAGCTAGGAATGAGCTTTTTTGTTTTTTTCAATCCTGCAGTAGGCTATTTGGCTTTCATATTTGTTTGCTTATTCGACATTATTAGGATATTTTGTTCATAGCATCTATAGCTTATCAGCGGCAATTACCATTACTACATTAGTTGAAAGAATATAGAATATGCTTTGTAAAGACACCCAACAAGTTATCCTAATCAGGGGATTTCATACTGTAAATCATCCCTAATCCTTTAAAATTACAGTTTTCGTAACCAAAATCTATAATCTTTCTTCTATCACTGCTATATCTTTCGAGCGGCCATTACCAATCCTACACCATTGGAAAGCCAATAGAATCTGCTTTCTAATGACACCTAGCAATCCATCCTAATCATGGGATCTCATACCCAAAATCTATAATCTGTCTTCTATCACTGCTATACCTTTCGAGCGGCCATTACCAATCCTACACCATTGGAAAGCCAATAGAATCTGCTTTCTAATGACACCTAGCAATCCATCCTAATCAGGGGATCTCACACCGTAAATCGTTCCTAATCTGATAAGATGACAGTTTTCGTAACCAAAATCTATATTATGTCTTCTATCACTGCTATTTCTTACGAGCGTGTTACGCTGGCCAGCTTGCCAGAATGTACTCGTGACTCCTCACTAGCACTCGCCGCGGCAGTGAAATGGGCTATAATAATCGTAGAACGATGTTCTTTCTTTCTTAGTATTCGTGTTGTCACAGACAGATCAGTGTTTACCTTTATTCTTGTATGTGACACTTAGAAGTATTTTATATCATTGATGGAGTTATAAGATATGTAGTTTGATAGTTGCAAGGAGAGAGAGAGAGGGAAGCAGCGAGGTGGTAGTATGTGCGTGTGAATGTAAGTGTGCATTCCTTGCTTGGGCGGGGCCACCCGCTCGTGATTGGATGGTGGGCCTGGCGTGTCATATGACGCCTGCTCTTCATGACGTAGTGGTCTGTGATTGGAGGCCGCTGTCTTAGCTCGGTGGGTGGGGGATCCTTCCCGCGTGTCTCCTTAGAGCTAGGTATGTTGTGCTTGGTTCTAGACGTCCCTTGCATTCTGTCCCCAATCTAACCCTCTTTACTGCTTTTTCTCTCTCTGAACTCCTTCTTTCCAATACTTCTCATCTTTATTCATTTATCCATCCCTTCTGGTTCTGCATACGACTTCCATAGTCGGCCAGTCGTATTACCAGCACCAGTTCTCACATATATGTTTTGCACTAGCTTTAGGGATTATTAGAGTCATAGTCACATGGTATCATAGTATTGGGTGCTTCTAATTATTGGGTTGTTCTTTCCTACTACTTAATGCTAGACAGTGGAGGGTATCTATGGTCGTTGTCTGAGTTATGTATATGGCAATTCAGAGCCTGTACGACTTCGACGGAGCTAGGTAGCCTGTAATCCTTGTGCATATTTTCCTTTGCGAGCGTAGCAGCGTACAAGCGAAGGGCTTTTGGCTACTCTTGCTTGCATGCTTGCTACCTCATTTTGTTGACCTTTGTGGAGTGCCAGGGTAAGACCAGATACTTGAGATCTGGACTTACCAAGAGAGCCTCCTAGTCACTTAACGTAACATAAGGGAAATCTGTTCAGGGGAGACAGTAGGCTACGAGCATGCTTGCGCTCTGCCTAGGCTCCTTGTACCTTTTTTGCCGCTGCTAGACTTTATTAGTAGGAAAGACAGTATTGTGTTTATTAACTTTAACTGCGTATGCTTTAGGAATTATTCACATATTATTTTAGCCTAGGTTGATGCATAGTGCACAACCCAGTTTGGCTGTTATGTTGGCTAAGGAAGTACTGTTTTTGAGTGGCTGTTATTAGTGCTGTCACAGAGTTGTTGCACTCCCTTGTTTTATATATATGTATCCTACTTGTTGGTGTATTTAAGATACACTCTTTGGTGTCCTGCCCCTGCATTATTACTGTTCTATATTCGACGAGCATCTTAGAGCATCAGACGTTTTCAGAAGATTCCATATCTGTTTGCTGTAGGACTAGACTTCCAGTGTTTTCATAGAGCATTGAAGAGTTTAGTGTTAAGTTCAGACTCACACTAAAGTTAACGTAAGCATATACTCCTTTATTATATCTTGTCATAAGTTTATTTAAGCATTGTTATCACTTGAGACCATTTCATTACCGTAATTACTCCTGTTGTGAGTAGGCTTTGCCGTCACCGGAAAGCATTTGTAGAAGTACACTTAATCCAGTTAATTGATACCCCGTCATCCAGTAGATTAACTCTGGAGGGTGTAAGTGTTTTGTTCACCGGCTTAATAGTTCGAGGGTTTGGAATTAGCGTACCGTTGTTGCAGATAGAGCCTATCTTCTAGTCCAATATTGAGTGCCCTTGTTTATTTCGTAGTGCCGGTCGTAACAAATGGCGACCTTAGTCCAGTATATAGTGAACTGAATTTTGCAGGTTTTTTGGGAGAAATCTTATTCGCCAATTTTGGGTTCGATTTTATTTCTAGCAGTGTTGGCAGTGGACATTGTTTTGAGGATATATGGAACTTGTTGGAGTTTATTGGTGACCTAGTATTGCACTTAAAAAACATCTTCGAATATTTTTTGTGAATAAAGCTTCGCGAGAGTTTCCCTACTTTTGTCTTGACCTGGGATTTTTTGTTGTTGACTCCATCATGTCGTCACTGGACGGGTTTGAGGATAGTGAGTGCACAGTGCGAGAGACAGGCGAGAAGGTGGAGAAGGTGGCGTTGTCTGACGGCTTTCGGGTGGTGAACGGTGAGGAGGATGCTCGGAGGTTTTTGGAGGAGCCTGTGTCGGCGAACCGGGTGTCGGGGCTGGACCGGTACGGACTGCAGTGTATAGCCACGGTCTTAGGGTTTCCTTGCACTAGCGCTTGGTCAAGAAGTCAGCTGGTTACCTGTCTGCTGGGTGGGGTGCGTGAGGCTTCGGGTGGAGCGGGAGCAGGGGCACCTTCGTCCCAGCCCCCATTCCACTCAACTCCTATCATGGCACCCCCTCGGGTTCCGGAGCCGGGTACGTTCCCGCAGGCTGATGTCCGCTGGCGGTTGGGTATGCCTCTAGGTGACTCACGGGGTGGGTCCCCGGTAGTAGCACCCCCTCCTCAGGGTTTGACTCCCGAGAAGTTGTTTCAGCTCGAGCTCGCCAAACTTAAGCAGCAGGAGCGACAGGCTGAGCTAGAGCAGCGAAAGCATGAGGCTGAGCTCTAGCAGCGAAAGCATGAGGCTGAGCTCAAGCAGAAGCAGCAGCAGCGAGAGGCTGAGCTCAAGTATCAGGCTGAGTCTGCAAGGTATTGTGCCGATGTTGACCTAGAGAAAACTCGTGTAGAGTTGACGCGGGGAACTGTTTCGTCCAGGGGGGTCGACCCCATGACCAGTCCCTGTCACATCTACTAAAGTTGGTTCCAGTGTTTGATGAGTTAGGAGTTACAGAATTCTTTCTCCGTTTTGAGAAAAAGTGCCGGGAGCACCAATGGCCTGAGGAGAAGTGGGCAGCCCTTGTTTCTTCACGATTGACGGGGAAAGCACTCAAGGCGTATGATGCTTTGCCCCTAGATTCCTGTGTGAATTACGAGTTGTTGAAAGAGGCTGTCCTGAGGGCGTATGAGTTGCAGCCAGAGACCTATAGGCTGAAGTTTAGGGCGGTTCCTAAGAGAAAGGAGACTACTTTCCAGGAACACGCTAGAGAGCTGTCAGATGCATTTGAGAATTGGTTAAGGTCGGAGAAAGCAACTACTTTTAAGGCAGTAAAGCAATTAGTGTTGTTAGAACATTTTTTTAAATGCACTGGCAGTGACTTGACTCTTAACCTGAAAGAAAAGCAACCTAAAACTCTGCAGGAGATGGCTTAGTTTGCTGACCTCAGGTTGTCATTAATTCGTGGGTGCGGGTCTGCCCAGAGAGCTGAGGCAGGTAACAAGGGGCGTACCACCCCACCCCCACGAACTAATGATACAACAAATTATCCTACTATGAGCACTGTTGCCAATTTTGAACCTAAGTCGAAATCCTTCTCATTAAAGAAAGGCCAGGGCCCTTCCTCACCCCAGAGGAAGTCAATGAGTGAGGTGGAGTGTTTTAAGTGCCATAATAAGGGGCATATTGCGCGCTCCTGTCCCAGCACACAGTCTACAGCGGTGGTGTCTCTAGTGAGCAACATCAGGGTGTCTTTGAGGTCTTCCGTGTTTGCCCGTGGTAAATCGTCGGTTGCGAAGTCACAGTCGGTGAAGAAGCATGAGGAGGGCTCGATACCCGTCCGAGATGCTTTTTGTGGTCATAGGGGACATGGCACTGTGAGGTGGGCTGGTGTGGAACATAGGCTTGATTTGTTGCGTGATACGGGTGCCTCCGAGACGTTACTTAAGAACTTCACTGGTAAGCCTATTAACGCAGCTCGGGTTGTAGTGGTTCAAGGCATCAATGCTGTGCGGTCTTACACGCTGGTGAGAGTGGAGCTTGTGGTGGATGGTGTGACATGGGAGTTGGATGTGGGAATTGTAGAGAAATTGCCAGTTGAGGGGGTTGACCTCCTTCTCGGTAATGACTTTGCGGTGCCTACTTCCGAGGTTCCACCCATAGTCGTTGCCGAGAGGGCGGCCGACACGAGTAGGGAGGGGCATGAGGGGCTCGAGAGGTGCCAGACGCAGCAGATGGCGTGTGCTGACACCAGATCTCAGTCCGCTCAGGTGTCACAGCCTAGTACCCAGGTTTCAGACCAGCGGAGGAAGGGTCGGAAGGAGAAAGTCAAGGCTGGTGGTCGGGTTGAGAGTTTGGACCCAGCGACACTCCTTGGTGACTCGGCACTTGCACCAAATTTGAGCTCCAGAGTGGCCCCAGAATCTGTCCCCCCTAGTGACATGGTAGGGCGTGATGGCACTCCGCGACAGAGTAGTTCCCAGGTGCAACTAGAAGATCCTAGTCTTGAGAGTTGTGGGAACGGGGCTATTGAACTCGATGAGGACGGGGAAGCATGTCATGTGAACCTGTTGAAGGAGTTTGTGAGGGTTCCACCTGAGCAGCCTACTGTCCCTGTGTTGGTCTGCAGCGGCCAAGGTGGAGAAGGAGAGGGGGGCAAAGAGGCACAGGTGGTGGAAACTTGGGATTGTCATGTCTCGGCGGATCAGTGGGCGGGGAACACGAGGCAGGTGGCTGTGGGAGCGCTTGAGGACCTGCCTGAGCAACAGTGTGCAGCGATCCAGCACCTGCTCGGTTCATACGCCACTGTTTGTGCCGAGCACCCAGGCCTCACAACTCATGCGGTGCACGATGTTCCACTGGCAGGTCACTTAGGTGTGAGTAAACCGTTGGCCTCGTTGTTTAAGTTGTTCAAGGTGGGCGACGAGGCTTTGGCATGGTTGTCAGGTCAGGGTCGACCCATGGCTGCTAAGGGTGGTGGTCAGTATCAGGCCATTAAGCAGATTGGTGAGGTTAACTATGGAGTAGATACGCCCGATCGTCGCATAGCCTCCCAATACTGCCCTAGTAAAATGCAACAGCCCTACCATAGACCGACTGTATCTGGCCGTGGCGCTGAAGGCGGTGATGCTGCGCAGGCAGATGTAGTCGCAAGGAATGCGGGGGTGCGCATGTACGGTATCGGCGGGAAGCATTAGCACTTATGAACTGTGGAAGTGACTGCACAGGTGGTACAGATTGTCCCTCTCATGACCTGACTGTTTTAGGGACAGAGGTGGAGAAGGAGGGAGGCTATAGTTTAGAAACTGCGGTCCCGGCTGGGTTGTGGGATGGCAATGAGCATGTTGTTCTTCGAGATAAGTTGCAACCTCTTGTTCCTAAGCACCAAGAGAAGTTGCTTACTAGGCTGTGGCAGTATAGGGGAGGTGTGGCAGAGTGGTCTTGCCACTGGACTGGTAATCCAATGGACCCGGGTTCGAATCCCAATATGTCAATGGGAAGATATTATTGGGATGGAATTTGTGCTGTACCTAGTTTCAGTGCATTACCACAGCACACCGAAACGCCAAAACAAAATACCCTCATTGTTCCCTGATTAAATAGCACTGCATGAATATTCCCATATTCAAAATATGCTACAGGGGGGCAATGCCTAGTGAGTTAATTGCTCAATAGGTGGCGTTCTGAGAGTGAGGGTACGAGCCTGGGGAGTGAGACTGTGAAGCACGGGGGCGAAGCAGCTTCAGAGATGGAGTTGGGTTCGAGCCGTGAATAGGTGCTTCGCATGTCTCACTCCCTAGGCTGGAACAAGACTTCATGGGCCTCACCGTGTTCAGCGGTAGAGTGTAAAGGCTATCAGCCTATGCCCGAGAGGGAGTAGTTGGGATATAGAAAAAAAAAAAAAAAAAAAAAAGTACGTCCGCATGGTTGTTGGTTCTACAAGCCTGATGTACGAGGTGGCACCCGACGTGGAGGCTGGAAACAGTGCAAAGCTCAAATTGGCTCCCTACCGTATAAATCCTGCTCAACAGCCTGTCGTGAAAGCAGAGGTAGACTTCATGTTGGAGAAGGGTCTGAGGGATAAAGGATATTGTGAGTGGTCATTGCCAGTGACTTTGCAACCTGAGTTGAGTGGCAAGATCCGTATTTGTGTTGATTGCAAGAGTGTTGGTGCATTATCCCTGACAGACGCCTATCCATTACCCAGAGTTGACGACCCCATAGACCGCATCGGGGCTGCCTCGTTTATCACTAAGGTGGAAATAGTGAAAGGTTATTGGCAGGCCCCGTTGCCGGAGAGAGCGATGAGAAGTGCCAGTATTGTGATGGACTTGGCAGTTTATCAGTGTCAGGTGTTGTTTTGCTGCCGGAACACAAGTTGGATGTGTGGCATGTTAAGGGCACTGATAATGTTCTGGCTGATTGTTTGTCACGGGAGGGTATGTTTTAAGGAGAACCCTCGCCGTTCAGTCAGTGTTGGTTTGAGAGTGGAGGAAAATTAGGCTTGCCTCTGTAGTGCAAAGCCGCCAAAAACACTATTAAAATAATACCAAAACCTCACATAAAAACTTTCTTTTGATAGTATATAAGTGCAGTATGTTACAGCAAGAATCTAAGACATTCTGAGTTTTTGTTCTTAGTAGGTTAGGCTTGGTGAAGCTTGCTTGTTGAGCGTAATATTGTTAAGTGATACTATTATTTTGGGGAAGTGTTGTGTAGTTTTTTTTTATATAATGAAGTGTTTTTACGTTTGTGATTGTGCCTTGTTTTTCACAACTTGGGGAGTAGCTGGGTGATGCGGGGTTTGTGGGCATTCTGTCTGGTCAGATGTGGCGTTTACCTGAAGTTAAAATGTCCCACATCTTGGGCGGGGTGTTATGCTGGCCAGCTTGCCAGAATGTACTCGTGACTCGCTAGCACTCGCTGCGGCAGTGAAATGGGCTATAATAATCGTAGAACGATGTTCTTTCTTTCTTAGTATTCGTGTTGTCACAGACAGATCAGTGTTTACCTTTATTCATATCTGTGACACTTAGAAGTATTTTATGTCATTGATGGAGTTATAAGATATGTAGTGTGATAGTTGCAAGGAGAGAGAGAGAGGGAAGCAGCGAGGTGGTAGTATGTGCGTGTGTATGTACGTGTGCATTCCTTGCTTGGGCGGGGCCACCCGCTCGTGATTGGATGGCGGGCCTGGCGTGTCATATGACGCCTGCTCTTCATGACGTAGTGGTCTGTGATTGGAGGCCGCTGTCTTAGCTCGGTGGGTGGGGGATCCTTCCTGTGTGTCTCCTTAGAGCTTGGTATGTTGTGCTTGGTCCTAGACGTCCCTTGCATTCTGTTCCCAATGTAACCCTCTTAACTGATTTTTCTCTCTCTGAACTCCTTCTTTCCAATACTTCTCATCTTTATTCATTTATCCATCCCTTCTGGTTCTGCATATGACTTCCATAGTTGGCCAGTCGTATTACCAGCACCTGTTCTCACATATATGTTTTGCACTAGCTTTAGGGATTATTAGAGTCATAGTCACATGGTATCATAGTATTGGTTGCTTCTAATTATTGGGTTGTTCTTTCCTACTACTTAATGCTAGACAGTGGAGAGTATCTATGGTCATTGTCTGAGTTATGTATATGGCAAGTCTGAGCCTGTACGACTTCGACGGAGCTAGGTAGCCTGTAACCCTTGTGCATATTTTTCCTTTGCGAGCGTAGCAGCGTACAAGCGAAGGGCTTTTGTCTACTCTTGCTTGCATGCTTGCTACCTCATTTTGTTGACCTTTGTGGAGTGCCAGGGTAAGACCAGATACTGGAGATCTGGACTTACCAAGAGAGCCTCCTAGTCACTTAACGTAACATAAGGGAAATCTGTTCAGGGGAGACAGTAGGCTACGAGCATGCTTGCGCTCTGCCTAGGCTCCTTGTACCTTTTTTGCCGCTGCTAGACTTTATTAGTAGGAAAGACAGCATTGTGTTTATTAACTTTAACTGCGTATGCTTTAGGAATTATTCACATATTATTTTAGCCTAGGTTGATGCATAGTGCACAACCCAGTATGGCTGTTACGTTGGCTAAGGAAGTACTGTTTTTGAGTGGCTGTTATTAGTGCTGTCACAGAGTTGTTGCACTCCCTTGTTTTATATATATGTATCCTACTTGTTGGTGTATTTAAGATACACGCTTTGGTGTCCTGCCCCTGCATTATTACTGTTCTATATTCGACGAGCATCTTAGAGCATCAGACGTTTTCAGAAGATTCCATATCTGTTTGCTGTAGGACTAGACTTCCAGTGTTTTCGTAGAGCATTGAAGAGTTTAGTGTTGAGTTCAGACTCACACTAAAGTTAACGTAAGCATATACTCCTTTATTATATCTTGTCATAAGTTTATTTAAGCATTGTTATCACTTGAGACCATTTCATTAACGTAAGTACTCCTGTTGTGAGTAGGCTTTGCCGTCACCGGAAAGCCTTTGTAGAAGTACACTTAACCCAGTTAATTGATACCCCGTTATCCAGTAGATTAACTCTGGAGGGTGTAAGTGTTTTGTTCACCGGCTTAATAGTTCTAGGGTTTGGAATTAGCGTACCGTTGTTGCAGATATAGCCTATCTTCTAGTCCATTATTGAGTGCCCTTGTTTATTTCGTAGTGCCGGTCGTAACAAATGGCGACCTTAGTCCAGTATATACTGAACTGAATTTTGCAGGTTTTTTGGGAGAAATCTTATTCGCCAATTTTGGGTTCGATTTTATTTCTCGCAGTGTTGGCAGTGGACATTGTTTTGAGGATATATGGAACTTGTTGGAGTTTATTGGTGACCTAGTACTGCACTTAAAAAACATCTTCGAATATTTGTTGTGAATAAAACTTCGCGAGAGTTTGCCTACTTTTGTCTTGACTTGGGATTTTTTGTTGTTGACTCCATCATGTCGGCACTCATCTAAACCCTGTGGGTTCAGCACACATGGGTCGTCTCCTACACGAAGCAGTCCGCAGCCATGGATCAAAAAACGCCATCCGAGAAGAAGCAGCAGTGACATAAATCATCCAACGCCAAGAAAAAAACAGAGGCAACCGAGGACCACCAGCGATAAGGACCGAAGACAGCGAGGACCGAGGACAGCCATGAACATAAATGTAGATCCGACAAGAACCAAAAATATTATTAAAGAGCGTTCCGTGAGTTCTAAAATAACAAATTTAAAGGTTTTCTATGCAAACGCTCGTAGCATACGCAATAAATTTTCAGATTTAGAGGAGCTAGTGTTTACAGAAAATTATGATGTGATTGGCATAACAGAATCTTGGCTCAATACAGAAGATAGAGACTTTTTAGCAGAGTATTCACTTCCCGGTTATGTAATGTTTGAGAAAAGCCGAATAAATCGAAATGGAGGTGGCGTTTTACTTTATATCAAAGAAAGTCTTAACCCTACCCTCTTGTCAAAACCTCAAATTGTGAACGTCGACGCATCTTTTGTGCTAATAAAGAATAATAAAGGTACCAAAATAATACTTGCATTAATATACAGACCTCCAGCTCAATCAGTGCAAACTGACCGAGATATTTACGAACAAATTGCAGATGTAAGTAACTCACAAGATACCGTAATTTTTGGTGACTTTAATTTACCTGTGACCAAGTGGGGCGATACTCTTACTTCACACTCCGGACATGACTTGTATACGAACTTGCAAGAGAGTTCGCTTTATCAATTTGTTGGAACGCCGACCCGTGGTAATAACGTTCTTGACATTGTACTTGCAACAAAAGAAGAATTAATAGAGAATTTGAATGTTGGTGATGAATTCAGTAACAGCGACCATCGTACGATAACTTTCACTTTAAAGTTTACTAGTAACGAACCAAATAGTAGCATCGAAAAAGTCCCTAATTTCAAGAAAGCAAACTTCCATAAACTTAGAGCTATGTTTAAAGAAACTGACTGGAGCTTTTTAATTCACAATAACGACATAAATACATCTTGGAAGTTATTCGAAGCCACTTACCTAAAAGCAGTGCAAGACTGCATACCATCGAAAACTCGGCGTCCAGGCCATAATAATAAGCCCAAATGGTGGAATAAAGATATTTCAAACTGCCTGCTTGCTAAAAAATTTGCTAATGATAGATTAAAATCCTCACAAAATGACGAAGAACGGCTGAAATTTGTAGAGCTACGACGCAAAGCCAAAAAGTTAATTAAGCAAAGTAAAAAGACCTTAGAGTTACATATTGCGAATCAAAGTAAAACAAACCCGAAAGAATTCTATAGTTATATCAGAAAGAAAAAAGTCGTTACTTCAACTGTTGGACCGTTAGTCGATGAAAATGGAGAATACACCAAAGACGAAGAACAAATGAGTAATGCCCTCAATACCTTCTTTGCATCAGTTTTTACAACAGAAGACCTCAGTGATATCCCTACACCATCGCCGATTCAGATTGATAATTCAGATGTTCTAAGCAATATCACCGTTACAGAGAGAGAAGTATTGAATTGTTTAGATAAACTCAAGGTAAATAAAACGCCTGGACCTGATACAATCTCGCCTAGAGTTCTAAAGGAAGCTAAGGATGAGCTCTCTAAACCACTGACATTACTATTCAATAAATCCTTGCAGTCTGGAACTATGCCCGATCAGTGGAAGCTAGCCAACGTAACCGATATTAAAAAAGGCAGCAAATCCCTACCCAGTAACTATCGTCCAATTAGCTTAACCTCAGTTGTATGTAAAATGCTAGAAACGGTCATACGAGACAGACTCGTAAATCACTTAGAGGAAAATATCATACTTAAAGATACTCAACACGGCTTTCGTAAAAAACGTTCCTGTTTAACAAACCTCTTAGACTTCTTCCACGATATCCTCAACCTCTACGATGAGAGTAAAGCTGTAGATATTATATACCTTGATTTTCAAAAGGCCTTTGACAAAGTTCCCCACAAACGTTTACTGCTAAAACTAAAAGCGCATGGAATACAAGACGGTGTGTTGAAATGGATAGAAAATTGGCTCAGCGACAGAAAGCAAAGAGTAGTCATAAACGGTAAGGCATCAAAATGGACCAATGTAAGTAGCGGGGTACCCAGGGATCGGTACTAGGACCAATTCTCTTTCTAATTTACATCAACGACATAGATGAGGGTCTCACCTGTACAATCTCAAAATTTGCTGACGATACAAAAATTGCAAATAGCGTACTCTCAAAAGAACAAGTTGACGATATGCAACACAATCTAGATAAATTGTCATGTTGGGCCCAAATTTGGCAAATGAGTTTCAATGCGGATAAATGTAAAGTACTACATATCGGATACCTAAATGAGAAAGCAAACTATTCGATGAATGGCACTCAGCTTAAGAATGTAAACAGAGAAACCGATCTGGGAGTAACAATATCGAGTAACCTAAAACCGAGTCAACGATGTTCAGAAGTTGTTAAGAAGGCAAACAAAATAATTGGCTTTATAGGCAGGTCATTTGAGCATAAATCCAAAGAAGTTATCCTAACCCTTTACAATTCCTTAGTCCGCCCTCTTCTGGAATACTGCGTTCAATCCTGGTGCCCTTATTACCAAAAAGATATAAACAAGCTAGAACGAGTTCAACGTAGAGTTACCAAAATGATACCTAGCCTAAAGAACAAACCATACGAAGAGCGTCTTAGAGAATTAAATCTATTTCCTTTAACCCAGCGCAGATTAAGAGGTGACTTAATTCAAGTGTTCAAAATCATCAAAGGCATCGACAATATGAACTGTAGTAAGTACTTCACTATCGACCAATCTAATTACACGCGGGGAAACGGTTGCAAAATTATTGGTAAATCTTTTAACTCACACGAATCTAAGAATTTCTTCTTCAATCGAGTTGTCAACTTGTGGAATGGGCTTCCCCGAAACGTTATAGACTGCATCACCGTTGATTCATTTAAACTCCGCCTAGACAAATATCTCGCATCAAACCCGCGACTGACTGCGTTTGTAAATGAATAACTTTATTTTATCCCCCCCTCAGTTACTAACCCATCTGTCCCCTACTAACTTCCTAATCCTGCCACGGACATTAGTTCCAGGGCAGTAATTCCCTTTCCAATGTTCACTTACCCACTCTAAACCACTGTTTGGACACTTGATCCTCAGTGTTTTGGAGGACAAGCAACCTAGAAGGGTCACTAGATCTGTTGTTGCTTGATTTCCTTTGTACTCCTTTGTACTCCTTTGTACTGGACGGGTTTGAGGATAGTGAGGGCACAGTGCGAGAGACAGGCGAGAAGGTGGAGAAGGTGGCGTTGTCTGACGGCGTTCGGGTGGTGAACGGTGAGGAGGATGCTCGGAGGTTTTTGGAGGAGCCTGTGTCGGCGAACCGGGTGTCGGGGCTGGACCGGTATGGACTGCAGTGTATAGCCACGGTCTTAGGGTTTCCTTGCACTAGCGCTTGGTCAAGAAGTCAGCTGGTTACCTGTGTGCTGGGTGGGGTGCGTGAGGCTTCGGGTGGAGCGGGAGCAGGGGCACCTTCGTCCCAGCCCCCATTCCACTCAACTCCTATCATGGCGCCCCCTCGGGTTCCGGAACCGGGTACGTTCCCGCAGGCCGATGTCCGCTGGCGGTTGGGTATGCCTCTAGGTGACTCACGGGGTGGGTCCCCGGTAGTAGCACTCCCTCCTCAGGGTTTGACTCCCGAGATGTTGTTTCAGCTCGAGCTCGCCAAACTTAAGCAGCAGGAGCGACAGGCTGAGCTAGAGCAGCGAAAGCATGAGGCTGAGCTCGAGCAGCGAAAGCATGAGGCTGAGCTCAAGCAGAAGCAGCAGCAGCGAGAGGCTGAGCTCAAGTATCAGGCTGAGTCTGCAAGGTATTGTGCCGATGTTGACCTAGAGAAAACTCGTGTAGAGGTGACGTGGGGAACTGTTTCGTCCAGGGGGTTCGACCCCATGACCAGTCCCTGTCGCATCTACTAAAGTTGGTTCCAGTGTTTGATGAGTTAGGAGTTACAGAATTCTTTCTCCGTTTTGAGAAATAGTGCCGGGAGCACCAATGGCCCGAGGAGAAGTGGGCAGCCCTTGTTTCTTCACGATTGACGGGGAAAGCACTCAAGGCGTATGATGCTTTGCCCCTAGATTCCTGTGTGAATTACGAGTTGTTGAAAGAGGCTGTCCTGAGGGCGTATGAGTTGCAGCCAGAGACCTATAGGCTGAAGTTTAGGGCGGTTCCTAAGAGAAAGGAGACTACTTTCCAGGAACACGCTAGAGAGCTGTCAGATGCATTGAGAATTGGTTAAGGTCGGAGAAAGCAACTACTTTTAAGGCAGTAAAGCAATTAGTGTTGTTAGATTTTTTGTTTAAATGCACTGGCAGTGACTTGACTCAACCTGAAAGAAAAGCAACATAAAACTCTGCAGGAGGTGGCTGAGTTTGCTGACCTCAGGTTGTCATTAATTCGTGGGTGCGGGTCTGCCCAGAGAGCTGAGGCAGGTAACAAGGGGCGTACCACCCCCCCCCGAACTAATGATACAACAAATTATCCTACTAAGAGCACTGTTGCCAATTTTGAACCTAAGTCGAAATCCTTCTCATTAAAGAAAGGCCAGGGCCCTTCCTCACCCCAGAGGAAGTCAATGAGTGAGGTGGAGTGTTTTAAGTGCCATAATAAGGGGCATATTGCGCGCTCTTGTCCGAGCACACAGTCTACAGGGGTGGTGTCTCTAGTGAGCAACATCGGGGTGTCTTTGAGGTCTTCCGCGTTTGCCCAGGGTAAATCGTCGGTTGCGAAGTCACAGTCGGTGAAGAAGCATGAGGAGGGCTCGATACCCATCCGAGATGCTTTTTGTGGTCATAGGGGACATGGCACTGTGAGGTGGGCTGGTGTGGAACATAGGCTTGAGTTGTTGCGTGATACGGGTGCCTCCGAGACGTTACTTAAGAACTTCACTGGTTAGCCATTAACGCAGCTCGGGTTGTAGTGGTTCAAGGCATCAATGCTGTGCGGTCTTACCCGCTGGTGAGAGTGGAGCTTGTGGTGGATGGTGTGACACGGGAGTTGGATGTGGGAATTGTAGAGAAATTGCCAGTTGAGGGGGTCGACCTCCTTCTCGGTAACGACTTTGCGGTGCCAACTTCCGAGGTTCCACCCTTAGTCGTTGCCGAGAGGGCGGCCGACACGAGTAGGGAGGGGCATGAGGGGCTCGAGAGGTGCCAGACGCAGCAGATGGCGTGTGCTGACACCAGATCTCAGTCCGCTCAGGTGTCACAGCCTAGTACCCAGGTTTCAGACCAGCGGAGGAAGGGTCGGAAGGAGAAAGTCAAGGCTGGTGGTCGGGTTGAGAGTTTGGACCCAGCGACACTCCTTGGTGACTCGGCACTTGCACCAAATTTGAGCTCCGGAGTGGCCCCAGAACCTGTCCCCCCTAGTGACATGGTAGGGCGTGATGGCACTCCACGACAGAGTAGTTCCCAGGTGCAACTAGAAGATTCTAGTCTTGAGAGTTGTGGGAACGGGGCTATTGAACTCGATGAGGACGGGGAAGCATGTCATGTGAACCTGTTGAAGGAGTTTGTGAGGCGCCCACCTGAGCAGCCTACTGTCCCTGTGTTGGTCTGCAGCGGCCAAGGTGGAGAAGGAGAGTGGGGCAGTGAGGCACAGGTGGTGGAAAGTTGGGATTGTCATGTCTCGGCGGATCAGTGGGCGGGGAACACGAGGCAGGTGGCTGTGGGAGCGCTTGAGGACCTGCCTGAGCAACAGTGTGCAGCGATCCAGCACCTTTGCTCGGTTCATACCCCACTGTTTGTGCCGAGCACCCAGGCCTCACAACTCATGCGGTGCACGATGTTCCACTGGCAGGTCACTTAGGTGTGAGTAAACCATTGGCCTCGTTGTTTAAGTTGTTCAAGGTGGGCTACGAGGCTTTGGCATGGTTGTCAGGTCAGGGTCGACCCACGGCTGCTAAGGGTGGTGGTCAGTATCAGGCCATTAAGCAGATTGGTGAGGTTAACTATGGAGTAGATACGCCCGATCGTCGCATAGCCTCCCAATGGTGCCCTAGTAAAATGCAACAGCCCTACCATAGACCGACTGTATCTGGCCGTGGCGCTGAAGGCGGTGATGCTGCGCAGCCAGATGTAGTCGCAAGGAATGCGGGGGTGCGCATGTACGGTATCGGCGGGGAAGCATTAGCACTTATGAACTGTGGGAGTGACTGCACAGGTGGTACAGATTGTCCCTCTCATGACCTGACTGTTTTAGGGACAGAGGTGGAGAACGAGGGAGGCTATAGTTTAGAAACTGCGATCCCGGCGGGGTTGTGGGACGGCAATGAGCATGTTGTTCTTCGAGATAAGTTGTAACCTCTTGTTCCTAAGCGCCAAGAGAAGTTGCTTACTATGCTGTGGCAGTACGTCCGCATGGTTGTTGGTTCTACAGGCCTGATGTACGAGGTGGCACCCGACGTGGAGGCTGGAAACAGTGCAAAGCTCAAATTGGCTCCCTACCGTATAAATCCTGCTCAACAGCCTGTCGTGAAAGCAGAGCTAGACTTCATGTTGGAGAAGGGTCTGAGGGATAAAGGATATCGTGAGTGGTCGTTGCCAGTGACTTTGCAACCTGAGTTGAGTGGCAAGATCCGTGTTTGTGTTGATTGCAAGAGTGTTGGTGCATTATCCCTGACAGACGCCTATCCATTACCCAGAGTTGACGACCCCATAGACCGCATCGGGGCTGCCTCGTTTATCACTAAGGTGGAAATAGTGAAAGGTTATTGGCAGGCCCCGTTGCCGGAGAGAGCGATGAGAAGTGCCAGTCTTGTGATGGACTGGGCAGTTTATCAGTGTCAGGTGTTGTTTTGCTGCCGGAACACAAGTTGGATGTGTGGCATGTTAAGGGCACTGATAATGTTCTGGCTGATTGTTTGTCACGGGAGGGTATGTTTTAAGGAGAACCCTCGCCGTTCAGTCAGTGTTGGTTTGAGAGTGGAGAAAAATTAGGCTTGCCTCTGTAGTGCAAAGCCGCCAAAAACACTATTAAAATAATACAAAAACCTCACATAAAAACTTTCTTTTGATAGTATATAAGTGCAGTATGTTACAGCAAGAATCTAAGACATTCTGATTTTTGTTCTTAGTAGGTTAGGCTTGGTGAAGCTTGCTCGTTGAGCGTTATATTGTTATGTGATACTATTATTTTGGGGAAGTGTTGTGTAGTTTTTTTTTATATAATGAAGTGTTTTTACGTTTGTGATTGTGCCTTGTTTTTCACAACTTGGGGAGTAGCTGGGTGATGCGGGGTTTGTGGGCATTCTGTCTGGTCAGATGTGGCGTTTACCTGAAGTTAAAATGTCCCACATCTTGGGCGGGGTGTTATGCTGGCCAGCTTGCCAGAATGTACTCGTGACTCGCTAGCACTCGCCGCGGCAGTGAAATGGGCTATAATAATCGTAGAACGATGTTCTTTCTTTCTTAGTATTCGTGTTGTCACAGACAGATCAGTGTTTACCTTTATTCTTGTCTGTGACACTTAGAAGTATTTTATATCATTGATGGAGTTATAAGATATGTAGTGTGATAGTTGCAAGGAGAGAGAGAGAGGGAAGCAGCGAGGTGGTAGTATGTGCGTGTGTATGTACGTGTGCATTCCTTGCTTGGGCGGGGCCACCCGCTCGTGATTGGATGGCGGGCCTAGCGTGTCATATGACGCCTGCTCTTCATGACGTAGTGGTCTGTGATTGGAGGCCGCTGTCTTAGCTCGGTGGGTGGGGGATCCTTCCTGTGTGTCTCCTTAGAGCTTGGTATGTTGTGCTTGGTCCTAGACGTCCCTTGCATTCTGTTCCCAATGTAACCCTCTTAACTGCTTTTTCTCTCTCTGAACTCCTTCTTTCCAATACTTCTCATTTTTATTCATTTATCCATCCCTTCTGGTTCTGCATACGACTTCCATAGTTGGCCAGTCATATTACCAGCACCAGTTCTCACATATATGTTTTGCACTAACTTTAGGGATTATTAGAGTCATAGTCACATGGTATCATAGTATTGGGTGCTTCTAATTATTGGGTTGTTCTTTCCTACTACTTAATGCTAGACAGTGGAGGGTATCTATGGTCGTTGTCTGAGTTATGTATATGGCAAGTCTGAGCCTGTATGACTTCGACGGAGCTAGGTAGCCTGTAACCCTTGTGCATATTTTTCCTTTGCGAGCGTAGCAGCATACAAGTGAAGGGCTTTTGTCTACTCTTGCTTGCATGTTTGCTACCTCATTTTGTTGACCTTTGTGGAGCGCCAGGGTAAGACCAGATACTTGAGATCTGGACTTACCAAGAGAGCCTCCTAGTCATTTAACGTAACATAAGGAAATCTGTTCAGGGGAGACAGTAGGCTACGAGCATGCTTGCGCTCTGCCTAGGCTCCTTGTACCTTTTTTGCCGCTGCTAGACTTTATTAGTAGGAAAGACAGCATTGTGTTTATTAACTTTAACTGTGTATGCTTTAGGAATTATTCACATATTATTTTAGCCTAGGTTGATGCATAGTGCACAACCCAGTTTGGCTGTTACGTTGGCTAAGGAAGTACTGTTTTTGAGTGGCTGTTATTAGTGCTGTCACAGAGTTGTTGCACTCCCTTGTTTTATATATATGTATCCTACTTTTTGGTGTATTTAAGATACACGCTTTGGTGTCCTGCCCCTTCATTATTACTGTTCTATATTCGACGAGCATCTTAGAGCATCAGACGTTTTCAGAAGATTCCATATCTGTTTGCTGTAGGACTAGACTTCCAGTTTTTCATAGAGCATTGAAGAGTTTAGTGTTGAGTTCAGACTCACACTAAAGTTAACGTAAGCATATACTCCTTTATTATATCTTGTCATAAGTTTAGTTAAGCATTGTTATCACTTGAGACCATTTCATTAACGAAAGTACTCCTGTTGTGAGTAGGCTTTGCCGTCTCCGGAAAGCCTTTGTAGAAGTACACTTAACCCAGTTACTTGATACCCCGTTATCCAGTAGATTAACTCTGGAGGGTGTAAGTGTTTTGTTGACCGGCTTAATAGTTCTAGGGTTTGGAATTAGCGTACCGTTGTTGCAGATATAGCCTATCTTCTAGTCCAATATTAAGTGCCCTTGTTTATTTCGTAGTGCCGGTCGTAACAAGCGGTCATTACCAATCCTACACCATTGGAAAGCCAATAGAATGTACTTTCAAATGACCCCTAACAATCCATCCTAATCAGGGGATCTCATACTGTAAATCGCCCCTAATCCTTTAAAAATACAGTTTTCGTAACCAAAATCTATAATCTTTCATCTATCACTGCTATATCTTTCAAGCGGCCATTACCAATCTTACATCATTGGCAATCCAATGGAATGTGCTTTCAAATGACACCCAACAATCCTTCCTAATCAGGGGATCTCAAACCGTAAATCGCCCCTAATCCTATAAGATGACAGTTTTTGTAACCAAAATCTATAATCTTTCTTCTATCACTGCTATATCTTTCGAGCGGCCATTACCAATCCTACAAAATTGGAAGGCCAATACAATGTGCTTTCAAATGACACCTAACAAACCATCCTAATCAGGGGATCTCATACCGTAAATCGACCCTAATCCTGTAAGATGACAGTTTTTGTAACCAAAATCTATAATCTTTCTTCTATCACTGCTATACCTTTCGAGCAGCCATTACCAATCCTATGTTGCAAAGTAAAAAACCGAAGTTTATTAATCAGCCTCTCCTTTACCAGTGCATTGTTTGCAGGATTAGGCAAATTGGTGTCATTTAATAGCATATTTTATTCGCTTTCCACAAGTGCAGGATTGGTAATGGCCGTTCAAAAGATATAGCAGTGATAGAAGAGAGCTTCTAGATTTTTATTACGAACACTGTCATCTTAAGGGATTATGGGTGATTTACATTCCATTGGCTTTCCAATGGTGTAGGGTTAATAATGGCCGCTCGAAAGATATAGCAATACTGAAAGAAAGATTATAGATTTTGGTTACGAAAAATATAATATTAAATTATTAGGGATGATTTACAGAATGAAATCCCATGATTAAGAGGGAATGTGAGGTGTCATTTTAAAGCACATTATATATGCTTTCCAATGGTGTAGGATTGGTAATGGCCGCTCACAAGATATAGCAGTGATAGAAGAAAGATTATAGATTTTGGTTACTAACATTGTCATTAAAATTCCAATGGTGTAGGATTGGTAATGGCCGCTCACAAGATATAGCAGTGATAGAAGAAAGATTATAGATTTTGGTTACTAACATTGTCATTTAAAATTATTAGGGATGATTTACGGTATGAAATCCCCTGATTAAGATGGATTGTTAGGTGTCATTTGAAAGCACATTCCATCGGCTTTCCAATGGTGTAGGATTGGTAATGGCCGATCACAAGATATAGCAGTAATAGAAGAAAGAGTATAGATTTTTGTTACAAAAACTGGCATCTTAAAGGATTAGCGGCGATTTACGGTATGAGATCCCCTGATTAGGATGGATTGTTAGGTGTCACTTGAAAGTACATTGTATTGGCTTTCCGATGGTGTAGGATTGGTAATGGCCGCTTGAAAGATATAGCAGTGATAGATGAAAGATTATAGATTTTGGTTACGAAAACTGTAATTTTAACGTATTAGGGATGATTTACAGTATGAAATCCCCTGATTAGGATAACTTGTTGAGTGTCTTTAGAAAGCATATTCTATATTATTCTTTCAAATAATGTAGTAATGGTAATGGCCGCTGATAATCTATAGATCCTATGAACGAAACATCCTAATAATGTCGCATAAATATACAAATATGAAAGCCAAATAGCCTACTGCAGGATTGAAAAAAATAAAAAAGCTCATTCATAGGTTAATCCACCTTTAAAGATCAATAAATTAGGGTCCATAGATAGGATATTGCAAGGTTTTGTTGTTGGTATTGAATTGGTAATGGCCGCTTGTAAGATATAGCAGTGTTAGATGAAAGATTATAGATTTTGGTTACAAAAACTGTCATCTTAAAGGATTAGGGGCGTTTTACGGCATGAAATCCCCTGATTAGGAGGGATTGTTGGGTGTCATTTGAAAGTAAATTCTATTGGCTTTCCAATGGTGTAGGATTGGTAATGGCCGCTCGAAAGATATAGCAGTGATAGAAGAAAGATTATAGATTTTGGTTACAACAACTGTCATCTTATAGGATTAGGGGGGATTTACTGTATGAGATCCCCTGATTAGGATGGATTGTTAGGTGTCATTTGAAAGCACATTTAATTGGCTTTCCAATGGTGTAGGAATAATAATGGCCGCTTGAAAAATATAGCAGTGATAGATGAAAGATTTTAGATTTCGGTTACGAACACTGTAATTTTAAAGGATTAGGGATGATTTACAGTATGAAATCCCATGATTACGATAACTTGTTGGGTGTCTTTAGAAAGCATATTCTATATTCTTTCAACTAATGTAGTAATGGTAATTGCCGCTGATAAGCTATAGATGCTATGAACGAAATATCCTAATAATGTCGAATAAGTAAACAAATATGAAAGCCAAATAGCCTACTGCAGGATTGAAAAAAACAAAAAAGCTCATTCCTAGCTTAATCCACCATTAAGGATCAATACATTAGGGTCCATAGAGAGGTTATTGCAAGGTTTTGTTGTTGGTATTGAATTTGTAGTGGCCGCTTGTAAGATATAGCAGTGATAGATGCAAAATTACAGATTTTGGTTACAAAAACTGTCATCTTAAAGGATTAGGGGCGTTTTACGGTAAGAGATCCCCTGATTAGGAGTGATGGTTGGGTGACATTTGAAAGCAGATTCTATTGGCTTTCCAATGGTGTAGGATTGGTAATGGCCGTTCGAAATATATAGCAGTGATAGAAGAAAGATTATAGATTTTGGTTATAAAAACTGTAATCTTAAAGGATGAGGGTCGTTTTACGGTATGAGATCCCCTGATTAGGAGGGATTGTTGGGCGTCATTTGAAAGCACATTCCATTGGCTTTCCAAAGGTGTAGGATTGGTAACGGCCGCTTGAAAGATATAGCAGTGATAGAAGAAAGATTTTAGATTTTGGTTACAAAAACTGTAATTTTAAAGGATTAGGGGCGTGTTACGGTATGAGATCCCATGATTAGGAGGGATTGTTGGGTGTCATTTGAAAGCACATCCCATTGGCTTTCCAATAGTGTAGGATTGATAATGGCCTCTTGAAAGATATAGCAGTGATAAATGAAAGATTATAGATTTTGCCGAAAAAGGAATAAGGAATAAGGAATAAGGAATAAGGAATAAGGAATAAGGAATAAGGAATAAGGAATAAGTAAACAACTTCAGCCGGCTGTCCATTTGATCAACAGGCAAAAACTATTGCTATTTCAATGTCTAAATGAGATGTATCACCGACAGACATACTCGTTACTACATAAAATGGAGCATTTTATCAATGTACTGAAAATATTTGTTATAATAAGACATTCGTATGCCTATTATTTGTTTTTTCTTAGCTAAATTCAAGAATTTGTAAATTTAATTTTATATCCAATATAAAATATAAAAATTATATATTGTATTAATATATAATGCATTAAATATTCAACTTCAATGGCTATATGTGTTTACTTAAAGACTAATTATTTTAAGAGGTCTATGCACTGTAGGCTATATACCTTGTGCAAAATATGAGAGTAATGATAGTATATTTATAAGCATCATATGTACAAACATTTGTGAGTAATGAAGCATTTGATTATCATAGAAAACCTCATCTAATGATTGGCTTTACATAACTTCCATTGATAACCTGTATGTAATTGATGCAAATGTATGTCTGATGACAATATGAACCCCATTGGTAGAATTCAAAGTTTTATATAAAAAACCTTGACACAATGACAGCACATCATCTAACTACTGGAGTGTGAAGATATTTCCTGAGAACATAACTATGAGTGTTGGATTATGTTGATGTGAAATTGTTGAAGGTGTACACCTCAGACAGACAATACTTGGTAGATTTCATGGCGGTGGAGCCAACAATACAGTACCTCACCATAGTGAGTTAGGCTTAGCAAGTATATGTATATGGCGAAAAATAGATCTGGAACCTAATATGCAGAAGTGGCTATGCTGGCGAATGTACGGCACTGTATGTTTGTAGCCAGCGTTATTGTAGTACCTTGTCAATGGTGATGAGGCTCTATCATTGATAAACAAATTTAGCCAAAATGTTTGTCATTTTAGTCATCAATTATGAATGTAATGTGAAGTGTGATGGGAAAAGTGGAATCAGAGTGGGCTACACAAAAAAATTACCATAACAGCGAGTGTTGGAAAAGCAAGGACTAAAGGAGGCAAAACAAATTACTGTATGTATGCACGTAAGTGTGTTTTTTTATTTGTGGAAACTGGCAACAAATTGAGATTATATTGTATAATATAGTTGTGATTTTGACATTTCTAAAGCTGGACTTTTAACTTATATTCTTCGATTCATGCCATTTACATAATGAGTAATCGCAGTAACATACATACAACTTGTCTTAATGCACATCACATGACATGTATTTACTTTATACTCTCACATATTTCTGTTGAAGATCAGAGAGAATAGAAAAATTATAAAGTTGAAAATAATGTTTATTGTAAATTGTTTCAAATATTATTCAGTATTGTGCATAAGAACACGACTATCACCGTTCACGAGCTGATCAAAGTACTAGGTAATCTATTCTGCATACCTTGCACCCCATTTCCAAATCCAGGCTTACCTACGTTTATATAAAGTTGAAATAATCTAGTTGGAAGCCATTTGTATTGTGTATGGCTTTTTTCGTAATAATTTGTGTTAATGCTTTGCTGCTATATCCCGTGGTGATAATCTTCATCGACTTACTGCAAGTTTCTATATTGCATTCATGGTTGGATTGCCTCTAGTCTCTATCCATTTTAACCGACTCTAAAATTGAACAACATAGTCTTTGAATCTGGTATTAACTACATATTTTATTATGCACAAGCTATATAATGGCATGTATTTATCGTATATGTATTTTGGGTAGTAGGGATGTACGTACTTTAGTATGTAATGAATCACGTTTTAATTACATACTTTTTATGTGTATCTATGTTGATAACACTAAGTTATCACGGAAATTGGTGCGGTCGCATCAACGTACACACATCATACTTCTGTATGTGATGGTAAATAAGTAATATAGTAAGTACGGTACCAATAATGTTATAATTATATATAACTGTTATATGTATGAGTAACATACCTACGTCGTATTTCAGTTCATAAATATTCATAGGGTAATAAAGTAGCCTACTTAATGTACCAGTACTAATAATATCACAATAACAGTTATCAGATACATCTGTGGAGCCACAGTGAGGTAACGGCATACTTAATTAAGTCGTAAATCACGTTACTAACCACTAACGTATTAGTCACGTAGAATGATGGGATCGCTACAACATACACAAATCTTACTTCAGTATGTAAAGAATCAACTGCTACCCGACGTAATGTGTAAAATTCTAATAACGTTTTGAGTTAATGTCATCATAACATTGTAAGTACATGTACTACCCACGTACTATATTACGTGTCAATAACATCATAGTAATACGTCGTTACCACGTAAATTTGGGCGCTCAGTGACGTAACAATGTGATACTTCCCGACGTAATGAATGACATACTAAAACGTTTTTTGTTAACGTACAAATTACGTTACAGGTACACGTGCTACTGACTTAGATTGTTACGTGCCTATAGCATCACAATAACACTTAGTTACCATGTAAATGTGGGTGCTCACAGTGACGTAATAATATCATACTTCCCGATGTAATGTGTAACATGCTAATAACGTGTTGTCTTACTGTGGTCATTACATTATAATTACACCTGCTACCGACGTTCTATGTTACGTGCCAATAGCATCATAATTACATGTACTTGTTACGTAAAAATTAACGTTCACAATTACGTAACAATGTTATACTTACCGACGTAATGAGTGACATATTAAAAACGTTATTTGTTAACATAATAATTACGTAAAAGTACACGTGGACTAACGTACATTGTCATGTGCCTATAGCATCACAATAACACGTAGTTACCACGTAATTTTTATTATTATTTTTGTCTATATGACTGAGGGAGGCAAAAGGAAGAACTGCCTATAGCGAGTGCCTCTCCCATAGTTGAAAGAGTGGCAGGGCCGAAATCAAGGGACGTTCGGGCCAAAATGCCTGGACACACTGGTTGTTCACAATGACGTAATAACTTTATTCTTCCAGACGTAATTTTTAATATATTACTAACGTTTCGGAACGTGATCGTTACATTATATAACACGTACTTTTGATGTACTACGGTACATACCAATAACATCATAATAATACATACTTACCTCGTTATTGTGGGTGCTCGCAGTGACGTTATGTCATCGTAATTGCTGATGTAATGAATAACGTGCTAATAACGTTTTGTGTTAACGTGAGCATAATAATAAAATTACACGTACCTATTACATGCATATGTTGGTCGCAGCAAAGTGCCCAAGTCGTATTTCATTACGAAATTTATCACATATTAACCCTTATTTAGCGGGCTAGGCGGTCTATTTGACCGTAGCGCCCAGCATTTTTGTTTTTACCCTAAATAGGGTTGTTTACGTGATCATTTTCATGCCTAAATAAGACCCAGAGCGTAAAACAAGTATCTATCTCTGAAAGGGCGTAAACAGAGCTTTCCAATGACACCCGAACCATCCTTGTATGACCACTGGTTCTCTTGCAACGATCGTGCAACACGAGTGCAAAAACCCTGTAATTAGGTAATTTCCCTACATAATTCCCTGTGTAGCGAGTGAGAAAGGAGGGGAGAAAGTAGAATACAGTTCAGTATGTCCACGGTGGTCGTGCGGAGCGGTCATAGTGTTGCTACGCTCTTCACACCGCTCAGCTCTCTCTCTCAGCAACATTACGTGGTGAAAATGGCGAATGACACAAGTTGAACCGCCACATAGTCCAAATTTATTTCACACGACATAAGTTGCGCGCCGACAGTTAAGGGTTAAGTACGTGTTTATTACGTGTTGATAGCATCCTACTAACGTGTTTACATAACGTAATGGTTACCAAAGCAATTCGTCTTAATAACGTAACAGCGCCGATATTATGTTATATAATTACGTCGTGTTTTTACGTCGGTAACACGTGCCGGACTCTACACAATTACGTAATATTTACGTGTTTGCATAACGTAATGGTAACCAAAGTAATTAGTCTTAACAACGTAACAGCTACGATATTGAGTTGTATAACTACGTCTTGTTATTACGTCGGTAATACGTCGTCACAGCTCTACACAATTACGTAATATTTACGTGTTTACATAACGTAATGGTAACCAAAGCAATTCGTCTTAACAACGTAACAGCTACGATATTGCATTGTATAATTATGTCGTGTTACTATGTCAGTAACACGTTGCCGCGACTCTACACAATTACGTAATAATTACGTGTTTTCATAACGTAATGGTAACCAAAGTATTTTGTCATGACAACGTCATAGTGATGTCGGTAACAATTCGCTACTATTCCATGCTTTAACGAAGTGTTTACGTGTTTACTTAACGTAATGGTAGCCTTAACAATTTGTTTTAGCAACGTAATAGCGACGATCAAGTTATATCACTACGTCGTGTTATAACGTCTATTGTATGTCGCTACAACTCTACACAATTACATAGTATTTACGTATTTATATTACGTAACGGTAGCCAAACCACCTCGTCCTCGTAACGTTATAGTGACGTTTTTGTTCTAAGTGGGCGAAACCACACCCGAATACGTCATTATTGACAGGTACCAGGATTGGTGGACATTGTAGCCTACACGTAGAAGGTAATGCGTGGGTTTACGTCATATAATGGGTGTGACCCGTATGCTTATATGCGGTAGCGAAGGGTGTTGAGAGAGAAACGACGGAGAGCCTCACAGCTGATAACTGGTCTCACGGTGACAGCCCGTGTGTGTGATAAACGGACCTATACCATACTTGAATTAATCTTACTATTATGAATACTTATACAATCAATATATTAGTGTACTTCTGAATAAGTCTCAAGATATCTTCCATTAAACTATTGTAAATTATTCTCAAGTTTCAGTTACCTAATTCTAATATTATTTTGAGTTATCTAATTAATCCCAGGGTAAGCCTGCGATGGTGGCAGTATTTATAAAGGGGAATTTATACCTATAGCAACCCTATTCTCCCCACCATACATGGTGTGCTAGCGGTGGTCCTTTTTACAACAGAGGCTACATTCACGTGTCGATTAATTGACCGCTAATAACAATATAGAATTCACATACGGCTGGCAGAAACACTTATACATCTGGCAAGTACCATACCCTGCCCGGGCCGCTCCCACACATGTCCGGAGTTGGCCGCAAATTCGTCATAATAATATTGCAGCGGACCCAGGGAATCCTCAACTTTGGCTGACGGAGGAGGAGTCTTCATGGGCATGGTACCGATGTGTGGAGTGATTGGTCATATATAGGAGGATCAAGTTTGAGTGACAGTGGTTTGAGGACGATTTTGGACGGCAACGAGAGTGAAAAGCAGCCAAGCTCAACCGCACTAACTCACAACAATCCCCCTGGCCGACCCTGGCACTGCAAGGCAGTTGTATCTCGCCTTTGTTTGAGTGAGAATATACAAAACAGCCAGGCGTGACATTGAAGAGGTAATGTGTTAATGGAGGCCTTTAGTGAATCTTTCTATACATAAGTTATACCAATCTAAGTTCAATTATATATAATTCAATTGAGTACTTAATTTTCTTGGTGTCACTGTCTTTTAATTAATTAATTAATTTGTGCAAAATAGGGTGTAAGATTCAGGATTTGTTGTGCGATGTTTTACAGTAATTATTTACCATATATATGGGAGGATTTTATATATTATATGTTTATCAAGTTGAAAATTACACATGTCATTAAGACGTCTGCTTCAGAAAAATCCTAAGGTTCCGGCTGTCTCGGTTGGACCCGAATTACCTAATATTACAGAGGATAGCGATTTTTCGGACGATTATTGGAGTGATTTTGATAACCATTATTCAGAGATTGAATCTCAAGCAAATCCGGCTTCTTCGGGACTTCCACCTTTGTACCAAAATGTACCTTTGTACCAAAATGTTAATCAGAGTGTGTTAAGAAGCGGGACTTTCCGAGATACGACCCCCACCTATTTGGAACCTTTGCCTAGTATAGTAATTCCCACACCTCCAGAAAATAACGTAATTATGTCGGGTAACGAACCCCAGGCTTTTCACTTAAATGTTACACATGGTCAGGCCATTAAGAATTTCACTGGGTTGGAAGAACTCAGAAATATTTGTTTTCAGTTTTGGATGATGTAGAGACGGAAATTGCAGCAAAAGATATTACACAGGAGAAGGCCAAAATTGACATTTTTTGCTCGAAAATTGACAAGGGGAATACTCCAGCTGGGTACCTTTTGGCTTGCGATGACCTCATAAACGATGAGTTCAGGGTAGAATTCCTAGAGAAATTTGGGTCTTCAGCTAAGGATGAATTTGCGAAATTCCATGATTTCGCCGATCAGCTATTGAAGCAAAAGAAAAATCAGTCAGTGGATACCCTATTGGCTCAGTGTTCACATTTCGCGAATTATATGTCGCATGATCTAGTTCGTCACACCTGGTTTGAGGACAGTAAGATAACAATAGAACAGCTGAGCAAGTTACTGGGGTATGTTATGTTGGTTAGTGCCTTACCAGACACCGTGAAACCGATCGCACGACGTTTCGAGTTCCCTCCCACGATGTCTCTCAATAAATTATCAAAGGAACTTAGGAAGTCTTGTGATACTAGCGGTATAACCACCGAACAAATTCAGTTTTCGTTTGCTGCCATTAGGAATTCCTTACCTATTTCCCCAGCTCAACCTGGGCCAAAACAGAATCTCCCTAAACAGAATCTCCCTAAACAGAATCAACCTATAAAGAATTACCAACTAATTAGAAATCCCTAGCAGTTCTCCTCTAACAGTTCTTTTCCCAAATTCCATAAACCCGCACAGGTAGGTCAGAATAAGCAGAGTTATAGTTCCTGAACATGGAATTATCAGTACCCTAGCTACCAGGCCCAAGGGCGTGGTCCGCAGACTCATGGCACAGGTAACCATACTGCGCACAGACCCGCTATCATGGCTGGTGCCGCGAATGGCCAACACAGAGATGTTATGTGTTTTTATTGTGGTGTACGGGGTCACATTGTTCCTCGTTGTAACATCAAGGCCAAAGAGCTATATGAATAAACGGCAGGTAAGCAACCTTTCTGTCGTAGATGCAAGTGTAATGATCATCGGACCGGAACTTGCCCGGAAGTGAAGGTAGATTTGGACGATTGGAAAGCCAGTTACCCTAGGTCGGGGGAAGTTTACGACCGCTCCCAAGCAAACGTTTCATAAAACATCAATGTACACAAACTCCGGAATGTCCTACGGTAATGATAAGTGCCCTTATGCATTCACCTGACTCGTTAATTTTGAAGTCAAGTGTAAATAATACAGATATAAGTGTTTTAATTGATACAGGTTCTCCTGTGAACCTAATGTCTAGCTCTGTATTTAACAAATTGAATCACGATGATTCGTTTAAACTTGAATTCCCCGATGTTAATCTGCAGAGTGTTTCAGGGGATAATATTTCAATATTGGGGGCTTCATACTTACCGTTAGCATTGCATGAGGACTTGGATTTAATGACGGAGAAAGTGTAGGTTGTTCAAGGTTTAAACATCTCTTTGGACCTTCTGTTGGGATTTAAAACAATGAGACACCATAAATTTATTTCAAGTCTAGAGATGAATGGTGTATCTATTGATGGTACTTTCATTGAGGCGTCATCTAGCTTTCCAGAAAGTTTACAATTTGTATCAAGGGGTGTACGTAAGGGCGTTGTGGAAAGCAGTGAATCTTTTCAAGGGAAACGTCGTACATCTGGTAGGAATACCGGGGGTCGTAGATGCAGGCACTGCCACAGTACAGCCCTCGCTCTTCCCGCCGTCGAGATTAAACTGCATGAGTATTTAGAACATTCTATGGGGGATTCTGATATTCTCATTCACTGTAATACTATTATTGAACCGCATTCTGCGAAGATTGTTAATGTTTATGCGAACAATCTTAAGAGTACAGTAAATTCTATTGTATTATTACCCGATTCCTCAGCAATCAAGGGTATTACGTTCGCTCAAGCGCTTCACGAGGTGGATGACACCAATGTTTTTCAAACTCTCATTTTAACCCTTTACGAGCGGCCTATGCGGTTTATTTATATGTACCGCCCAGCGGGGTGTTTTTAGCCAAAATAGGGCTGTTTACGTGATCATTTTCATGCCTAAATAAGACCCAGAACGTAAAACAAGTATCTATTCCTGAAAGGGCATAAACAGAGCTTTCGAATGACACCATAACGATCCTTTTATGATGGCTAGTTTTCTTGCAATAACCGTGCAACGCGAGTGCAAAAAGCAGGTAATTAGCCACTTTCCCGATACAATTCCGTATATAGCGAGTGAGAGAGGTAGGAGGGAGGTGAGATTCGTGTCAGTAGGTTCGCCGCGGTGGTCTGGAGCAGTCATACGCTCGCTACTCTCCTGCCACCACTTGTCTCTCTCTCTCAGCAACATTACGTGCTGAAATTGCCACTCGAGTTATGTCGAGCGCCGCCACATAGTCCAGCTTTATTTAACTCGACTTATGTGGTGAGCCGCTTTTTAAGGGTTAAATGCCACAAATGGATTAATGAAATTATACGCGGATACAAAGTTATGTAATGCTTCCTGTGTACCTTGTAAATTTGAAGAAATTAATTCTCTTTCCGTGGCAGCAGTGCACACAGGGACCTCTCCTAGTATGGATGTAGAATGCGTAAGATTTACGAGGATTTACAAGGGTCCGCTTAAGGCGTTATTGGGGGATTTAATGAGTCCGTACATTTAAAAGGGGACGCTATGGGGTTTACTGACATTATAGACCATAAAATTGTGTTGAGTGACAAGGATCAGAAGCCTGTTTACCTGCCTATGTATCGCTTATCGCACAGTCAACGGGAATTGACTGATAAACATGTTTCAGATTTACTTTCTCAGGACGTAATTCAACCATCAACGTCACTTTGGCGATCACCTCTTTTCTTAGTACCGAAGAAGGCGGAGGGGGAGTTTCGTGTCGTAGTTGATTTTAGAAGGCTTAATACCATTAACCCTTTACGAGCGGCCTATGCGGTTTATTTATATGTACCGCCCAGCGGGGTGTTTTTAGCCAAAATAGGGCTGTTTACGTGATCATTTTCATGCCTAAATAAGACCCAGAACGTAAAACAAGTATCTATCCCTGAAAGGGCATAAACAGAGCTTTCGAATGACACCATAACGATCCTTTTATGATGGCTAGTTTTCTTGCAATAACCGTGCAACGCGAGTGCAAAAAGCAGGTAATTAGCCACTTTCCCGATACAATTCCGTATATAGCGAGTGAGAGAGGTAGGAGGGAGGTGAGATTCGTGTCAGTAGGTTCGCCGCGGTGGTCTGGAGCAGTCATACACTCGCTACTCTCCTGCCACCACTTGTCTCTCTCTCTCAGCAACATTACGTGCTGAAATTGCCACTCGAGTTATGTCGAGCGCCGCCACATAGTCCAGCTTTATTTAACTCGACTTATGTGGTGAGCCTCTTTTTAAGGGTTAAGAATGGGAAAGGGGTGGGACCTTCTTTTTTTTTTTTTTTTTTTTTGTATATTATTTATATATTCGCAAGTCACTAAATAATAATTTGTACACAATGGGTGTTGTATTTATCAGAGTTAATTCCTACTATTAAATATCTTTAAGTTACATTGGTACCAGAATGTCCAATCGTAAACATAGGATAATTGATAGGGGATAGCAAGGGATATTACGTGTGTATTGTATTCCTGAAAGGAGAAAAACGTATGGCAAGGAAGGGACTCTATAAATGAGAGAAACTCTAAGTTATATGTATACTAGTGACTTTGTTGTTGTTGAATCTGGACTTGATTAGTTTTCACTTTGTGTTGGTGATGGGGTCGTATGTCTAGTTTTCTAGGTACAAAGTACAAAGGAAATCAAGCAACAACAGATCTAGTGACCCTTCTAGGTTGCTTGTCCTCCAAAACACTGAGGATCAAGTGTCCAAACAGTGGTTTAGAGTGGGTAAGGGAACATTGGAAAGGGAATTACTGCCCTGGAACTAATGTCCGTGGCAGGATTAGGAAGTTAGTAGGGGACAGATGGGTTAGTAACTGAGGGGGGGATAAAATAAAGTTATTCATTTACAAACGCAGTCAGTCGCGGGTTTGATGCGAGATATTTGTCTAGGCGGAGTTTAAATGAATCAACGGTGATGCAGTCTATAACGTTTCGGGGAAGCCCATTCCACAAGTTGACAACTCGATTGAAGAAGAAATTCTTAGATTCGTGTGAGTTAAAAGATTTACCAATAATTTTGCAACCGTTTCCCCGCGTGTAAATAGATTGGTCGATAGTGAAGTACTTACTACAGTTCATATTGTCGATGCCTTTGATGATTTTGAACACTTGAATTAAGTCACCTCTTAATCTGCGCTGGGTTAAAGGAAATAGATTTAATTCTCTAAGACGCTCTTCGTATGGTTTGTTCTTTAGGCTAGGTATCATTTTGGTAACTCTACGTTGAACTCGTTCTAGCTTGTTTATATCTTTTTGGTAATAAGGGCACCAGGATTGAACGCAGTATTCCAGAAGAGGGCGGACTAAGGAATTGTAAAGGGTTAGGATAACTTCTTTGGATTTATGCTCAAATGACCTGCCTATAAAGCCAATTATTTTGTTTGCCTTCTTAACAACTTCTGAACATTGTTGACTCGGTTTTAGGTTACTCGATATTGTTACTCCCAGATCGGTTTCTCTGTTTACATTCTTAAGCTGAGTGCCATTCATCGAATAGTTTGCTTTCTCATTTAGGTATCCGATATGTAGTACTTTACATTTATCCGCATTGAAACTCATTTGCCAAATTTGGGCCCAACATGACAATTTATCTAGATTGTGTTGTATATCGTCAACTTGTTCTTTTTAGAGTACGCTATTTGCAATTTTTGTATCGTCAGCAAATTTTGAGATTGTACAGGTGAGACCCTCATCTATGTCGTTGATGTAAATTAGAAAGAGAATTGGTCCTAGTACCGATCCCTGGGGTACCCCGCTACTTACATTGGTCCATTTAGATGCCTTACCGTTTATGACTACTCTTTGCTTTCTGTCGCTGAGCCAATTTTCTATCCATTTCAACACACCGTCTTGTATTCCATGCGCTTTTAGTTTTAGCAGTAAATGTTTGTGGGGAACTTTGTCAAAGGCCTTTTGAAAATCAAGGTATATAATATCTACAGCTTTACTCTCATCGTAGAGGTTGAGGATATCGTGGAAGAAGTCTAAGAGGTTTGTTAAACAGGAACGTTTTTTACGAAAGCCGTGTTGAGTATCTTTAAGTATGTTATTTTCCTCTAAGTGATTTACGAGTCTGTCTCGTATGACCGTTTCTAGCATTTTACATACAACTGAGGTTAAGCTAATTGGACGATAGTTACTGGGTAAGGATTTGCTGCCTTTTTTTAATATCGGTGTTACGTTGGCTAGCTTCCACTGATCGGGCATAGTTCCAGACTGCAAGGATTTATTGAATAGTAATGTCAGTGGTTTGGAGAGCTCATCCTTAGCTTCCTTTAGAACTCTAGGTGAGATTGTATCAGGTCCAGGCGTGTTATTTACCTTGAGTTTATCTAAACAATTCAATACTTCTCTCTCTGTAACGGTGATATTGCTTAGAACATCTGAATTATCAATCTGAATCGGCGATGGTGTAGGGATATCACTGAGGTCTTCTGTTGTAAAAACTGATGCAAAGAAGGTATTGAGGGCATTACTCATTTGTACTTCGTCTTTGGTGTATTCTCCATTTTCATCGACTAACGGTCCAACAGTTGAAGTAACTACTTTTTTCTTTCTGATATAACTATAGAATTCTTTCGGGTTTGTTTTACTTTGATTCGCAATATGTAACTCTAAGGTCTTTTTACTTTGCTTAATTAACTTTTTGGCTTTGCGTCGTAGCTCTACAAATTTCAGCCGTTCTTCGTCATTTTGTGAGGATTTTAATCTATCATTAGCAAATTTTTTAGCAAGCAGGCAGTTTGAAATATCTTTATTCCACCATTTGGGCTTATTATTATGGCCTGGACGCCATATTTTCGATGGTATGCAGTCTTGCACTGCTTTTAGGTAAGTGGCTTCGAATAACTTCCAAGATGTATTTATGTCGTTATTGTGAATTAAAAAGCTCCAGTCAGTTTCTTTAAACATAGCTCTAAGTTTATGGAAGTTTGCTTTCTTGAAATTAGGGACTTTTTCGATGCTACTATTTGGTTCGTTACTAGTAAACTTTAAAGTGAAAGTTATCGTACGATGGTCGCTGTTACTGAATTCATCACCAACATTCAAATTCTCTATTAATTTTTCTTTTGTTGCAAGTACAATGTCAAGAACGTTATTACCACGGGTTGGCGTTCGAACAAATTGATAAAGCGAACTCTCTTGCAAGTTCGTATACAAGTCATGTCCGGAGTGTGAAGTAAGAGTATCGCCCCACTTGGTCACAGGTAAATTAAAGTCGCCAAAAATTACGGTATCTTGCGAGTTACTTACATCTGCAATTTGTTCGTAAATTTCTCGGTCAGTTTGCACTGATTGAGCTGGAGGTCTGTATATTAATGCAAGTATTATTTTTGTACCTTTATTATTCTTTATTAGCACAAAAGATGCGTCGACGTTCACAATTTGAGGTTTTGACAAGAGGGTAGGGTTAAGACTTTCTTTGATATAAAGTAAAACGCCACCTCCATTTCGATTTATTCGGCTTTTCTCAAACATTACATAACCGGGAAGTGAATACTCTGCTAAAAAGTCTCTATCTTCTGTATTGAGCCAAGATTCTGTTATGCCAATCACATCATAATTTTCTGTAAACACTAGCTCCTCTAAATCTGAAAATTTATTGCGTATGCTACGAGCGTTTGCATAGAAAACCTTTAAATTTGTTATTTTAGAACTCACGGAACGCTCTTTAATAATATTTTTGGTTCTTGTCGGATCTACATTTATGTTCATGGCTGTCCTCGGGCCTCGCTGTCTTCGGTCCTTATCGCTGGTGGTCCTCGGTTGCCTCTGTTTTTTTCTTGGCGTTGGATGATTTATGTCACTGCTGCTTCTTCTCGGATGGCATTTTTTGATCCATGGCTGCGGACTGCTTCATGTAGGAGACGACCCATGCATGCTGAACCCACAGGGTTTAGATGAGTGCCATCCTTGCGGAACAGAGTAGGCTGGTTGTAGAAGTTGTCCCAGAGGTTGATGAATTCAACTTCTTCCCTCAGACACAAATATTTTAGTCGGCTATTTGTGCTGAAGGCCTTGTCGTAGAATTTGTCAGGTGCGTCGATCTTGGGGAGAATGCCTGAGATGATGATATTCCTTGACTTGTTTTTGTAGTGCTGGATCATCTTGCGATATTTCTCCATCAACTCTTCGGATCTGGTGCGCATGACGTCATTTGAACCAGCATGGATGACAAAAAGGGTATTTTCATTTGCATCCTATGTGGTATCTTCGAAGGCTTCCACAATGTCGTCCAGTCCAGCTCCTGGGATGCAAAATCTTTTTCGTTGATTTGGGACTCTGTCGCAGAACTCTTCGACCTGTCCTCGTAGGATGGAATCCCCAACGAGCCTGGTCTCCTCTGGTTCGTCTTCCATCTCTACCAATATCTCAAATCTGTTTGACATTGTGACTGGTAGATGAGACCTTTTCTGCGTTAGCCGTGCACCGTTCCTCACTGGTGTAAATCCGGAAACCTGTGGTGGCGGGACTCTACGTACAGGTCGGGGAGAGGAGTGGTTAGAACGGAGGCGAGGGGTTGGTACTGTTCGTGCTAGCAGGCTTCTTGCACGAGGAGTAGGGGAGAGACTAAGGTGAACAGGGCGGCTGTCCTGGTTTGATGTCGGCTCAGGTTCGTCAGAAGCATCTGCTGCAGTGTCTACTGCAGGTGTTGGATAGTTGGCAGATGACGTTGGGGTGGTGGTGGGTGCTGGAGTTGAAACAATTGGAGTTAGTGATACTCCAACGTTGAGTGTTACAAACTCTTGGAGTGATTCCAGCTTCCTGGTGAGGGCGTTGATCTTGTTGTGGGCTTCATCCAATTTTGCTGTCAAATCCTCTCGTTGCTGGCAGAGTCGGCAGACTTGTGGATCGACAGGAGCAAACATGGAAGCACCAAACCTACCGGCGCAGTTCGTACAGGCACGAGGCATGGTGACGATCACTTTCTTCAGATCACTTCACTCACTTAAAAACACTTAACTCACTTTAAAAACACTAAACTCACTTTAAAAACACTTCACTCCCTTCAGGTCGCTTCACTTACTTAAATAGGCCTAACCGAAAACAAAAATGTTGAAATACACACAAATAGGTTATCAGCGGTGATAGCCTAACCGAAAATTAAAACAAAACTAAATTAAATTTGAATACGCAGTGATAGCCGAACCGAAAACTATTTTATGTTTATTTAAACAGAAATAGGCCACCAGGGGTTATAGCCTATCCTAACCGAAAACAACAATTATGAAATACCGGTAAGCAGAAATAGGCCACCAGCGGTGATAGCCTAACTGAAAATTTAAAAATTGAAGTACGCAGAAATAGGCCACCAGGGATGATAGCCTAGACTAACCGAAAACAAAAATAACTGAAAACAAAAATTATGAAATACCGGTACGCAGAAATAGGCCACCAGCGGTGATAGCCAAGACTAACCGAAAACAAAAATAACCGAAAAAAAAAATTATGAAATACCGGTACGCAGAAATAGGCCACCAGCGGTGATAGCCTAACTGAAAATTTAAAAATTGAAGTACGCAGAAATAGGCCACCTGGGATGATAGCCTAGACTAACCGAAAACAAAAATAACCGAAAACAAAAATTATGAAATACTGGTACGCAGAAATAGGCCACCAGCGGTGATAGCCTAACTGAAAATTTAAAAATTGAAGTACCGTACGCAGAAATAGGCCACCAGGGATGATAGCCTAGACTAACCGAAAACAAAATAACCAAAAACAAAAAGTATGAAATATGCAGAAGTAGGCTACCAGGGGTGATAACCTACCTAAAAAGCAAAACAATATATATATATATAATAGAATATGTGACTAAATATACAATTCACCAAATAGAGATTATATAAAAATAAAGTGTAACTGCACACAAGGGGTTAATATACTGTATCAACAGATGGCGCTGGTGTCACTGTAGGCTAGTCAAGCAGGATTATATTTAGATAAACAAAGTTATCAGTCAAAGGTTACTACAAGATCATGCAAGCAACAACTAAAATTACAGATATATATAGCTACAGTAGGATACTGAATACGATACCTACTAGAGTTAATAAGAAAATACAAAGCTAGGTCGATTAGAGGTCGCGTGCGTCGTCTGCTACAAGCTAGGATAACAAATGTAAACAACAATGTTTATCAGTCAGAAAAGCAATAAAATAACATGCACGGCAACTACAGAACTATGTGGAGGTTAAACAAGTACTTAACTACTGTTCATGCAATGAATAAAGGGAATTGGGATATGAAATACTCAAATTAGGATCGAGTTTTCTCAGTGGCGATGCGGAGCTGTTGGCGATGCTAATCATCGCCACCATTAACTGCAGGGTCTCCAACTACAGGCTTTAATGTCGTCAGAGTTTCTTCTCTCCTCAGGGCTGCTATTGGTCTTCTTGTCAGGTATCACATCACAGGTTGTAGAATAAGTAGAGGTGAATTCCTGCTTTGGTGATGTACATGGCGCACGAGTCACGTGCCTCACAGGTAACACAGGTAACACTTGTGTCGGTATCACACACGACTTATTGCCACTACACTTAGTAGGGTCAGTCTTAGACCTGACAGGGGAGCTAGTATCACATTTAGCAGGGCTAGTATCACACTTAGCAGAGCTAGTATCACACTTAACAGGGATTGTATCACACATGACATGTCTAGTCTTTAACCTAGTAAGGCTAGTGTCACTTAGCAGCGACTCAATACATTGTACAGTTTTTGATTTGATGATGGTTGCTTGTTTGTTGATCAGAGTGTTTCGTTCTTCTGCGTTGTTTGGTTTGAAAGTGTTGAGCGCTAGAAGGTCTCACTTTGACTCTGCTGTGATTGTGGTGTTGGTCGAAGGCATGATGTCTGGATGGTAACTGGCGCGGACAGGGTTTCCACAGCCAAATTGTATTTTCCCCTAGATCTGTGCCAAAATTATGCTAGATTGGCATGATTTACCCTAAAACGCTTTAGTATTATAAGTATAAGGAATAACGAGTGCCTGTAGAGTAAAACATAAAACCGGAAATTCATATAATGAAACTGAAGAACAAACATTTGGCCTCATACTCAAACATTTGATGGGGGATCTATGGGACCCATACGCTACGAATTAAATGTTCCTGCGAACTCTGAGAATTTTATTTTCGGACCGAAAATACATCATCGGCGAAACACGATCAAATGTACATTAATGTGTACCTAGTAGAAGTATGAAGAAGTTAGTTTATTCTAGCCTAGCTTAACTACTGTAGCTAGTAGGAGTATAATGAAGTTATTCCAGCCAAACCCAACTATATCCTTTGTCCTAAGTCTTGGGATTGCTGCTCCCTTATCCCTGCTGACTAGAGGCCTTGGTCATAAGGGGAAGTAATACAATTGCCCTCCAATATTTATGCACAGGAAATAAATATTGCTTACACAGTATCAGCTGCATGTGTTGGACAAGGGAAAATATGGCAGCTCAGTTTATTTCACTGTTATAATTGGATATCTTAAAAATAGGTTAGCCCTACAGTTGGTTAATATAGGCTGGGCAGTTAGTTTAACTTAGGTTTGCTTGTGAGTTAGGCTATATTAGGTATTGGTGATAAATAAGTTATGTCCAATAGTCATTCACCAAATTAGGTCAAATAATCACAAATGTACCGGTACTAATAAATAGTGATTAGGAAAAACTATAATACCACCCTATAAGCAGTACTCTGCATGTAAAATAGATTTACTTATATTTATAGAAAAAAGGGTAACTTTAGGCTAGGCCTTTGAGGAAAAAAAGAAGTTAGGCTTCATAATTTAGCTACAGGACCAGATATTGGCAATTAGGATCAAAACACTCATTCACAATGTGTTTATTCCACTCAATGTTTATCCCTGCAAACCTAATAACTGTAATGGAAGTGGTAAATCCACTAGTGGTTTTCAACCTCATAGATAAGGGTATATTTCAACTTTCAAGAGTGCTAGTTATATTTATTTACCTGAACGCTGACACACTATAGGCTGTAGAATGGCGGGCTTGATATTCACACATGAAGGGGGACTGCTATGCAAATCTTTCAGGCCGCTGCTATGGTTGACTGCTAAACCTTAGTAAACCCATAAACAGTCTCAGTGGTGGCCTGAAGTCGATGTCGTGTCGTGTACGCGTGCAGGTAATCAAGGGCCTCAGTCCTTCTACAACTTGAGGCAGTTGCTACACACACACACACAGTAAAAAACACATTGCTCGGCACCCCCTCGGAGAAATCAAATAAATGGCACACAAGACAAAGGCTAAACCAACACATATAAGAATCTGTTGTAGAATTAAACAGGAAATAATGAGGCAAGGGAATATTATCGTTAACATAAAAACTAAATCAGAACTGCATTATCTTGGCAACTCGATGCTCTGAGTCCCACAGACTCCCACGGCAGTGTTGCTAATTTAGGTTATTGTTTTACATAATGCCAATTTGAGCCACTGATATAATTAAAATTAAAATTAAGTGTACCAAATTAAGATATGATCTTTACTTATAGGCTAGAGTTATACTTATTCAAAGAGATAAGTACTCAAGTAGATACAAACATTATACAATATATATCACCACTGGTCCCACCTTCCCGCAGCGCTATTCATCTTGAGCGTAACCATAATAACGATGATGAAAGAAAACAATTATATATCTAACATTTAATGGATAACTTCACATAAATATTCCCTGTCTCCCACTTTCAAAGTAAAATTCTAAATGTTAATGTAAAATATTATAATACCCTAGAAAATATGCAATGCACCCCAAAGATTCCTCAATTCCCCTAAATTTTGCCTTTTTTAGGATTACCCTAAGTTTTACCCTAAATAGGGTCTGATTCCCCTAAAATGGGGTATTTTACCCTAACGAGGAAACACTGGGCGTGGAGACTGTTCCGCTCTGGAAAGACGCTCTAGGCCTCTGTCATGGTGGCTTATGTGTCCGTCTGGTACGATAGCTGGGGTGATGGTAATCACAGGTATTTTTATCGTTGGCATAACATAAACAAATGATCATAATAACCATCAAAGGGTCGGACTAGACAGTATAAAACATATTGTGGGACAATACAAGTGAGATTATGTGCAGCTTCTAGTTAAACACCATTGTTATGAGAGAAGTTGCTTCCAATCCTCCATTGAATACGGATTTATATTTTCGGGCACTAGGCCATGCCACTCAATTTTGTTATTCTGCAGTCATAAGGTCACCATTAACCCACGACAAAAACACTATTGGTAAATTCGGGTAGGGATATATACTTATTTTCTTTTAATTTAAGATATAGGACCTTGGTTTCATATACGTTGTTGTTGTTGTTGTTGTTGTTGCTGTTGTTGTTGTTGTTGTGTTATTCACTCTATTTTTACATTTATTCCCATTTGATCTCATTCAGTAGGGTGCGGTCATGCCAGTAAGTCCTTAACCAGGGAGTTAAATTGAATTCGGTCCACACACTGGCCAGAGAAGTGCCGGGATGTATTATTGATTATTGTGAAGTTTAAAGGTGCTAATTATTTTTATTTTCATCGCTTCCTGCTTTTGAATACAAATATAATGTATTAATGGATGCAGAAATATAAATTTTATTGGTTGATATTTATTTAGAATATTTGAACTTCGCGCCATGGTCGAAAAAGATTCCCTAAAGTAGCGCTTTAAACGATCGATGCAATTAGTTATAAAACCAAACTACCTTCATCTAGCCCCCCCAAGGTTAAGTTAAGTTAGGTTAGTTAGTTAAGTTATCTAATGCCTAAATTGTATTTTCAGTGATTTAAAATAAAATAAATAAGGCAAGTCTAAAAGAAAAGGACTGCACATCTTGGAGGTAAACACCTTTGCTGACATCTCCTCGCCTTTCCGGTAACATTTCATCACATAATTATAAGAAAAGACAATAAGAACTATTGAAATTTACTCTGACGCTCTCCCATCATGAAGACTAGTTCTTGAACATATAAAATCCAGGTAGAAACAGAATGAATAGCATTTGCATCGATAATGTAAACAAACGCGCTTCCCTAATCTTCACAAAATTATTATACTAATTGATTCACTAGGTTCACCTAGGATACCAAAAAATGACTGAGTTTCAGTGTGCATATGTGTTTGGGCATAACTTTGTTTACCTTTCCTGTCTAAGGACTTTAATGCCTGACTGTACCTAACTGTCATTTTCAATAAGACACTCTGGTCATTATTACTGATTATTTTCAGCCCAAACTTTCAGAATACTTCTATGTCAGTAAACCGGTAATTCATAAACAAATGCAGTGTGATACTATTTAATATAAATAATTTCCAAAATGTATTATTAATTTTAAAGATTTAGAATGACCTATGAACCCCATCTCAAAAATATCATACATATTCTGGGAGATTAGAAGAATCTTTAGGCAATGTTTGGTCAGGTTTTTGGTATACAGTATTCTAAATCTAGATTTATTTATTTATTTATTTTTTATTTTTTTTGCTTAACCCGTACAGCCCCAGCGACGCGCCTGACGCGTCGGCGATGTATGTAACGCACAGCCCCAGAGACGCGCCTGGCGCATCACCCTAATTGCGCTGACCGTAACCTCAGGTGTAGCCACTCAAGAGGGCTCAGATTTGTATGGAAACTGTGTACGTATCCCACGCACCCGTGCCGATGGTTGAAAACTCTCAAAGTCCAGGTGCGTGCGCGTGAGCGCGCAATAACCTGGTTTTTTGGGGTAATTGCCTTCAATTTTTTACTCTTGTAAAATAGGTTTTTGGGGGCTCTGTACGGACCGTCCATTCTTTAAGCTTTTTGAGCGGTTTTTTGTGGTTTTTCCTTCATTCCTAACCCATTCGCTATTGTTTCTGGAATAAAACAATTTTTTGAAAACCGGCCGGGTTCTGGTGAACAAACATTACAAAACTAGCCGGGGCTGGACGGGTTAAATATTAACTTGCCTTCCTAACTTTTAATAGCCTTGATAGGACTAAAACTAAAAACTAAAATACAGTCTTACTACTACTGTGTACCGGAACCAATATAGCCTACCGATAATTACAAATTTAACATGATCCTTTTCTCTCTGCTACCCTATACAAATAATTTTTCTTTTTAATTTGCATCCTCATAACTCATAAACTGCGAAGCTTTGGTTGTTCAAACACTCCCATCAAGTGAAGATATTTGGTTCTATTCTGGCGAAAATCGTCATAGTACCATACATATAATTGTTACTTATCCATATGCGCCTATTATGCTTTTATTATGAACATATGATAATTTGAGAGCAATAAAAGAAGTGGGAATAGCATTTGTGGGGTGAAAAAAAACATATTATTGCAGCAAGGTCGTATCATGATGCGAGAGCAGGGGGGGCATATATGTTGCCTCTCTGAGCTGTAGAGCGACACTGAAGCCTTGCACTAGCAGTCTCTCTGTTGCAAGGATCTCTAGCTGCCTCGCCCGTGGTAAAGAGACCGCGTGAGGGAAATTCGCTCCAAAAATAACCCGATAAAAGGAGGAATAAGAGGAAAAATACCTGATAATTGAGGAGGGGGGAAAAGGAGGGAAGAGGGGGGGGGGGGACACATATGTAAGAGTGGTACCAAGTAATGGAGGGGAATTATCTCACCTAATCACAAATTCCTTTGTTTTGATTGCCACTAGGGTGTTTTAAAGTTTTGTTTATGTTCTGGATCTATTGAGGACAGTCGCAGTGCACCAGAAAAACCTCCATTGAGGATGGTCGCCCTTTTTGGGTTAAGGATCAGTAGATCTACCGTTGCTTGATTTCCTTGATATTAATAATATGCTCCTCTGTACTAACTAATTTAGGTCCTTTAGGAAGTGCAATAGCTAGTAACTAAATGTGTAGTAGATTGTAGTATAAAATAGTTTGAATATAATTTACTTAAAATACTTAATTCTTTATTATAAGGATCCCGCTAATATAGATCTACTTTATAACAGGGAATAAACATTGAGGGGCCTGAGCTAGGGCGATTTTTAAAAAATGGCTAGAACGGTCTTTTTTGCTCGCCAATTTTGTCTTTCTTTCTATGTGAGTGAGGGACACAAAAGGCATAACTGCCTGTAGCGAGTGCCTCCCCCACAGTTGAAAGAGTGACAACGCCAAAATCAAGGGACGTTCGAGCCAAAATGCCTGGATACACAGAGTTTGAAGCAATTTAAGTCATAGGAAGTGGGAAAGACTGATTATGGGAGAGAGTTTCAGAGCTCAGCTGTTGAATAGAAGAAAGACTGAGTAACGTTTCTCTCTTGGGTTGGAGAGTTGCACAGAGTAGGGATGGGATTGTGTTGCAAGACGGGTACCACATACCCTACGTAGAGGAGGTGGTATACACTGGGAGAGCTCTGAGGAACACTGATTATTGTAGTAGTGAGAGAATAGCGAGAGAGATGCAAGATTGTGCGAAGAGAGAGAGATTGCAGAGAGTTGGTGAGTGGACAGGAGTTAATGATATGAAAGGCCTTCCTTTCTACTGTGTCTAATAGTGTGGTGTGAGAGGATCCTCCCCACACATGTGAACAATACCCAATATAAGGACGCTCCTGTACAGAGCAAGAAGCTGTGCAGGGGTAAAGAACCCCTTGAGGCGGTTGAGCACACCCAACTTCTGGGAGGCTGCCTTAGTAAGACTGGTAATATGGTCCTTCCAAGTGAGAGCAGAAGAAAAAGAGACACCAAGAATATTGAGAGAAGATGAAAGATTGACTTTTGTATTGTTGAAGTATAATGGATAGTCCTCTGGGAGTTCCGGACAGGTAGTAAGATGGAGAAATTGGGGTTTGAAAGCATTAATTAGGGCAACAAGGTTTTCTCGGCCCCAATTGGAAATTGTAGTTAGATCAGAAGATAAGTTTTGTATGGCTTCATTACATTTGTTTTTTAGGGATTGCTGGCTGGGGTGTTCTGGAAAACTAATTGAGTAGTGTAAGGTAGAGTCGTCTGTGTTTGAATGGATGGTACTGGAGGTACAGGTGAGAAGATCATTTATGAAAATTAGAAAGAGAATGGGAGATAGGACAGAGCCCTGAGGAACACCGGAGTTTATAGGATGAGAAAGTGAGCGATGGCCGTCCACAACCACAGCTATGGAATATCCGGAAAGGAAATTAGAGACAAAGGCACAGATAGATGGATAGAAATTGAAGGTGGGTAGTTTAGAAATTAAAGATTTATGCCAGATTCTATCAAAGGCCTTTGATATGTCTAGTGCAATAGAAAAAGTCTCACAGAAGTCATTAAAAGAGGATGACCGAGAGTTAGTAAGATATGAAAGAAGACCATCAGTAGAGCGACCCTTAAGGAAGCCATACTGGCGATATGAGAGTAGATTATGAGAAGAGAAATGCTTATGGAATTTGGAAGCAAGAATAGTTTAAAAAACTTTAGAGATACAAGAGATGAGGGCAATTGGACGATAGTTGGAGGGTTGAGAGCGGTCACCCTTCTTTGGGACAGGTTGAATGAGAGCAATCTTTCAGCAAGAAGGTAAGACATTGGAGGAGAGACAGAGACGAAAGTGTTTGCCTAGCCAAGGAATCAGCATGGAAGCACAGGTTTTGAGTACAACAGGAGGAACACCATCCGGACTATGCGCCTTCTTAGTATTAAGCCTAGAGAGGGTAGAAAGTACATCTTTAGAAGAGATTAGGATATTAGGCATAGGTAGGTTTGAGTGAAGAGGTCAGCTTTGTCAGAGGAAGAAGTGATGGTTGTGCCATCAGAGTGGAAAAGTGGAGGGAAAGATGAGGAAGATAAATTGTTAGAGATGTTTTTGGCTAGATGCCAGAAAGCTAGGGAAGAGCTAGAGTTGGATAGTTCAGTGCATTTATTATTGATAAAAGAGTCCTTGGCAAGTCGAAGAGAAGAACAGATTTGGCTAGATTCCGGGCAGAAACATAGGAAGAATGATATTCTTGAGTTTTATGGCGTCGGTACCGATTGAATGCTTCCTCCTTGTTGCGGACAGCAGTAGATTAAAGCGTGAGTAAACCAAGATTTTTTTTGCATTAGACTGAGAGAAAGAAAATGGAATGTATGCTTCCATGCCCAAGAGGATTACCTCGGTAATGCATTCAGCACTCTCCGAGGGTCCCCGGCCATGGAAGCAAAAGTTTTTCCATGGGAAATCAAAAAAGTACTGCCGAAGAGTTTCCCAGTCGGCAGTGCATAGTGCCACAAGCGCTGCCAGTTGGGAGGATCGTGTGGCCGTACCGGAGAGATAGGACAGGTGATATTAGTTTATTATCGGAGGAGTCCAAAGGAGAGAAAAGATTTATATTATAAGCAGAAGGGATAGAAGTTAAAAATAAGTCAAGAGTGTTAGACCGATATCCGAAGTAATCCGGGATACGGGATGACTATCATCACCTACATGGGGCGGAACTAGCTCTTTTAGTGTCAAGTTTAATTTAGTTGAATTAATCTTTGAGTCATGACTATTTTAACCCAGTCAATCAGACGACAATTTATTTTTACCTTAATACTACTCTCGGACGATTTTTCTCAGCACATAAAGGACCTCTAGGAATCAAAAGGCTGAAGACTATCTCGATTAATCATTCATAATATATGAGAGGGTCTTCCTAAATTTAATATGTTAACCCATCAATATGAATCGGTAGCTAATCAATATTTCGTAAGACTGAACTGAGGTTGAACATCTAGGGTTCTGTGTTCAGTCAACTGTGAACGAGTAAGGTTGGGTTAATCTGAGCTCCTGACATGACCCTTACCCAGTGATTGTAGTGACCAGACGCGCTTACCTGTTGTTTAGAGGCTGTACTTTAGTGTTATGACAGGTTTTTTTTGCTCAGTTTTTTTAGCTGTTAGCTGACTTTGTTTTTATTTTCTGTCCTTAGTGTTTTGCTCCTCGCTAAGCTTTTCCAAGAGGAACTTAATAAGTTGAGTAAGGGGAAAAGGAAGGCAGTTGAAGATGAACAGTTGTATTATTGGCAGGTTGTTCAGAATCTATCTATCTATCTATTGCCTGACGCCGTGATCCCTGAAGGGGTGGACACGAACGAACCGCCCCCATGCACCTCTGTCCCCAGTCAATCGACGCCCCTCCTCCCAACCAGCACCGCCTTCATTAATATACTTCCTCACTCCATCCTTCCACCTCTCATTCGGTGTGCCTCTCCCTCTCTGTCCCTCCACCTCGCTCTCGTACAGGGTACCCTCTTAGTCATTCTCTCGCTTCCCATACTTTCCATATGGCCGAACCATCTCAAGTTGTTCCTTTTCACACTTTCCAGCACATCTACCTACACACCACACCTCCTTCTTACTTCCTCATTCGTCTGTCTATTCCTCCATGTAACTCCGCACACACTTCTCAAGTAACTCATTTCCACCGTTCTCACTCTTGGTCTGAGTCTCTTCCCGAACGTCCATGCTTCGCTTCCGTAAGTCAGTGTCGGGATTACCACACTGTCATACAAGGACTTCTTCACTTCCATACTGACCACTCTATTTCTTGTTACTGCTTTCAACGTTCCTACAACCCTCTTCCCCTGTTGCACCCTCTCCCGCACTTTTTCATCCATAGTCCCATCTTTACTCAACACACTTCCCAGATACTTAAATGAGCTGACGATCTCCATAGCCTGACCGTTCAACTTAACCTCACACTCTGTGACTTCACCCCTTTCGAAGACCATAACCTTGCTCTTCCCCGCATTTACCTTCAAATTCCGTTTTTCGCACACTGTTCCAAACTCATTTACCAGACCCTGCAACTCCCATTCATTATCGCTCATCAGCCCTGTATCATTCGCAAACAGCAATATAGGCAGCTTCCACTCATTTCCCTCCCTTTTCAGCGATACACCAATATCCACTGCTCTTCCAAGTATTTCTTTCATGACTCCATCCATATATACATTAAACAACCACTGGGACATCACACACCCCTGTTTCAACCCAACACTCAGGTCAAAGAACTCGCTCTGCTCATTCTCCACACGTACAACCGCCTTTGCACCCTCATACATGCTCTTCACTGCTTTCAGCAACTTGCCATCTACTCCGTATATTCTAAGTGCTTTCCACATGCCTTCTCTATCCACTCTGTCATAGGCCTTCTCCAAGTCCATAAAGGCAACATACACCTTTTGTTGCTTCTCCAGATATTTCTCCACAACACAGTTCAGGGTAAAAATCTGATCTACACATCCTCTTCCCTTCCTAAAACCTCCCTGCTCGTCGACTATCCATTTCTCCGTTCTCACTCTCACTCTCTCAATCACTACCCTACTGTACACCTTCCCTACTACGCTTAAAAGACATATTCCTCGGTGGTTACCACACACTCCTCTTTCCCCTTTGCCCTTATATAGGGGGACTATTATGCCAGTCTACCAGTCATCGGGTGCATTCCCCTTCTCCCATGCTAGTTTGCACATTTGCCATACCCATTCGATCACTATCTCACCACCATACCTCAACATTTCCCCACACACTCCATCTGTTCCTGGTGCTTTCCCCAACTTCACTCTTTTCATAGCTTCCCACACTTCTGACCTCCTCATCCCCACCTGCTCCTCCACTAATTCTCCTCTTCTCCCTCCCATACCATATCCAACTATGTTTGCTGGCTCTTCATTCCTTGCATTTAGCAACTCATTGAAGTACTCCCTCCATCTTTCGACTCTCTCTTGCTTCTCAGCTAGAATTCTCCCATTCTTATCTTTCACACCCTTACTGTTTCCCTTGCTACCTTCCCTAACTTTCTTGACTTCTTTCCAGAACAGTTTCTTACACTCCCTCTATTTTACACTCAGATTCCTTCCAAGTTCTGCATCTACTCTTCTCTTACTTTCCTTCACTACTCTCTTCACCACTCTTGTTCAGAATACAGGAGGGAATGTCACACTCAAGAAGCAAGATAGTAGCATAGGTTTGAGGGTGACAAATACATTATCTCCTTTACAAGATGAATGTCTAGTCAGGCTAATGGAAGGAGAATCAAAGCATCTGCCGCTGACATGGTACCTACCGCCAACGCATTGCCTGCCATCGACACAGAACCTGCCGCCGACGTAGTACCTGCCACCACCAAGGGAACTTCTGCCACCACCAGGGGTTCTCCACCTGCTGCTGCTGGATCCTTCCGAGGGAAAGGTAGGTATAACTTTTCCATTGTTGGCGACTCCATGGTACGACACCTAGGTACGTAGGCCTACCTGCACGAAACTTAGGAAGGTTGTTTGTCTGCCTGGCGCCGGGGTAGGGAGGGTATTAGAGAAAATTGACTACATCATGGAAGATAGTGGAAATAACCCCATTATCTGCCTTAGTGCAGGAAGTAATGATGTTGGCAAAGGTAGGAGTGAGGAACTGCTCAGACAGTATCGGGAAGTGTTAGATAAGGTTTGGAGGAAGGGAGGGATTCCTGTAGTGCATTGTATCTTACCAAGATGAGGAGATGGCAAGAAATGGACGTCGAGGGCATTTGGTATAAGTTGTCGGTTGGACAAATATTGTAATGAGAAAGCAATACCATTCATAGACAAGTGACACAAATTCTACGGTAAAGATAATATGTATGTACAGGATGGGGTGCATCTTTCTTGGTTAGGGGTCTCCTTATTGGCTAGCTCATTACATAGGACGTACGCGGGGTTTCGCTGAAGATGAAGCCTGTGTCGGGGAAAAGGAGAATGTGTTTGGATAGAGAAAGAAATGATACATCAGTTACAAATGAAATAGAACCCCAGTCATATGTGAATGTTAGTAATTATGATAATATTTATTGTAGTGTAATCGAAGGTAGTAATATTAATATTGGAACAGTAGAAGACGTGTTTCCATCAGATAGTCTCGATTTTAGGAGGACTAATGCCGAATATCACTCAAGCTGTAAAGCTATGGTGAGCCCTAGTAAATCCATAGGTAGGAAACTCAAGGTATATTACACAAATAGCCGTAGTTTACGAAACAAGTTATATGAACTAAAGACAATCATATGCGCAGAAAATATTGGTATAATTATGATTATGATTATTACAGAAACATGGATGAATACGGAAACACGAGATCTTATGGCAGAATATCATATTTATGGATTTACAATGTACAGTAGCCCAACTAAGTTTTGCGACAATATTAGGTACGTGGCACCAGTCTAGTTTGCACTCCCGTCCCAAGCCCGTGTGGTCGTTTCTAGCAGGGGCCGTGGTGTCTAGGCAGGCGCCACCGCCACCTGCGCTACCACAGCCAGGGCACACAGACACAGTACCCGCACATGCTGGCCGCTACATATGACAATATTGCTATAATTATTTATTTGTATCATATTAGAAGGCTCTCTCTCTCTCTCTCTCTCTCTCACTGAGGAGTCTGAGGTTAATATCAATCAATTTTCACTACACTAGTTGTAGATTAATAAACACACACACACACACACACACACAGAAACGGAAGGCAAAGTTGAGTGTTATAAACCCACATTCTTCACTGATGTCCTTGATAAAACAATGAGGTGTAAATAATTGTGTTCTTTTATCTAATTAACCCTTTCAAGATCCGATACGCATTTCTGTTCTGTGTTATGGTAATTATTAGACGATTTTATTCAGATTAGGAAGGGTATATGGAAGTCAGGGGGTTGATCGAGCTAGTCTTTACCCTTTTAATAACCACAGATCCTTCCTAAGCTGCATAAAATCGTCTAATGATAGCCAAAATAAAGTGCTAAAGCGCATCAGAGCTTCAAGGGGTTAACACGCTTTAGATAATACAGGTATGTTATAATCTGCATCATCTTGCAGCGCTGGGTTTTACGAGTAGTTCTATTTGCAACATCTGCATCAGGTAATATTATTAATGATAAGAACTTGTATTAACCCATACTGTACCGGCGACGTCCTTTTCTTCCTATTTTGCCTGGTCTATCAGAGTGAGAACTGAGCAATCTCTGCCATACCCATAGCTTACTCTGACTTTTCCTTTTACTTATATATTTTCTAGATCTCAAGTGACGGCGACTCTTCCGTGGATTGACCTCCCAATCTACCAAGATTGGAAGCCAAAGCGTCACATTTTTCCATTGGCCCTCAACTTTCTCTTCATAATTTGCTGAGGGGCACAGGGCCCTGAGTAGGGCTTTGGTTTCCCGGACGTTTCCGCACCCTCCTCAGCTCCCCGCCATGGAGTGGCTTCGGTCACCCAGGCTATATTGTGGTCGGCAGGGAGGGTTCTGTGGGGGCGCTCGGTTATGGCCTTGGCCTTGCTCTGGGCCTTGGGGCTGTTCGGCCAGGCAGCTTGGGGAACAGCAACAACAACAACTATTACGCGATTTTATTCAGTTCCGGAAAGACCTCTAGCCATAATAAGCTTCAAACTATCTCAACCAACCATTTAACTACCACAGATCCTTCCTAAGCTGCATAATATCGTTTAAATATAGCTAGAATAAAATTGAAAAAGACGTCACTGGTATTCAAAGGGTTAATATACAGCTAAAGTTCTTACTGTTTCTATGAGATACTATTAGAATATAGACAATTATCGTTATCGTATCATGATTTTAGAATCTAACTTCGATGAAATTATGTCTACTATGGAAATATATGGAAGTATAACTAAACATTATTTAGTTTACCGGGTATATAATTTAAGTTCTATTTTTCAGAATTTTACACACACACACACACACACACGAATGGGCTTCCCCGAGACGTTATAGACTGCAGCACCGTTGATTCTTTTAAACTTCGCCTAGAGAAGTATCTTGCATCAAACCCGCGACTGACTGCGTTTGTAAATGAATAACTTTATATTATCCCCCCCTCAGTTACTAACCCATCTGTCCCCTACTAACTTCCTAATCCTGCCACGGACATTAGTTCCAGGGCAGTATTTCCCTTTCCAATGTTCCCTTACCCACTCTAAACCACTGTTTGGACACATTATCCTCAGTGTTTTGGAGGACAAGCAGCCTAGAAGGGTCACTAGACCTGTTGTTGCTTGATTTCCTTTATACTCCTTTGTACACACACACACACACACACACACACAGTGGTCCGTAGCATATTGGTTAGCGCACTTGGTTCACAGCCAAAAGGACACGGGTTCCATTCACAGGCGGGAAAGAAACATTTAGGCAATTTTTCTTACACAATGCGCCTCTCTTGCCCTAGCAGTATAAATAGGCCTCTGGAATAAGAGGCCACTTACGACGTCTTTTTTAGTGTTGGTGGTCTATTACTAGCTGGACGGGTACCGTACAGGTCAACCAAACACTCTAAAATCCAGATATCGGCAATTGGCTGATTACAGATTACATGCATATCTACAGCCACTCCAACCATGTATTAACACTTTACGCAATATATTCCCAGGTCGAACTGTTTTCGGTAAAAAGAAAACAAAAACAAAACGTGAAGCTGTAATTATTGGAAACTGAGGTGATCAGAAAATCCTCAATACTCTCTTGCGCACATCACACCTAGTCATCCATTCAGCAAGTCATGGCTCATGAGGCTGCTAAGGTTGCTGAACGCGGTAGTATGGTTGGGATGAGCGAGAGTGGGGTGTCGGAACGTTTACCGGTGGCAAAAAAAGGTGGGAAGAAGGGCAACTGACAAACCGACATAGAAGTGGAGCTAAGCGGAAAACCACGTCATAACATCTACAGAAATTAAACAATATATGTATAACCATCCATTAAACAATGCCGACGAAGCTAAGCAACATTTGCAATTTCAAGCTTCTACAGAAACTATACGCAAGAGATTGAAGGAGATGGGATATAAACATAGATCACCAGTTGTCAAGCTAAAGCTAACCAAGAGGCACAAACAAACTAGGCTTGATTTCGCTCGACTATTTGTTGACCAGGGCATTGCCTATTGGGCACGAGTTGTTTTGATAATGTCAGAGAGGTTCCATAATAGTACCAGGACGATTATAATTGTATCACTTAGCCGAGTTGGCGGGGTTTCTTCAAATAAGAATAAAGATGGCTAATTCCTTTATCCGCTCATGGCCGAGTGGTTACGGTGCCCAACTCTCCCAAACATACCTGGAGTGAGTGGGTTCGAATCCTGGTCAGGATACCTCTCTCCCAACCAAGAGTTGTTTTCTCAGACAAGAACACTTTCAGCTCAACCACGCATGGGTCGAAGACTGCGCTGTTGCCTAGGAACACACGGCATGTGAGTTAGTCCTAGTTGATATTGTGCATAAAATATAATAGACTAGTCATCATACAGAGTAATACTTTCCATCATATGACTCTTGGCTAATTTCATGTTAACCGAACATTATATAACTCTTAATTTCATTACTCATCCACTAATACCCCTAACTTACTAGTTAACTTATATTGTTCAAATACAATTAAGCTAGCATGACTTGATATAATATGCACATTAACCACTCCTGTCTATACCATCGGTTGTTTACCTAAAAAACAACCACGTGCGGGTTAGTAACTCACCCTAGCCACCTCGCCCGCCACTATCTGTGCAATATAGGATAGATCTTCCCCTATTACTTCCCCCCCCTCCCCCCCCCCCTAGTGTTGTATATAATTTGTAGTCAAATTTACGATTTATTCGGAATTCTGCCCGCCAAGGATACTTATTTACGTTCAGCAATATTTACTAAGATGCCTAAGGTAAACATATCCCTAAAATGCGCATTAGAACTGTAGTACTTATTTTCTTATTGCAAAATTAATATACTACTAAGGTGGGGAATAATTCGACAGTCATTTAGAAGTTCGTATACTTTATTTAACAAAACTTACTACTGACCTAGTAACTATTTCTCTGTTCGGGCCGAAATGAGTTCAAGACACAGATTGAATATTTCGTCGACCCACCATAGGTTGTACATTGGAACTCTAGAGCTCCCGTTACAACCTATTTGGATTCCCGCTATTCAGGTATTGACTAACTTCGACTTCGATCCAAAGTCACGTTACTAGTCTCTAAAATAATATAGTTTTACCGGGCCCTGCTGTGTCTACTCCAGAGACCAGGGCATTAATAAATATGACCTTTATTTCCCTATCTAGAACAAGAGATTTATTCTTAACTAAACTCCAAAATAAGATAACTTTACCGGGCCCTACCGTGTCTACCGTTACTACATCTGAAACTGTTAGATTATATATTCTCTTAACCCTATACAATATATTTACTCAAAAGACCAGGGCGTTACTACACTTGACCTCGATTGCCCTATCAATAGCACTCTTAGATTATAAAATCTCTTAATCCAATTATCAATAAGTCATATGTCACATATACCACCTAGTCAATAATAAATCTCGGCAAATGGCTTAGGGGAGGTGTGGTGGAGTGGTCATGCCACTGGATTGGTAATCCAATGGACCCGGGTTCAAATCCCGATATGTCAATGGGAAGATATTATTGGGATTGAATTTGTGCTGTACCTAGTATCAGTGCATTACCACAAAGCCCACCGAAATGCCAAAAAAATACCCTCATTGTTCCCTGATTAAATAACACTGTATGAATATTCCCATATTCAAAATATGTTACAGGGGGACAATGCCTAGTGAGTTCACTGCTCAATAGGTGGCGTTCTGAGAGTGAGGGTTTGAGCCTGTAGGGTGAGACGGTGAAGCACTTGAGTGAAGCAACCAGCCGCTTCAGAGATGGAGCTGCTTCGAGCCATGATGGATGCTTCGCATGTCTCACTCCCCAGGCTGGAACAAGACCTCACGGGCTTCACCGTGTTGAGCGGTGGAATGTACAGGCTCTCAGCCTATGCCCGAGAGGGAGTAGTTGGAATATAAAAAAAAAAAAAAAAAAAAAAAAAAAAAAAAAAAAAAAAAAAATGATCAGTACCTCAAAACCCCTACATGAACAAGACTCACCGCTTTAATCCTTTACATAGATTTTATGATTACATTATTATCCTGGACTTAACACTCGTAACGCTTAACACGGAACTGACCGAATATTCCTTCAAATATTATAATAGATAATGTTCCTTTATAACACAAAAATTTCGTCGATCATACGGACTAGTGTCCTCCTTACCTATTTCTCAAACAAAAGCTGATCTAATTGCACCTATGCTTTATTCCCCCGAGCCTTATAGTTGCTTGTCTATTTAAGAATTATCCCCTCTTACTTTAATGTTAATAATTATTAGCTGTCCTACCAGATCCTATACTATTGATAGCTAATCGGCATGGAGCCTTCTCTATCAAGAATAACTATTATCCTATTAACACATCATAATTTTATTTATGTACATAAGTCTAGTATCTTTCTCTTTAGTTTGTCCTATAAGAACACATCAATTATTATTTATGGAACCACTGGGTTAGTCAAGCATTTTCTCTCTTTCTTTAAATCTGGTTCGGGCCCAATATGGGTCCTTTAAAAAACTATGCAATACTACTAGGTGTTTACTGGAACAATTTCACCACCTCAGAGCTGGCCAATAGCTCAACTGGAAATCTTCGCTCCCATCTACTATCTGTCGTCCATCTTAAACCGCTAGGCGGTAGGTATGCAAGCCAGCGATGTGACAATAGGCGGCCGGCCGTATACTGAAGGTGAATCAGCCTAGTAGGGGAGAGCGATGGTAGGCCCGAGGTGGATTTTACTGGAACAAGTAGTGAGGGCTGGAGGCTGGAATAAGTGGATCCGAGTTTCCCTGAGTGCCCAAGGGAGAGAGAGAATGTGGGTTGCAATAAGTTAGCCCAGTGGAGTCCGAGAGGTGAATGACCCCGGCAGCCTCCCCCACCCCCTTGATATAGTCCCGCCTCCCGCTCTCCGACGCTGTGATTGGCTGAGCCGCCCGCTCGGTCCACGCGACGTTCTAGCCGCGCGACTTGAATATTCCTTCCCTTCGCCTCCACTCTTCTCTCTCCATAATACGTTCCTGGAAGCTGATTGCAAATGTCTTTTAGTGGCTTACGGGAGTATAGGGTTGGCACTAATGCATTAGACCCATTGCAACCAGAGGAAACGGCCTGTGAAGAGAGCGAGAGCGAGTTTAAATGTGAGGCGGTACACGTAGCCGTCAGCTCTGAAAAAGGAGGCTTCTGATTGGTCGGCCGGGAAGGCGTGGCATGTTTACTTCTCGAGCCCGGAATGTCAAACTCAGCTGGTTTAAAGGGAAGGTTAAAGGGAGCGCGATGATTGGCTGGCGGCCTTTTCACCTTAAGATCCAATACGAATGACCATAGATGGATGAATAATGCTAGCAAGCATACGTTAAGTTTAATGAAAGGAGTACTGTATATAGAAAAATTAAGAGAGGTGAAGAACATTTAAGAAATGCTTATATAAATCTCAGTAGACAAAATAAAGCTGATATTAGGAAAGCCAAGAATAATTACGAAATAAAAATTGCTAGTGAATCAAAAGTTAACCCAAAGTTTTTTTTTCCAGTTATACAAAACAAAAGTAACAGACAAAATAGGCCCTCTGGAAACTGAGACAGGAATACTCATTATTTTCTTTCCGTCTTCACATATGAAGACTTAACGCATATATGGAGGTCCATCCTTTATAATCGAAGTATAGATAATATTTTAAGTAAATTAAACATAAGTAGAACTCATGTACTTTAGCAGTTAGACAAGATTATAGGTTTGATCCCCGGAGGGGAGAAGAGAAAACCTAATATTTAGTAGTGGCCCCGAAATCATTGACGATATGCCTATTAGTATAATAGCCTCCTTTCAAGCACCCGCGGGCAGCCAGTTTGAAACTCCCGCCGCGGGGAAACGGAGTACTACACGTCATATGTGTAACGCAACTTCTCTTATGGAATCGTCTTATGATTGGGGTACGCACTACGAAAAAACTTCATAAAAAATAAGAGAAAAAATAAACTCAAAACTTGTTTTGCTATAGTTTTCCTTCTCGTGGATTTCTTGCGCATGGATTCTAGCCCAGACCATGGCAAGAGAGACGCCATTCCGCCTACACTGACATATTAAGACTAAACTCAAGATATCAACGAATGGGAAGGGGATGGACGGGAGGGCCCTACATCGTCAATGATTTCGGGGCCACTACTAAATATTAGGTTTTCTCTTCTCCCCTCCGGGGATCAAACCTATAATTTTTTAGTGGCCCCTCCATCATTGACGATATGCCTGATATCTCAAGACTGGAGAGGGACATTCGCAACAATATCAAACCACTAACAATATCATAGGTAGAGAAAAAATAATCGCATAGCAAATTTGAGTCCTTTATTGTTTACATGCAATATGTAAAAATTTTAGAAGGATAGAAAGCAGTGCGTTACTTCGAAGAAGATCTGCTTTATATATTTGATAAGATCCTCACCTCGAGATTCATAAATTTGATTCTCATCTCGAGATTCATAACTTGTTGTCAGGGAACCAAAAACTTATCCCTGATTAACATATCTTTTGTCCTTAAACTTATTTGTACATGTTATATAATTTGTACTTATTGACTATAAAGTTGCAACTATTATAGGTATCTTTTCATAGAAAAATATTTTAGAGCTGTAAAAGCAGCTCAACTTATAAAGTATCACAGCTCGTGAACTTATCACATCCTCCGGCGGAGGGGCTCTCAGGGTCTTGTGGCTTACCTGCACCCCCCCCCCCCTTTTTTCTTCTAAGATTAAACTTGGTAACTAATAGCACAATGACTTATGAGACCCTCTGTCGTAAAGCTACACAGGCTAGCTTTGGTTTATCCAGGGCCACCGACAGGTATTGCATCAGGAATGTATGATTTAAAGCCCACAAATTAGTGTTAGCTATGTCATCAATCGAATAATTTTATAAGAATCTAAGAGAGACAGCCCACTTTCTGATGTCGTGGGCTCTGCCCACTACGCCGGGATTACTTTCCCTAATGACTTCTACGAGTAAGGAGGCTAATCTTCTTCTCGTGACGCGAGTACCTGTGTTGGTGACCCATAAGGCTTCTGGTTGTTGAGGTTTTGCTACCCTCATAAACTTTATTAAAGCCTGAACCGGGCAGACACCGATGCGTATGTCCGCGTTTAAGTGCCGGGACCGTAAATTCTGAAAATACATGATCACAGTGTTCGTTCTTAGCTACGAACGTAGTAAACAGCGCGATCGGTAGATGCTCATTTAATCTCCCAAACCTGAGGCAATTAGGTTCGTTGCTCATCGCTGCCAGCTCAGATACCTTGTTTCCTGTCGCTAAAGCCATAAGGAACACAGCCTTCTTTAGTAATGATTCAAAGTCCGGCGCATTATTATAGTTGCGCGAATGAAGCAAAGATAAAGCTTTGTCCAGCAACCAGGTAGGCATGAGCTGCCATGGTGGATGGGCGTAGTTTGAAACATGCTCTCATGAACCCTTTCTCTTCCTCCTGTGGTATGGTGAGACCGGTAAGGTCATAAAAGGAGTTTCTAATGGCAGATAAGTGATTCTTTAGTGTAACTACAGAAAGGCGTTTTTGCTCAAACAAAAAATCTAAATATTTAAAGACTAAAGCAACTGATGAGTCTGATTGCGCCGTTTCTACTATCCAGGTCGTAAATCATATCCAATGGGATTGATATTGCCGCCTGGCAGGCAAAGTATACTGATTAAGAAATTTATTAGTCACACTCTCCCCGTACTGGGCTAGCCATTTGGCATTATGAATGTCCATAAGGCAAAAGTTAGCGAGGTCTCTAGGTTGCCAATTGTCTGCAAGTGGAAGTACGAGACCGGGAGTGACACCGGGTTCTCGCACCACGTTTTCAACTGGTGGTACCACACCTGTGCGATCATCGAGACTAATTCTGCGTATCTCAACATTTCTGTTTTCGGTTAGGCTATCACCCCTGATAACCTATTTCTGCGTATTTCAGCATATTTGTTTTCGGTTGAAGTGATTGAAGTGTTTTTAAAGTGAGTGAAGTGTTGTAAAGTGAGTGAATTGTTTTTTAAGTGAGTGAAGTGATCTGAAGAAAGTGACTGTCACTATGCCTCGCGCTTGTGCGAACTGCGCCGGTAGGTTTGGGGAGTCCATGTTTGCTACTATCGATCTTCAAGTCTGCCGGCTCTGCCAGCAACGAGAGAAGTTTACAGTGAAATTAGATGAAGCCTACAACAAGATCAACGTCCTCACCATGAAGCTGGAATCACTCCAAGAGTTTGTAACACTCAACGTTGGAGTGCCACAAACTTCAATTGTCACCGCAACTCCAGCAGCCACCAACGCCCCAACGTCAACTGCCAACAATTCAACGCCTACAGTAGCCATTTCAGCTGATGTTTCCGATACTCAAGATACAAATAGCGACTCTCTTCCCCCTCAAGACAACTTCCGTGTCGTGAGGAACAACGTTTGCCCCAAGACCAGGAAACACATACCGATTACCGAGTGTCAAAACCGTTTCCAGATACTCGCAGACTCAGATGACGAAGAGGAAATAGAAGAAGTCCGGCTCGTGGGAGACTCGATGATACGTGGTCAGCTCACAGAGTTTTGCGCCAGGGCACCTAAGACCAGGAAGCGTTTTTGTATCCCTGGTGGTGGTGTGGATGACGTAGTTGCAGCAGTTGACGAAGTATCAAAGCTGGCCCCAGCTAATACAATGTACGTCATCCACGTTGGATCCAACGATGTACAGCGAACCCGGTCGGAAGATTTGCTTTTAAAGTACCAGCAGCTGATCAAGTCGTTTAAGGAGAAGTCATCAAGGATCATCGTCTCAGGAATCGTCCCCCGGCTCGGTGTAGAGAGCCGATTTTACAACATAGCCACCAGCACAAATCGTTGTCTAGCAAACCTCTGCAGGAAGGAGAACGTGGGATTCGTCGACACCTGGGACAATTTCTACTACGATGACTATTTGTTTTCGGACGATGGAGTTCATCTGAACCAGGTGGGAGCAGCGCGTTTTGGGCGTCTTCTCAACGATGCGGTGAAGGATTTTCGGAGAAGAAATCGACTCAGCACAGGACAACCAGGAAGGAGGACCGAAGACAGCGAGGACGGCAATCTACAAAGGAATTAAATACTAATCCGTCAAGAACCGCGAATTTGGATAAAGCTCCACCAACACGACCCAAATTCAAAACTGTCAGGGATAACGACCGAGGACCGAGGACAGCCATGAATGTAAATGTAGATCCGACCAGAACCAATAATTTGAATAAAGACCGTTCCTTGAATCCCAAATCCAAAACTTTGAATGTTTTCTATGCAAACGCTCGTAGCATACGCAATAAATTTTCAGATTTAGAGGAACTAGTGTTTACAGAAAATTATGATGTGATTGGCATAACAGAATCTTGGCTCAATACACAAGATAGAGACTTTTTAGCAGAGTATTCACTTCCCGGTTATGTAATGTTTGAGAACAGCCGAATAAATAAAAATGGAGGTGGCGTTTTATTTTATATCAAAGAAAGTCTTAACCCGACCCTCGTGTCAAAACCTCAAATTGTGAACGTCGACACATCTTTTGTGCTAATAAAGAATAATAAAGGTACAAAAATAATACTTGCGTTAATATACAGACCTCCAGCTCAATCAGTGCAAACTGACCGAGAAATTTACGAACAAATTGCAGATGTAAGTAACTCACAAGATACCGTAATTTTTGGCGACTTTAATTTACCTGTGACCAAGTGGGGCGATACTCTTACTTCACACTCCGGACATGACTTGTATACGAACTTGCAAGAGAGTTCGCTTTATCAATTTGTTCGAATGCCGACCCGTGGTAATAACGTTCTTGACATTGTACTTGCAACAAAAGAAGAATTGATAGAGAATTTGAATGTTGGTGATGAATTCAGTAACAGCGACCATCGTACGATAACTTTCACTTTAAAGTTTACTAGTAACGAACCAAATAGTAGCATCGAAAAAGTCCCTAATTTCAAGAAAGCAAACTTCCATAAACTTAGAGCTATGTTTAAAGAAACTGACTGGAGCTTTTTAATTAACAATAACGACATAAATACATCTTGGAAGTTATTCGAAACCACTTACCTAAAAGCAGTGCAAGACTGCATACCATCGAAAATACGGCGTCCAGGCCATAATAATAAGCCCAAATGGTGGAATAAAGATATTTCAAACTGCCTGCTTGCTAAAAAATTTGCTAATGATAGATTAAAATCCTCACAAAATGACGAAGAACGGGTGAAATTTGTAGAGCTACGACGCAAAGCCAAAAAGTTAATTAAGCAAAGTAAAAAGACCTTAGAGTTACATATTGCGAATCAAAGTAAAACAAACCCGAAAGAATTCTATAGTTATATCAGAAAGAAAAAAGTAGTTACTTCAACTGTTGGACCGTTAGTCGATGAAAATGGAGAATACACCAAAGACGAAGTACAAATGAGTAATGCCCTCAATACCTTCTTTGCATCCGTTTTTACAACAGAAGACCTCAGTGATATCCCTACACCATCGCCGATTCAGATTGATAATTCAGATGTTCTAAGCAATATCACCGTTACAGAGAAAGAAGTATTGAATTGTTTAGATAAACTCAAGGTAAATAAAACGCCAGGACCTGATACAATCTCGCCTAGAGTTCTAAAGGAAGCTAAGAATGAGCTCTCCAAACCACTGACATTACTATTCAATAAATCCTTGCAGTCTGGAACTATGCCTGATCAGTGGAAGCTAGCCAACGTAACACCGATATTCAAAAAAGGCAGCAAATCCCTACCCAGTAACTATCGTCCAATTAGCTTAACCTCAGTTGTATGTAAAATGCTAGAAACGGTCATACGAGACAGACTCGTAAATCACTTAGAGGAAAATAACATACTTAAAGATACTCAACACGGCTTTCGTAAAAACGTTCCTGTTTAACAAACCTCTTAGACTTCTTCCACGATATCCTCAACCTCTACGATGAGAGTAAAGCTGTAGATATTATATACCTTGATTTTCAAAAGGCCTTTGACAAAGTTCCCACAAACGTTTACTGCTAAAACTAAAAGCGCATGGAATACAAGACGGTGTGTTGAAATGGATAGAAAATTGGCTCAGCAACAGAAGGCAAAGGGTAGTCATAAACGGTAAGGCATCTAAATGGACCAATGTAAGTAGCGGGGTACCCCAGGGATCGGTACTAGGACCAATTCTCTTTCTAATTTACATCAACGACATAGATGAGGGTCTCACCTGCACAATCTCAAAATTTGCTGACGATACAAAAATTGCAAATAGCGTACTCTCAAAAGAACAAGTTGACGATATGCAACACAATCTAGATAAATTGTCATGTTGGGCCCAAATTTGGCAAATGAGTTTCAATGCGGATAAATGTAAAGTACTACATGTCGGATACCTAAATGAGAAAGCAAACTATTCGATGAATGGCACTCAGCTTAAGAATGTAAACAGAGAAACTGATCTGGGAGTAACAATATCGAGTAACCTAAAACCGAGTCAACAATGTTCAGAAGTTGTTAAGAAGGCAAACAAAATAATTGGCTTTATAGGCAGGTCATTTGAGCATAAATCCAAAGAAGTTATCCTAACCCTTTACAATTCCTTAGTCCGCCCTCTTCTGGAATACTGCGTTCAATCCTGGTGCCCTTATTACCAAAAAGGTAAAAACAAGCTAGAACGAGTTCAACGTAGAGTTACCAAAATGATACCTAGCCTAAAGAACAAACCATACGAAGAGCGTCTTAGAGAATTAAATCTATTTCCTTTAACCCAGCGCAGATTAAGAGGCGACTTAATTCAAGTATTCAAAATCATCAAAGGCATCGACAATATGAACTGTAGTAAGTACTTCACTATCGACCAATCTAATTACACGCGGGGAAACGGTTGCAAAATTATTGGTAAATCTTTTAACTCGCACGAATCTAAGAATTTCTTCTTCAATCGAGTTGTCAACTTGTGGAATGGGCTTCCCCGAGACGTTATAGACTGCAGCACCGTTGATTCATTTAAATTCCGCCTAGACAAATATCTCGCATCAAACCCGCGACTGACTGCGTTTGTAAATGAATAACTTTATCCTCCCCTTAGTTACTAACCCATATGTCCCCTACTAACTTCCTAGTCCTGCCACGTTAGTGGCAGGGCAGTAGTTCCCTTTCCAATGTTCCCTTACCCACTCTAAACCACTGTTTGGACACTTGATCCTCAGTGTTTTGGAGGACAAGCAACCTAGAAGGGTCACTAGACCTGTTGTTGCTTGATTTCCTTTGTACTCCTTTGTACTCCTTTGTACTAAGCCCCGTTAACCCCATAGTTTGTGAACTACTTGACACATGAGTGAAGTGTCTGGAGGCAGAAAAAGATAGATTGAATTCCATTTGTTCCAGTCCTCCGACAATGCGTTTGGGCCCCCGCCGCGGTTATTTTCCGGCGGGATAGATAGACCTGGTCTGTGGTTTCCCTCGGACGCAAATAGATCCACTTGTGGACGGAATGGCTCTGCAATCATCTTGTTGAAGATGTTTTGCTTGAGCTCCCATTATACTACTGTGCTCTGTCTCCGGGACAGGGCATCTGCCCAGACGTTCGCTACGCCTGGGAGGTAAGATGCATGAATATGTATGCTCAACGTTTCAGCTAGAGCAAAAATCTCTTCTGACAATTCCAGCAACTTGCGAGACCTCGTTGACCCTTGCTTTTGAATGCAGTGGCCTGCATTCAAGTTGTCCATTCAAAAGGCTATTGACTTTCCCTGTAACAAAGAGCCGTGATTTTGAAGGAAAAATAAAGGGACTAGAAGTTCTTGTTTGTTGATATGAAAGTTCTCATCTTTGGACCATAGACCTTGACCTTGGGGGCCTAGATTCGACTGATATCCCCAGCCTATTGCCCCTGAAGCATCTGTGTCTACCCCTACCGTAGGTGGGGGAGAAACCCACGTCATTATTGAGCGCAATGTCTCCTTCCTTGCCCAGACCGACAGTAAGTTGTGAATTAATGGAGGGATAGGCCATAATTTTCCCTCCGGTAAGAGTGGGAAACATTTGTTGCCTTCTATGATTAATCTCTTTACTTTCAACCGGCCCTACTTTACAGTTCGTTGAATCCAGTTGAGAGAACCGACCAGGGACCCCCACGTCTTCCTCGTCGTGTTCAGACTGTGGAGAAACGCGAACAATTTCCTGCGAAATCTGTCTCGGTTGTCCACACTCTGACTGAAAGTATGGTTGGCTGTGTCCCAGACCAGCCTATCCACTGAATTACCTGTGTGGGAACAAGGTTCGACTTTACCAGGTTGACCTTGAACCCTAAGGTTTGTACATGATATATTACTCGGTTGACATGGATACGGCATAAACTCTCTGACTCCACCACTACTAGCCAGTCGTCTAGGTACCATAACACCTTGATCCCCTGAGCTAACATTGACATAAGCGCCTGCCAGACTAATTTTGTGAATATTCTTGGTGCCAAATTTAAACCGAAAGGCATTCTCTGAAAGACATAAGTCTCTTGCCTTATCATCAAGGCGAGGAACTTTTGAAACCTCCTGTTTATCGGGACATGCCAATAGGCGTCGGTCAGGTCTACTGAACACATCCAGCCTAGCGGCGGAAGGGTGAGTCTGATTTCATTCACTGTGAGCATCCTGAAGATTGAATTTTGAATATAAGTGTTCAGACACAAGAGATCTACTACTGGTCGCATCTGCACACTGTCCCTCTTTGGCACAAGAAATAGTCTGGACGTAAAGACATGGCAAGTTGAATCTACCGGGACAATGACATGCTTGGTGATAATTTCCTGGACTAGTGACTCCACCTCTAAAGAAACATTGTTGACTTCTAGAGCTTGACGTAAACGAGGTCGCCGTAGCCACCGCCAGGTGATTCCCTTGCGTGCCACTGTCCGCGCCCATGTTCGCCGGGGCCCGGCCCTGTGACATGCTTGAAACGACCCAGTCACTAGACTGGGGTTGTCCGGCAGAGCTACACTCGAATCCAACTCGCCTGCGATAGGCCCCGAGAGAGAGAGAGAGTTTGATTGACTAGTTTTTTGTGGGTGCTGGGGTAGAGGTAGACGGCTGGCTTGGTTTGGCAGATGTCGTCCCCTGATTTGGCTTGTGTTGTGACCTATTCTTATTCCACTTACCGTGAGGCTTACCTTGTTTCTGCTTTTGCTGAGTACCTCCCTGCTGTGGGGAAGGCCGGGGGTCCTGAAAGGACTGTTTAGCAATGTTAGCATAAGGCTTGCCTCCAGTCTTTTGTTTGGAGTATGGTTTCTTGAACGAGTCCTTCTTAGGCTGGGAGGTACTCTGCGGCAACTACCTACCAAATTGTACACTGCTCTCCATGTATCTAAATTTAAGAGAGAGTCAGTCAAGACAGGGGAAAGAGTCACCCGGCGACCAATGTCTTCCGGTAATTCCTTAACCATAAACACCCTCAAGTCCTGGCGTGCTCGAACAGCCTCCAGTAAGGCTATTCTGATGTCACCTAGGGACTGGATTGAATTTTGTAAGAGCAGCCGCCGTGATAACTCTGTGGCCTGCCTTACATTTTGATTTTCAATAGCTGAGATACTGTAGTCCGTGTGAGGGACTGGGATATTTGGCGGCTTACAATATATTGGGAAAAAAGTCTATAGACTTTGTTTCTTAATTTGAAATCTCTATCAAAGTAAGCTGGGGGAGGAGTCGAGAAAGGTTCCCTTAATCAGAATCAAAATCAGAATCAGAATCAGAATCAGAATATTTATTTTTCCATTTTACAATGGTTCTTCACATAAAACATTACAAAAATATTAAAATACATACATTATATATATACATATTTACAATAAGAAACATCTCTAGTATGTTACTATGGACAGTCTTCAATATCTATACAAAATGACAGTTACATTATTATTACATATTTTGTTTATAGATCCATTTCATGTTTCAGAATATAATCTTTTAATATATGCTTAAACGTGTTTAGGTTATTTGTGCCCTTTACTGATCTCGGCAACTTATTCCATATTTTAGGACCTGCTACCAAAAGCGATCGTTCACCATAAAAGGTGTTTGTTCTCTGTACATATAGATGGTTTTTCTGTCTTGTGTTACTATTTATGATTTCATTAACAATAGGAAAGTGTATTAGCCAGTTTGGAATTAGCTTATGCCTTTCTTTATACACCGCAATAGCTGTATCATATATATATTTTTGCTTTATTTTTAGCCACTCTAATTCCTTTATTATCGGAGTTACATGGTCGTATTTTTGTGCTCCACCCACTGCTACCTTTGCAGCAAATTTCTGCATTTTTTGTACAGTATTTAATATAGTGCAATTAGTTGAACCCCATGTCATTATGCAATAATTTATCAAACTTAAAATTAGCGATTGAATCACAATGACCCTAGTAGCTTTGTCAAAATTACCTTTTATACGATTCACATACATCAACGTTCCCATGACTTTCTTGTTCAGTTCACTTGTGTGTTTGTTGAAAAGCATGTTACAATCTATATGTAGACCTAAATTTTGTTAAATGTGTACAAGGTATAATTTTATGATCATCGAGTTGTATACATACATTTGAGGGTATTTGGGATAAAAGCTGTCTAGTGCCAAGGAAAATGCATTGAGTTTTATTTGCATTCAACATAAGACCATTTCTCTGGAAATATTGTTTCACTATTTTGAGTGTATTTTCTGTTTTGCTAATTACATTAGTTAGTTCATCCAGAGTGCCTGAGTGAAGTATCTGTGTATCATCAGCATACTTAATGAGCAAACATCTTTAACATAGTTTAGTAAGTCATTGACAAATATAACAAATATAATGGGTCCTAGAATAGAGCCTTGAGGCACTCCATATGTTACATGTAAAGTAGATGAGACTGTATCACCCAACTGCACAGCCTGTGTCCTATCGGTCAAGTAATTCATAAGCCAGAATGAGTCAATATTTAATTCTTTGCATTTTTCTAACAATATTTGATGACTGACACTGTCGAAAGCTTTAGACAAATCAAGCAGTGTTAGTAAAGATACTTTTTTGTTATCAATATTAGTATATATTTATTAGTTAATAAAGTGAGGGCTGTTTCCGTTGATAAATTTGGGCGAAAACCATGTTGACTTATAGAAAGCAGATTGTTATTTTCCAAGTGCGACATATACTGATTTGTGGCGACTTTCTCTAAAACTTTTGATAATAATGGGAGAAGTGAAATGGGTGGATAATTACAAACACAGTCTTTGTCTCCATTTTTATATATTGGTTTAATTATAGCATGCTTCCACATTTTCGGGAACTTACCAGTTACTATCGAGGTGTTTATTATACAGGTTAAGTAAGATACTGTAACATACAATGCATCTTTTAACATCTGAAGAGAAATCCCATCAGAACCACAAGCTTTCGTGTCTTTAAGGGGAGGTATTTAGTTTGTTCCCTAGACCTCCAGCAAGCTTAAAATTACACCCCCTTGAGTCCCTTTCAAGATTAATTTATACATTTTTCGGTAGAAAAATGTCCCGGCCGAAGGCCGTTTCCTCTTAAATTACAGGCTCGCTATCGCTCGCCAGGATAAAATTGACACCTGAATAGCACGAAAGTTTTTAACATGGGGTGAAAGTTCTTAAAATCGCCAAACTAACGGGGCGAACGTTTTATAATATCAAAAGCATTTGGGATAAACATAAGGGAGAAAGGGGTCCAGATAAAAATCCCTCAAGTGGAGATCTCCCCTTCTATCTATCTATCTATTGCCTGACGCCGTGATCCCCGAAAGGGGGGCCACGAACGAACCGCCCCCATGCACCTCTGTCCCCAGTCAGTCGACGCCTCTCCCCCCAACCAGCACCGCCTTCGTTCATGTACTTCCTCACTCCATCCTTCCACCTCTCATTCGGTCTACCTCTCCCTCTCTGTCCCTCCACCTCGCTCTCGTACACCCTCTTAGTCATTCTCTCGCTTTCCATACGTTCCATATGGCCGAACCATCTCAAGTTGTTCCTTTTCACACTTTCCAGCACATCTACCTCCACACCCCACCTCCTTCTTACTTCCTCATTAGTCTGTCTATCCCTCCATGTAACTCCGCACGCACTCCTTAAGTAATTCATTTCCACTGCTCTCACTCTTGGTCTGAGTCTCTCAACCAACGTCCATGCTTCGCTTCCGTAAGTCAGTGTCGGGATTACCACACTGTCATGCAAGGACTTCTTCACTTCCATCCTTAAGCTGCTTAAATGTTAGAATTATAGTATTTGTGTCAATTGGTTTTAGTCTAAAAAGATTGTTAGCAGTTGTAGAAGTCTCATATCGTTGGTCGGTATTCTCATCTGTGTCTAGTGTAATGTTATTTTGTGATTTCTCCTACGATGATTTGCCTACATTAGCAAAGAAATCGTTAAATTTGTCTACTTTTTCTATCGTGTTATCAAAGGATTGGATACTTGAAAATGTCTTATTACTGGGAACTATTTGTTTTATTAATTTCCAAGTTGATGCTGTATCACCTTTACAATTATTAAATTGGTCATGGTAAAATTTACTTTTTGTTCCTGCTATAAGAGACTTGACTCGTTTTATCTAGTTTTATACTTTGACTCTAGATCTCTGTTTTGTCTATCGTTTTTTAATGCAGCTTGTAGCTTATTCCTTTCGCTTATTGCGGTTTTAATGGTGTTGTTTATCCAAGGGGCATAGGGCCTTTTTATCTCCTTTGTAGTTATTGGAGCACATTTATCGAGACATTCTATAAATACAGTTGTAAATAGTTCTACTTGTTTATCTACGTCATCAGTATCCATTATCTTATTTAGTCTATCAGTTTCACCCATAATCAAGTTACAGAAATTATCTTTATTATAATTACTCATTTGTCTAAAAGTCTTAATTACGGGTTGACGTTTGGGTTTTCTAGCATTTACTTCCACCATAATGTTGTCGTGATCTCCAATTGAGTGTGATGCATCTGCATAGTGTACTGTGTTAAGGTTATTAGTAATTATGACGTCTAATTGGGTGCTAGAGTGAGAAGTGATTCTTGTGGGTTTCTGAATAAGCTGATGGAGATGATTGGTAGTTATAATTTTACTAATCTTATTTGTACTCAAAAACAGGTCATCGTTTAAGTCTCCTAAAAGAAAAAGGGATTTTTTACGTAGACAAACAGACTTTAACACTTCTTGGATATAATCAAATGACGATATATAGGAGCTTTGGAGTGACGATATATACAACCAATGAGAATTGTAGGTAACTTTCGAATTTGTACACTTAGCCAGATATCCTCTACTCCACTTTGTTGATCTACATTCATAGTTATTTTACTAGTTTGTAAATTATCTCTTACATATATACACACACCTCCTCCCCTACCATTATCATTTCGGTATATACTATAGCCATTAATATTTACAAAACTGTCTGGGATATTAGAAGAAAGCCATGTTTCACTAACACAGAGAATGTCCAAGTTTCGTTCATTGATCATCAATAATATTTCATCAAAATTTGCTAAGAGTGACTGAGCATTCAAATGTTCTATGGTTAAGTGATCCATGTGTTTTGGTAAAGTTTTTCCGGCAGTTTCTTCATGGCCTAGTTCCTATTTGCTATAATGATTACATAATCGGCGTTTGTGACCTAGTTTGTTACATGAAGAGCATCTTAATTTATAGTCGTATCTACAATTAGCTTGTCTGTGATTATACTCGCCACAATTGTAGCACCCTCTTTGTGTGGAATACGATATTTGTGTTCTTTCTCTAGTACCATTTGATGAGTGATAGTCATTTCTATTGTGCCTATCAGTATAGTGTCCTTGATTTGTGGGTCCTTCTCTATGGTTATATTTATGCCTATGCCTATGTGGATAATCCTGCCATGCATTAACTTCATATCTATTATTTCTAGGCACCTGGTTACTCTCTTGTATTTGTGAGTCAGTGTTATGATAACTAGAAGGGAGAGTAACACCATGCTTGGTTTCATTCCAGTTAGAACAGAGACTAAAATTAGAACATTGTTTTTGCATAACTTCTAATAACCTTATAACTCCAAGCCTGTTTAGTGTTATACCCTTGGTATTCCCTTCCGAGTAAAAGCAGAGTTCATCGATATCTCCAGTACCGAGTCTGAAAGCAAGTTCTGGTTTTATTATTCTTATATCATTTGCATTACTCCAATTTAGTATATGCTCATTTAGATCGTTTATTCTAGCGTGTAAAATATCTTGCTCCAGGCTAGGTACTATTTGACAAATTAATATTTGCATTGCTTCATTCTTATCTTTCAGTTCTCTTAGCGGCTCGCTTGGTGTAGTGACTAGCGTCTCGGACTTCCACCCAGAAGGCCCGGGTTCGCGCCCACGCTCGGCGCATTAAAGATTTTTCACAAGCACTGAGTCGTTACCATCCCTCATGAGCAAAGGGATGGGGTAGTAGTACAGGACCCCAATGGAAATACGCCTAATCGGCCTTATTGAGCTATCCTTAGCTAGCTTAGCATGAGCTAGCTTTAAGAACTATTATTATTATTATTATAGTAACCAATATTGTCTAGTACTACTTCAGGTGATTTGTCTTCCAATAAGTCATACAAACCACAGTAAATAATACATGTATCTGGTATCCAGCTTAGCTTCTCTGCTACCCAGCATTTCATTAAATCAACATTTGCATTTAGTATTGTTCTAACTGAGCATTTACTGTTGAGATCTGAAGTAAGTATTTCGCTGAAATTGGTGTCTCCCAGTAGTAGAGTCCTATTTGTGCGCTGTGACTCATATTTGCGTAACTCATAGAGAGCAAGCTTGGGGGCCGAAAGAAAATCAACGAGAGCTTGGGACACCCCTCCCGCCTTATTTATGGGGAGTGAGAACCAAGAGTGGGTTTCCTGAGGAATTTGGTGGGATGCTTTAGTGGTAATGGTAGCTGCAAACTGTTGCGCCTCAGCTTCCCAGTCCCCCCACGGACCCACACCTACTTGCCCTACCTGCAACACTGGACTGTGTGTTTGGTCTAGTGCCGGAGTTGTATCCAATTCCGGCGTTAATGCGTTTAGAGCTTTTATCTCATTGACGTCGTCAGATTTTGTCCAGTCTGCAAACAGTCTTGCAGATGAGGCAGGGGGCAAAGCCGTAGTTGACGAATATACGAAGAAATCAGGGTTATAGACATTGGGTATAGCCTTAATAGTAACATCTGGTAGCCTACCTTGCATATCCTTTGCCCTCAGTTTCTTGCTTTTGCTCACCTCTATGGTCCAGTCACTCGGGACCGGAATCTCCTCCGATATTGTTGTCTGTGCCATGTGAACGTTCTTGGCTATAGCCGGAACCCATGAGCAGTCAGGCCCATATAGAAGCGGCATAGGGCCTTTTCTATGTGAAATTTTGTCTAGGGGAGGAGGTGTGATATCCGTGATAACTCGGACATTCGTAGTTGTCAAGGCGGCGGATATTGTTGTGTCACTCGCCGTGGTGGTCATCTGGTTGACGTTAAGAGGGGGTATGGCAGTATTAGATTGAAATCCGGTAGGTTGTAAGGGCCTCACTGTTGATTCAATCGGGGGAGCTACCGGTGCCGTAGTGGAAGGGACCTGAGAACTAGGGATATGATACTGTCTCATTACTTTATGCAAGATATCATTAAGGTCATCTGTAGTCACATATTTAATTTGAGATCCTCGGGAAGCCTCTGAACCCGCCTCAGAGCCTTCCTCGTTCACTGGTTGTCCTGAGGATATTTCTAGATCTACCTCCTCTTGGACTTCCACAACCTCTGGCGCCTCCTCAACCTCTGGCATTTTCTGCCTTTGTAAAACTACCGGCTCATTCAAAGGCCACACTAAGTCCGGGACTGAGGAGGGAATATTATCATTGCTCCTTTGTCTGTCTTGGCCCTGAAACCCAGTTTGTGCCTGTGGTGGTTCCAATTGTCTCCAAACACTTCTGATTTAGGGGTCGAAGTCACAGATTCTTCCCGCCTTCTTTTACTAGACTTAGCCGTCGATTCTACTGAAGACTGGCGCTCTCGTCTACGAGGTGATCTTGACCTGGACCTTGAATTGGTCCTAGGCGAAGGAGATCATCCTCGTTTGCGGCGGTGGGGGGGGGTTGCCTCGTCTCTGTCGCTACTCTCGCTACTAACTAATTTCTTAGATAAAGCTTTAGTTTTAGTTTTCAATTTGAGAGTCGACCAAGCTGACGTTGCTTTAGACACTGGAGATTTAATCACTAAGTGTTCCCACAATGTTTCGTCATCACACATTAATGCCTTATGGGCCACATCTTTTGCGTAGATATTAAAGATAGTCTTAATCTCCTGAAGGGCTACAAGGCACGAATGGTCCTTTTTCTCAAACACGTTTGACCGGAGTTCTGAGCAAACCGTGCATTTCTTAGACAGCCAAAGTCCTCTAGATCTGTCGTGGCATTTTACACATCTGATACAATGTTTATGGGCAAAGACCGGGAGAAGAGGACAGTTAAGTGTAGTGCACAGAGTAAAGCGAGGCATGATGGAGCTAAAGACCCCCCCCCCCCCCCCCGCCGTGATCGGCTCCCTCACCTGCTGCCTGAACTGCTACTGTAGTGACGAAATCTGGAAATAAACATTTCCAGGAATCAATGCTCATAAGGATAACCTGAGAGCTGTTAAAACATCCTATCCTTCAAGTCCGCCGGAAAACTAGCTATAACGCACTGCTACTCTAACCTTCCGCTTGACTTGTCTTAGGAAAACTTAATTTCCTTTTGAACTGCTTACCTGTGACAAAGTGTCACTGGCCCAATTATTCCGTTAAAACTATCTGTTGACTATGGTCTAGATAGAAATAACCCCACTAGACTGTTAGCGCCAGCCCAGGAAAGTACACTACTGTTAGAGCCGGGCGAGGAAAGTCATGTCGTGCTAGGTTATCGGTTTGGGCGAGTTCGCTCGGCGGGCCGAGATTACTCCCTTAGGAATTTAGCATTTTCCGCCGGGAGGTTCGTGGTACTGCACACCACGCTGGGATTTTTTGGCTGAATCCTTTCGCCTACGAGGTGAGGTAAGGTGTCAGTACGTAGAAAGATCGCTGGAAGGCAACGAGCCAAAAACATTGGGAGGGTCGACTTATATGTGAAAGTCAGACCTCCCCAAAACACCCCACACCACCATCAGGACGTCTCCTGACTCCCTGTTTACATGTTAAATATACATACACATATAAACGAGGGATATATCTTAGGGTTAAAATAGTATAATAATAATATTAATTAATAATATCAACCCCTATACCCTACAGAGACCCCTAATGAGGCTGGCCATAAGGCTTGTAGTAATCGTACACCTTGTAGTTTACCTTACCTCCTGAAGACACTGCTGCGACAACTGCGAACCATGGAAAGTCCCACACCATGTGTGACAACTCTTAGACCAGGGCATCTGCTATAATAATTCAAAAGCAGCTGCCTCATATAGATGGTCAGAAGCCTATTACTGCGGATAGATGAGCCTCCTAATTAGTAGCTGATAGCAATATCTAAGGCACAGAAAACATAAACAAAAAACATATGCGGCGCGCTGATCCTGGAAGACTGTAGGCGCCTTCACAATAGTATCCTATTTTAACACTTCCCTGCGAGCATACCAATGGGGTAGCCTGTGCTAGCTAGTCTAAACCTGTTCAATACAACTCAGATAAATACAAATGAGCAAGGACTCACTAGAAGCGAGCAAATGAAGAATGTGGCAGAGCACAGGCACGCACGTCCTACTGGGATGGTCGCGGGGAAGGGAAGGCGGAATGGCGTCTCTCTTGCCACGGTCTGGGCTAGAATCCACGCGCAAGAAATCCACGAGATGGAAAGCTATAGCAAAACAAGTTTTGAGTTTATTTTTTCTCTTTTATTTTTTACGAAGTTTTTTCGTAGTGCGTACCCCAATCATAAGACGATTCCATAAGAGAAGTTGCGTTACACTTATGACGTGTAGTACTCTGTTTTCCCGCGGTGGGAGTTTCAAAGTGGCTGCCCGCGGGCGCTTGAAAGGAGGCTATTATACTAATAGGTATACGTCAATGATGGAGGGGCCACTAATAAATAAAACCACATAAGTCATCAGGGCCAGACTATATTATTTCCTAGAGTATTAAAAGAATGTAAAGAAGAAATGAGTTACCCTTTAACAGCACTACTAAAAAATTATAAGTTACCCTTTAACAGCATTACTCAAAAATTATCTTAATTCGTGCCTAGTCCCTGATGAATGGAAATTTGCAAATGTGGTGCCAATATTTATATAAGGTGATAAATCTATTGCTTCGAATTATGAATTATCGTACATTCAGTTTGACATCAGTTGTAGGCAAACTATTATAATCATTTATTGCACACAAAATCAGAGAACATCTAGAATGCCATTCAATTAATGAAAGACATTCGGCATGAATTCACGAAGGGTCGGGTCCTGTCTCACAAATGTATTGACTTTCTTTTCCCAAGTATACGAAACAGTAGACAACGACAAAGAATATGATATAATTTATCTAAATTTCAGTATGGCATTCGACAAAGTCTCCCATGAAAGATTTTTGAGGAAAATAGAAGCTCATGGAATAGGGGTAAATCTATTACGATGGATTATGTTATGGTTAATTGGTAGGAAGCAAAGAGTTAGCATAAACAATCAGACTGGGGTGTAGTCAAGAGTGGCGTCCCACAATGATCTGTTTTAGGCTCTTTGTTGTTCATAATATATATTAACGACCTTGATATAGTAATAACTAGCAAAATCAGTACATTTGCAGATGACATTAAAATAGGTAGAGTGATTAATTCCGATCATGATATTCAGGCTCTCCAAAGAGATCTAGATACACTAGACGAATGGGCAGTAAAATGGCAGATGAGGTTCAACGTAAATAAGTGCAGTTTAGTAAATGGCAGATGAGGGTCAACGTAAATAAGTGCAGTTTAGTAAATGGCAGATGAGGTTCAACGTAAATAAGTGCAGTTTAGTAAATGGCAGATGAGGTTCAACGTAAATAAGTGCAGTTTAGTAAAATTTTGGAAATTGATAGAAATTGTAGGAAATATATGATATAATGTGGATATAAGTATCTCAGATAATGTAAACATATGTAGGAGGCATCGTCAACTGTGATATGAAACCAAGAAATCAATGCATCAGTGTTCGAAGAAAGGCAAATAGAGTTCTCGGATTTATATCTAGAAGCGTGAGTAACAGAACAGCACACGTAATTGTTATACTTTAGCGTTAGTGAGGCCACATATGGATTATGCTGTTCAATTTTGGTGTCATTATTACAGAATGGACATAGATTCCTTGTTGAGGATACAACGAAGAATGACAAAACTGATCCATAATATTAGAAATCTGCCATATGAAGACACGATTTTGATAACCCTTACTTTAACTTCCCCGTTATAAACAGAAGACCTGGTAGACATGGTAATAGAAGACAAATATGTTTTATACAAATAGAAACATGTCTGACATTAACTTAATTGTCAATAATTTATTTTCAGTATATGTAAATTTCGGAATTAAAAGATTTTGTAGAAATGCCTACAAAAGATAGGTTTTGCTCCATTAATAGAATATATTCTAAATAATAAAAATAATTTCACCAATAAATTTAAGAATATTGTCTTTCCTTTTATGGGATACATTAGAGCTAATAATCCACAGAAAACCCTATTATAGATAAAGTGATATCCACTTTAAATTATTCCTCTAAAATTTTAGACAAAATTAATTTTAATAGTTTAATTAATTCCAGGAAGTTAAGTCCAAGTTGACGGATGGATATAAAGATTTCAAACCATTAATAGTTTATTCATATGAGCGACCTGTTGGATCGTTTATTTGTCATTAAAATAAAGTTTTAGAGAATCTTTCAGAAAATGATATTTTCAATAATAATAAATGCGTATTTGAAAGAGTCATGGATATGCCAGATAGGCCTAACAGACGTAATGCATTAATAAAGTTAATTTATAGTTCAATAGGTCATATATTAACACCTTACGAGCGGCCTATGCGGTTTATTTATATGTACCGCCCAGCGGGGTGTTTTTAGCCAAAATAGGGCTGTTTACGTGATCATTTTCATGCCTAAATAAGACCCAGAACGTAAAACAAGTACCTATCCCTGAAAGGGCATAAACAGAGCTTTCGAATGACACCATAACGATCCTTTTATGATGGCTAGTTTTCTTGCAATAACCGTGCAACGCGAGTGCAAAAAGCATGTAATTAGCCACTTTCCCGATACAATTCCTTATATAGCGAGTGAGAGAGGGAGGAGGGAGCTGGGATTCGTGTCAGTATGTTCGCCGCGGTGGTCTGGAGCAGTCATACGCTCGCTACTCTCCTGCCACCACTTGTCTCTCTCTCTCAGCAACATTACGTGCTGAAATTGCCACTCGAGTTATGTCGAGCGCCGCCACATAGTCCAGCTTTATTTAACTCGACTTATGTGGTGAGCCGCTAATTAAGGGTTAACAGGTGATGTAGAAATAGCTAAACATTTTGCAAACGACAAATTAGCGGAGCTATGTCTAGAAGGTTTTAAATATAGAAAAGGGAATGATACAGTAACATTGGACATAATTCTAAAATATGTTGTTTTTCAGATGAAAAGATAAATTGTTAAAAACTGTGCTGCGATGCGAGGGAGCTATAAGCATGGTCAAAATTATTGATTAAATTAATTAGAATACAATTTTCTCTTTAAAAAATGAATTTAATCTTTCGGATTTTGTAAACTATAATTATAATAAGCTTACAGTTGATTTAATACATTTGCATAAACATTTTGTTATCACTACAGTAGATAAAGCCAGCAATAACTATAGCTTGATATGTAAGACATTTTATTTAAAAAAACATGAGAAAAGAACTAGGCATTAGAGGTAATACATTTCATAAAAATATGTGTGGTAATTCTGTTTATGAAATTCAGGAACATTTAATTATTGATAACTTAGTTAATGAACATACTAATAAAAATATAAACTTTGATATTAAACTTTCTGATAAGAATAAGTGCATTGCTGAATTATACATGTTACCGAAATTTCATAAAAGACCTTATAAATATCGCTTTAATTGCCGAAGCAAAATTTGCTACCACTAAAACTTTGTCAAAGCAGGTCTTACATTGCTTAAAATACATTAAAAGTACTCATAAACTATATTGTGATTCCATCAAGAATAGGACTGGCATTAACTATTATTAGAGTGTTGACAATTCAGTAGAAGTTATCGATAAACTTAATACCATGCAGAAAGTTACCTCAGTACATAGCTTCGACTTTTCAACTTTGTATACCAATTTGCCTTTAAATTTAGTATTTTCAGAAATTTGCTTTATTATAGATTAGCACTTTGACAGATTTGTTACGAATACATTTGTTTACATAAATGTTTATTCATATTTTAATTATGCGTCACTTAGCTCTGATGCCACTAGTTCAGTATATTTTGATAGGACTTAACTTAACACCTTATTAGCGGGCTAGCGGTTTATTTATATGTACCGCCCAGCGGGGTGTTTTTAGCCAAAATAGGGCTGTTTACGTGATCATTTTCATGCCTAAATAAGACCCAGAGCGTAAAACAAGTATCTATCCCTGAAAGGGCATAAACAGAGCTTTCCAATGACACCCTAACGATCCTTTTATGACGGCTAGTTTTCTTGCAACAACCGCGCAACACGAGTGCAAAAAGCATGTAATTCGGTACTTTCCCCATACAATTCAGTATGTAGCGAGTGAGAGAGGGAGGGAGGAGGTGGGATTCGTGTCAGTAGGTTCGCTGCGGTGGTCTGGAGCAGTCATACGCTCGCTACTCTCCTGCCACCACTTGTCTCTCTCTCTCAGCAACATTACGTGCTGAAATTGCCACGCGACCTATGTCGCGCGCCGCCAGATAGTCCAGATTTATTATACTCGACTTATGTTGCGCGCCGATAGTTAGGGGTTAAAGATGCACTTAAATTCCTCCTTTTCAATACATACAGTACATTACAGTTGCTTGCTTTAGAATTTAAATTTATGAAAGACTTAGTTGATAGTAGCAAGACAAATAACATCCCAGCAATATTAGCACTTGCTAAATTGTTAAATAATAATAGTAGATATATCGATGATATTCTCGTTTGCAATATGTTAAATTTTAATCAAGTCGCTAATATAATGTATCTAAATTCCATCCCCATCACAAAAAGTAACGTAAATGATTACGTTGAAAATGTTCTTGGTATAAATATACAGATTGTTAATGAACAGTGCACACTTAAAATATACCACAAAGTTGACCATTTTAATTTTAACGTAATAAACTTTCCTTTCCCTAGTAGTAATATCGATAGTAAAATAACTTATAATTATTTTTATTCCCAGCTAATATTTTGTAAAATTTGCACTAAAGTAGATGACTTTTGGGATAGAGCTATGTTACTGTACAGACTCTTAGTAGACAGAGGTTTTATTGCAGGTAAATTGTTGCATAAATTTAATATTTTTAAGGTCAATTATTGTGACTGTATTCTAAAATTTGATATCAATAATCTTAATCGAGCATTATTAACCCCCTCAGACGGATTATGTTCCGAGAAGATACAGGAGGCGGTTGACGCAGCTTTTGGGTCTAGAATTTGGCTCATGAGTGTTTTCGAAGCCTTCACATTTCTCTATTCCCAGCCACCAGAATTATGTTTATTGTTATGTATCATATGTGAATAGATGGCTGAATGACTATACTACATGAACAAAAAATAAATAAATGGAAATATAGAATAGAAATGTACTCCCGAATACAAATATTGACCGCATAATTGTGTTCCCACCATCCTATCTCGGAATTTTGAGTGATGACCATATATTTTTATGTACTAAAATAACAGTATTTGTTCTCCTCTTTCTAATGGTGAAAACGGAAATTATCTATCTTCAATAGTTTTCAAGCTCTGGGCAAAAACAAAAACAGTAATATTTTGCCGGATGTGGTTTATAACATGATTGATTGATTTTTTGGTTACGAGGTGTATAGTTTTCAATTAAGTCTGTATGAATGCGCGAGATAATGACAAAGAAGATAAACAAAACTAGAACTTCCTAAGACAAATACTTTTTGTTCTATGAATATTTGAAATCACGGGTCGAAAAAGCGAATATTTACTTTCCGCCGTCGTCCCACCCTGGATAAAAAGCTCACTCCGAGTAGTTCCCCACCTCGGCGTCGCGGTATTTGCTCAGGTATGTATGTAATAGTATATATCACCTGAATCGGCAAATTATGCTCTTACTAATGGTGAAAACCACACCACTACATCATAATTGGTTCGCGAGCTATGGGGAATTGTTTCCATGAAATTAGATTGTGGTGTAAATGAAAGACAATGTTTATCACAGGACATTATTTCAGCCACAATGTTTGTAATAATATGTAATAGTATACATCACCTGAATCGGCAAATTCGGCTCTTTCTAATGGTGAAAACCACAATACTACATTATAATTGGTTCGTGAGCTATGGACAATTGTTTCCATGCAATTTGATTGTGGTGTAAATGAAAGACAATGTTTATCACAGGACATTATGTTAGCCACCATTGTTGCCCCCCCCCAAAAAAAAAAAAAAAAAAAAAAAATCACCCCCCCCAAAAAAAAATAAAAAATATAAAATAAATAAATAAATAAAATAAATAAATATATATATATATATAATTATCTAATTATATATAATTATATATAATTATATACAGTATATATTTTACCGGTATATATATATATATATATATATATATATATATATATATATATATATATATATATCTATATATATATATATATATATATATATATATATAATTTATATATATACTATATAACAATCTCCACCACTGCTCTACCACCACCACCACCACAACTACCACCACCATCTACCACAACTACCACCACCACCACAACTACCACCACCATCTACCACAGCTACCACCACCACCACAACTACCACCACCACCACATCTACCACCACCACTAAAACTACCATCACCACCTCCACAACTACCACCACCACCACCACCACCACCACCACCACCACCACAACTACCACCACCACCACCACCACCACCACAACTACCACCACCACCGTGTTGACAGAAATGTGAAGGCATATACGTGTATATACAGTATATATATATATATATATATGTGTAGGCCTATAATTACATAATAATAAATAAATAGTAACAACACAAAATAATAAAAATAAATGAAATAAAAATAATAATATATATATACTGTATACTGTATATATAAATATATATATTATATATCTATAATATATACATCTCCACCACCACCATCTCCACCATCACTGATCCACCATCTCCACCACCACCACCACCACTGCTGCTCCACCACCACCACTGCTGCTGCTCCACCACCTCCACCTCCACCTCCACCACCGTGGCAACATACATTTTTTCTGTACTTACCCTGGGACGGCATGACAATGTATGCTATATAATTTCCTAAACTACACAAACACAATATCCATCGATAACCCAACGATATATGCACTTCGTTTGAGTTATATTAGGGTGGAAATACCACCCAGGCTGGGCAAAATGGAGGCCCCTCGGTTTAAAGGGCCTGACAGACCCACCTAGGAGCTTGACTGCTGAGTGAAGACTGGCCTCTTCATCACCCGCGGGGCCCACAGAGAGATGCCACGGGGTTGCTAGATATTTCCACATGTAGATCTAACTTACCTAGCTTACCAGCCAAAATAACAGCCAAAAACTGTCATAAACTTTTTTTGGTGAATATAATAAGTTCATATGACACTCTAGCATCATATGAGTTTTTAGGCCATACCTCCATATGACGCGATAGCGTCATATGAGTCGGAGAGTGTTAACTTGAAGTTTCTCGTATAACCTCTGCTTACTTTTTGTCTGTATGTATCCATTGTTTATCTTTTTCTATTTTTATTATTGATTTTTAAAACGATTTTTTTTTGTTAAAATACTACTCTTTGTTTAAATCTGTTGTTGCTTCTTCATATTTTGCAATTATTTTGCTTTATTATATTGTATCTATTCATTGTCGATAGCATCAATTGCTTGCTTTTGCGATGTCCTTAGTTGATTTGTATAATAAATGTAGGTTATTTGTAGGGTAGTAATTGGTAGGGGTCAGTTGAGGCATGCTATGCTTACAGGTACAGTCGTCAGGATCAATTCGTTTCAGTTTCCCTGTCTCAGGCGTTAGTAGCACTGCACGATGGAGAGGTGTCCCCTCCACCTCCTCTCCTTGTTGTTACCATTCCCCCACCGAAACCCTCCCATTTTCTTTCCGACCCCAGAACTACACCCACCCTCCCTTCTCTTGCTCTCACCCACGTAGGGGCTACTTCTGGACCTCACCAATTGCATGTATTCCGAACACCTAATGAAGGAATGCAATGTATCATAGGCAGAGTCAAGTATTAGCGTGACTAAATTTGAAAGAAAGAGAGAGATAGAGAGGGAGGGAGAGAGAAAGCGGGGGGGGGGGGGAATGTTTGCCGAAAACCTTACATATACTCATATCTGGGATATCCATATCATTATACAGTTAACCCTACTAGTAACGGTAGTACTTAGCAGCTTCAGCTTAGGTTTTGTTTAGTTCATATGTTTAATGTGCAGGAGATGGTGGTCGAGAGATGTGTGTGAAATACTTCATTCCTTCATCAGGTGTTCAGAATAAATGTAATTGGTGAGGTCCCAGAAGTAGGTCCTAGCTGGGTGAGAGCGAGAGAAGGGAGGGTGGGTGTAGTTTTGGGGTCGGAGAGAAAATGGGAGGGTTTAGGTGGGGTTATGGGAACAAAAAGGAGAGGAGGTGAAGGGGATATCTCTCCACCGTGCAGTGCTACTAACAGGGAAAATGAAACGAATTAATCCGGACGACTGTACCTACCCGATAGAACTATCGTTAGTATGTTTTTTTTAACTATTGTATTATCATCTTGTAAAATTGCAAATTACCTTATTATAAAACTTGACACTAATTGTAGTTTCTTTATTTTTATAATTTACCAGAACGTCCCATATTTCCCAAACTGACTAATTCCTTATACATGACGATAGTGCATTGTTATATGTGCGATTAGTTTGCTTGGGAACCAGATTAACTTTTTCATGTAATGATGTACACCCCTCGTGGTTGATAGTGTTCTATTATTTCAAATTGTAATTTACTATGCGTTATTTCCACATAGCGATTTTGATTAGTTCCTATGCGTTTATCTTGTGTCGTCCAAGTTTTGGTTTCTTTATTTTGCAAGTTTTACATTATAATTACTGAAATAATGGGACCCAAAGGAGAACCACATCGAGTAGCCGCAGTCAGAGAATCCAGGAACAGCAGGAGAAAGGGATTTAGAAAGCAAAACATTTCCCATTCTCCAGAGAACGGGAAACGCAAGAACGGGAAATCCGACCCGTGGACCCATTCTCTAATTCCCGGACAAACAGGTGAGTTGCCCCCAAAAGGCATGTCAAGCCCCACCAATCATCATCTCACACGGCCCCACCAATCACAGCGCGGGGCTCAAACAACCAAGGCAGAACTTTCCCCCGAATACTACGATGAAAAAGTATTTATACAAGCTAAGCATAAGGAGCCCTGGGAATATTTAAATCGTTGGGGCCCTTCACCCTCGAGAAGCTGCCATACGAGAAGGAAAGCGAAGTGGTGATAGGAAGTGCCACGTAAGAAAATCATTACATAAACAATCCAAATAGCCAAAACAATTAGTGAACAGAAAATCACGAATTACATCATCAGGCTAGATAGTATAAATAAGAAACAGAGGTCAAAAGGACAAGAACCTCAGTGCGATGTTATTAAGCACCATAATATATTTTTCATGTAATTATTAACCTCAACATAGCCACTTTTTATGTATTTACGATGCCCCTGTTAATGTGAGATCATGCAACCTGACCAAGAGAAATACCCCAAATATAGCCTGACTGAAATTATAGGAAGTCAGTTCACACTCAGTAAGCTTATTCCGTCAGGATTATATTGTCCGGGAGTATTAACCACCTACTAGCGCTTCGTCTGGATTATATTGTCCGGGAGTCGTTCACCCTAGCGCTCTGTCCGGATTACATTGTCCGAGAGTCGTTCACCCCCCGAGAGAGAAGGTGCCTGCTGTCCTGTGCCCCCCTGCCCTTGGACTCCTGACGAAGTGGTCCCCTGACTTCCAGCCGCCGTGCCCGAAGCCCTACGACACCCCGACCCTCGTACTTGGCCCTTCTCCCCCACACGCTATCCTAAGTGTTTCTGCGTATCTCAATTTGTGGCTATTGTTGAAGGTAAGGTAGAATATGCGAGTAGAGTATTCCGGAAGTGTTAATAAGTTGATCTGTGCCAAGGATCTATGCTAATTAATTACTCTATTACCAAATTGTGTACACGTTATATAGAAATTTATCCTCCCATAAATCTTGATCTGTACAATTGAATTCATAGTACCAGATATTGCTCAGTGCATCCTTTGAAGTGTAATCTTTACCGTATTATTTATAATCACTAATTGTACACACGTTATGTAAACTGATCTCGATCCAGGCTTAAAAACGGAATACCCTCAGATTTCACCTTAATATGTTATTATTTTATTCTCTTGTGTATCCAAGTTGAGGCGAAAGTGTATACTGTGAAGATATTCCCTATTTTACCATCATTTACCTAGGACCTATGCCCAAATTTTAATCTCTCTATCTTTCCATATCAAAATGTCAAGAACCCCCCATTGAGTTAACCTTAATTTAATTATTCAAGCTATCTAGTTTATCCAGTGCTTGTGAATTAATCTAGTCTACGTGTGCGGGTTGTTAGTAATTCTTTTCACACATTTATAGTAACTCTTATTCAGGTTACTTGTATTCATTTCACCGTATTGTTTAAGGGACCGATTCTCTATTAAAATTTAATATTGTAACAGTAAATATTTTATTACATCTTGTGTTATGTAATCCGCTCTCCGTCATATCTTTGATTTACGTATTGCCTGTTAGGGATTTGTTAATATATTCAAATTTCGATTTCATACTACTATCGTAGTATTTTAACCAGTACAACTTCGTTGTGTACGACCCTTTTTATTCTGAGTTAATTCGAACTCTAATTTACTATGATTTCCAGTTGCATCTTAATCGAGTGTATTTTCCTCTTTTTATATTAATTTGCATTTATTCCAAAACCTTGTTGTAGTGATTCATTGACCTAAATTTGAATTTGAATTCTATATACGTGTGATTTGATCTCATACCCGGTCTATAATTATTTTTCGTACCTCGTGTGTAGATTCTTTCACAAAACCGCTTAGACAATTTAGTTCTAATTTAAACTACCTTGCCTCTAAGATCCTTAGTGTATCTCTAACTTTCATCTGTGATTTAAAATCACACTAAAGAGAATTGTGAGTTTACAAATAAGCAGTCCATCTGACCTAGGGTCGAACGCACTACACCTGTTTATCCTACCTGTGTGACCCCTAACTAATCCCCTTGATAGCTGCTCAGCGCACCGCGCCCGTGAACGCTTTATCAGGCAGGTTTGATTCATACCAGAAATCTTCACGTTAGATGTTTCGCTCACATACGTGTTATCATCTTATTGAATTACTGTGTACATGTGTAAACTTATTTTTCCTGCATATTCATATTACTGGTACTGTGTGTGTGTGTAACGTGACTTATATATTTAAGTTATCATTATAGACTATTCTATTTTTGATACGTCACTGATTTCCTTTACCGTCTGCCATACATGACAGATCGGTATAGTTAAGTTACCATTTCATGCCATTTAATAAATTAGAGTGTAAAGTAACCTGTATTCTTATTGTATGAATGCTGCCTTAGTGCGAGAAGTTAATGCAAGATTTATAAAGCTAGACGTGACCCTGTCGAGCATATTCTATCTCACTATATTCTATTACAGGATTGTTAACGAGATTATACAAAGTCAAGTTGAAATACCAACCCGACTTTTCACTGGTGGCAGCGGTTGGATGTATACGGCATATCAGCTTGCTTAATTTTTTTCTTGCTTGCACTCACAACTTCCCCAACCACTACGGCAGCCAAATCACTCGATATCCCGGCATTTAAGCCCGAGGAGAATGACATGGGAATCTATATGGAATGGTCAAACCCGTCCTGGATCTGATGTTCCAGGACCAAGACGCTTCCAAGATTTACACAGTAGTAGTGAAGTTAGGTAAATATGCCAGAAAAGTATCAGGATATATGCGTTACCAAATGCCTGGTTTAACCTGGGCAACATTTGAAACTTATGTAAAAACCACCAATAACCCTCTCCTAGGACAAATAATCTCGGACAGGCATTTTCATCAAGTCCAATATCATGGGAATGTGGACGACATGATCAGTGAGTTAACACAGCTCGCTGTCACCGCGTTCATGGAGGAAGCCCCCGCCCAAAGGAAGAAGATTATTTTCAGGGCCTTACTGAGAATTTTACCTTTGGCGGTGGCGGATCACTTCTCCATTGTTGAACCCACTAATTACGACACGGACATGCAGGTCGTAAGGCGGATTGTGACCCTGAGACAAACCCAGGGTCAAGATATGGTAGCTGCAATACAGAAAGCCACCACACACCCATCCACCGTGCCTGCCCCTAGCCCTATGGCACCCCGAGCCAGTGATAAGGCTGAGGAATGGGCCAGGATTCGCCCGGCAGACTGGAAACCTTGCAACAATCAGTGTCTGTTGACGTCCATGCGGAGGTCCTTCACCGAGCTGACGAGAAGAAGGACCAGATCACCAAGTTGGTGGGCCCAGATTCCCCGGATTAAACCAAGGCGAATCGCCACTATTACGGAGGGTGGCACGGCCGGATTTGATGAAGGCTCCGAAGAAGACAACGGAGAGGACCCAGAGCCAGAAATAGAGGCACCACAAGATCTGGATTTTCAGACCGCCACCGTACACAAATAACCGTCATAATGGCGGGGGCTCGTGAGGAAGCAGACTCAGAAAAACTGCCCATCTACAGGAAACTCACTCTGAATGGGGTGAAAGTCCGTCTACTTATCGATACGGGAGCGTCCCGATCATGCCTCTTCTCTCCCTTCTTTAAACAGCACAAGAAAGCCTTAGGCACTATCCAACCTTCCTTCCATTGTGTTGGTAAGTGCCGATGCCAAAGTTATAAACAAATTTGGACAAACACTTCCCCTATATGTGAATACCCTTGTTCCTAACCACGGAACAAACCACTCTTTCGTGGTTTATGATCCCAAGAAGACCCTATACGATGGATATTTGCGTCTCGATTTACTCACTAAACTGAGTGCTTCCCTCGATTGTTGGAGAAGAACACTGACATTCTCCCCCCCCCCCCCCAAAAAAAATAAAATAAAAAATAGTGCCTCTCATCGAGGCACCCAACCAAAACCTCAGACTAGGGATACCCCCCGCCCTTGTCCTTCTCCACCCAAAATCTTACCTTTAATCCAGCCCATTCCTACCATATCCCCCCCCCCCCAACCCCCTTCCTTCCCCTCAAACTTTGATTCCTACCCCTTGCCTCTTGCCTATCACTCAAGCAGTCACTGCCAAACTCGTGACACTCCCCCCTCATCATGAAAAATGGATCCTCATTGTACCCAACTTGCCTGGGGATGCCATTATGACCCCTCACCTCCAAAGCCCCTTTGATAGGGACTGCCTAACCGCTCCTAGTATAATTTCTAACCAATTAAATTGCATCAAAATCGCCAACATATCAGATCAGCCCATTACCCTACCGAAAGGTTTACCCATTCGAGAACTAGAGCCTTATGCGGATGAGCTATCCATTCCTGCTGATACTCCCTCTCACACTCCTTTACCCCTACCCTCTATTCCTTCCCATTTAACCCCCCAACAACAACCCGACCTGAAAAATTCTCTTAACCACCTACCAAGACATTTTTGCCACTTCAAATCGAGATGTGGGAAAAACCAACGTGCTCCATCATCCTATTCATACAGATGGACACCCCGTTAAGCAAACCATCAGAAGAAAAAATCCCATTCAAAGACAAGAAGAGGAATCCCAAGTACAGGACATGTTGGCCACAGGAGTAGTCCGCCCCTCGACAAGCCCTTGGTCATCCCCGGTAGTACTTGTACGAAAGAAAGACGGGACCACCCGATTCTGTATAGATTACAGCAGACTCAATGATGTAACGATTAAAGACGCCACCCCCCTTCCCCGGATTGATGACTCCCTAGACGCCCTCCTTGGAGCTAAATGGTTCACTACCCTGGATTTACAAGCAGGGTATTGGCAAGTTCCAGTCTTCCCCGAACATCAACAGAAGACGGCGTTCGCCACCAGCCAAGGCCGCCTGTACGAATTCACCGTATTACCTTTCGGTTTATGCAATGGTCCTGCCACATTCCCCCGATTGATGGAATCCGTGTTGCAAGGGTTGACCTGGGAAACCTGCCTGGCCTACCTGGATAACATCACCGTTTTCGGAAAAACTTGTGCTGAACATCTACAGCGCCTCCAGCAAGTCTTCCAAAGAATCCGAGAAGCCAACTTAAAACTGAAACCCTCAAAATGTACGTTGGCAAAGACTGAAGTACAGTTTCTAGGCCACATCGTATCCAACAAAGGAATTGCACCAGATCCCAACAAATTAGATGCCATTGGAAAAGTTACTCGCCCCCCCCCCCCCCCCCCATAATGTAAAAGGAGTCCGAGCATTTCTCGGACTAGCCTCATATTATAGAAGGTTTGTAAAAAAAATTGCCACCATTGCTAAGCCTCTCCATGACTTGCCCAAGAAAGATGAACCATTCCTGTTGACACCACAACGATTACGGTCTTTCAATACCCTGAAGGAATTGTTGATTGCATCACCTGTCGTCTCGTTCCCAGACTACACCAACCCTTCCAATTGTACACGGATGTCTCTCAAACTGGAATAGGTGCCGTGTTAGGACAAACACGAGAGGGCCGGGAACACATAATAGCCTGTGCTAGTCGAACCTTAAATCCAGCAGAAGTAAACTATCCCGTGACAAAGAGTGAATGCCTGGGTTCTCAATTCGGCCCTTCAACATTTTAAGACCTATTTCGCAGGTGCGAAAGTGACCATCATCACCGACCACCACGCCCTACAATAAGGAAATCCGACACCAAGAATGCTTTAACTGTCAGATGGAGAAAGAGTTAGGAAAAATTCGAATTTGAAATAGCTTACAGACCTGGGAAACTCCACACCAATGCTGACGCACTGTCTCGGCTACCCACGCTTTCCACCCCAGAGACCCCCCCCCCCCCCCCCCCCCCCCCCCGAGGTTCGCCGCCATTTAGCCATCCACCATCAAGATTCAATGGATAAAGAACAACAAGAACTCCTCAAACTATTTCAACGACAAGATAAACCTGACTGGATGCCCCGAACCATGTTCTCTCAACTCACCAGACGAGGAGACAACCTGTTCACGCCCGATGCAAAAATTGTAATCACCCCGGCAGCAGCCCTGGCCACTATGCAATCCATACATATGCACAATGGCATCCATCTGGCCCAACGAAAACTGACAGCCACCTTGCAACAGGTGTATTGGACCCTTTCCCCATACATCACAGCTAAACGCATCACTGAAGCCTGTCGCGCCTGTGCCCTAGGCAAAGACAGGACCCGTACCCCGGGACCTTCCGGAAATTTAGTGGCAACCAAAGCTTGGCAGCTATTAGCCGTTGATGTGATGGGACCATTAGAAGGAAGTCAAGGTTTCAAATATATACTTACTTTCGTGGACACATACTCAAAATATGTTATCGTCTGCCCCGCTTAAGAGCATTCCGTGTTAACAGTAGCAGAAGCCATGATCCAACATGTGTTCCCATACTTCGGTTTGCCAGAAGCCATACACTCCGACAACGCCCCAGAATTTACCAGCTACGTCTGGTCCCAGCTATCTCAAATGTGTGGATATAAGATCAGCCACTCCTCCCCATACTGGCCCCAAGGGAACTCCATCTGTGAAAGAAGCCACCGCATGATTGCAAACCAAGTCCGGACAAGATTTCAACAGATGAATACCAAGGATTGGCCCAGCCTGGTAAAAATCGTTCAGTGGGGAATTAACACTTGCCCCCGGAAAGACGGGATCTCACCCCATGAGCGCATCTTTGGAGTGCCACCCCTACTGCTCCCATTACGCAATCTAGCTGTCCCATATGAGCCTTCATCTAATTTCGATCAGAACCTAGTTCATCTAAAGAATCGCCTCCGACAACTCCAGTATCTACAAGACCTAAAACCTGACAAAACCGCCAAAGTAAGTCCTCATCACGTTGGTGACCTCGTGATGGTTGCTCAACTGCCAGTGCCGTCCAAATTAAAACCTATATATCAAGGCCCTTTCGAAATTTTAACTGTTCCAAATTGTTACCAGATAACTATAAACTACTTTGGTGAGTCACGCACATACCGAAATAGATATGTACGTAGGTTTCAACCAATAGATGAGAATACCATTATGCTTGCAGATTCCACAGGTAATAACATGTTCCCTGCTACTAGTGACCAGAAATTGGGGACCTCAGAACCTCTTCCCCCTCCTCTTCCTTCCGTTTCCCCACTATCTCCTCTTAGAGAGGAACTCATTTGCCAACTTCTTCCTCCCTTACCTAAACCATATAATCGCCAAAACCCCCTTCAATTAAATCTCCCATCCTGATCATTCGGCTCCGTCAGCCCCTCTCCCCTTCCTCCTCCCATTGCCTCTGCCCCTCCTCAATTATCTACTTAAACTGAAGATAATGTCGTCAGAAAACCCCCCACCCCTCCCCTTCTGTCAGTCTGCAAAAAAAATCTGAATCTACATGCAACCTTCCTAGTTCACCAATCTTAAAAACTATTCCCCCTTTTCATCGTCAATCAACCTCTGATATAACCCCCCTCTCTTCACCCCAACTTAATAATCAACCAGACACCTTAATCCCCCTGACCAGTACCCCGGCTCAGATGAGACCTGATCAGGTCCTTCCTCTAACTACAGTTACCACACCTCCTCCCCGTCCATCAACATCTCCCATCATGCCTACTTCCATGCCATATGAACCTTCCAACATTCAGAAAACTGTCTCTACTTCACCCCCTGCTAATGTATCCATGCCAACCCAGAATGTTCAATCACCCAGCTTAATACCCCCCTCATCTGATCCAACATGTACGAGATTCGGGCGTCGTGTGAAACCACCGCAGAGATGGGCTCCCACATTCCGGCCAACCTACAAGCGGCGGCCTCCCCTAAAAGGCACCACCTCGCGGCAAAAAATTATATTTGTCAAGTTAGTAGAGACGCCGTCGATACCAGCGCCACCTGTGTACACATAAACAAACCCTCTTCTTGTATTTTATATATCAAAGTCTAGCCAATACTGTACTTGGTTGAACTTTTTATCTTGGTTATCTATATAAATCGCACACACTAACATTTGTCAAGATAGTTTTAATATTGGGTTAGAATAATTTAGTTACTGTAATACTTTTTGATAGCCTATTTATTAATCGCATTTCAGATACTTGTCACCATAATAATAGGCCTCTCACACTCTTGCCAGGGATATTACTAACTCCATTATTAGTATTGTGTCGACCACTGTATAAACTAATATACAGGCTTTAGCCTAACTGTGTCATACTGCTAACATCATTTATTTTTTATTTTCAGGCATAAAATTGTGTTCTAGTGCTAACATATTCTTTTTGTGATTTACAGGCATTAATTGTACCATATTGCTAACCAATATTTTTTGTTACTGTACTGTATACTGCTTTCCAGTTTTCTCACTAGGCTAAATTAACCCTCTCCCACTTTTTTTCCCCCAGTAAATTTTGTAACAAATCACTAGTCCATTTACAATTTTCAGGCTTTAACTGTGTCATACTGCTAACATAAATTTTTGTTATATTTTCAGGCATAAATTGTGTCTTTGTGATTAACATATTCTTTTTGTGATTTACAGGCATTAATTGTACCATATTGCTAACAAATATTTTTTGTTACTGTACTGTATACTGTTTTCCAGTTTTCTCACTAGGCTACATTAACCCTCTCCCACTTTTTTTTCCAGTAAATTTTGTAACAAATTTCTAGTCCATTTGTGATTTTCAGGTTTTAACTGTGTCATACTGCTAACATCAATTTTTGTTTTATTTTCAGGCATAAATTGTGTTCTATTGCTAACATATTATTTGTGATTTACAGGCATATTAATTTTATAATATTGCTAACAAAATTTTGTGTGATTTTCAGGAATTAATTGTATCACATTGCTAACATACATTTTTTGTGATTTTCAGGCTTTAATTGTACCATTTTGCTACCATAAATTTGTGTGATTTTCAGGCATATTGTGATTATATCGTCATGGCGCCGCAACGAACCTGCACGAGTTGTTCCGGTAAATTTGGCCCTACCATGTTTGTTGATACTGATGTCCAAATTTGTAGATTTTGCCAGCTCCGAGAGAAGATTGCGGATGAATTGAATGCAGCTCACTGCAAGATCGATGCCCTGACTACGAAGCTTGAATCCCTTCAAGAATTTGCCACACTCAACGTAGGAGTGCCCACGGCCCAAGAAACCACTACGATGTCAACCGCCATTCCAGTGCATACAGTACCGGTACCGGTACCCACACCAGCAGCTACCTTAGATGTTGCAGAAAATAATAATGACTCTACTCTCACTCCCCCCCAGGACAATTTTCAGTTAGTGAGAGACAATGTGCATCCCAGTACCAGTACCAGGAAGGTCATCCCGACAACATGCCAAAACCGCTTCAAAATTCTGGCTATTGACGAGGAAGAGGAAACGGAAGAAGTTCGGCTTGTGGGCGACTCCATGGTCCGTGGCCAACTAACCGAGTTCTGCGCCAGGGCACCCAGGACCAGAAAGCGATTCTGTATCCCAGGTGGCCGCGTGGACGACATTGTTGCGGCAGTGGAAGAGGTTTCCAGGCTCGCCCCCGCAAGCACTACGTACGTCATCCACGTTGGATCTAACGATGTCCAACGGACGCGGTCAGAGGAACTACTTTGCAAGTAACGGCGGCTGATCAGGTCCTTCAAGGAAAAATCTAATAGAATCTTAATTTCAGGAATTGTTCCCCGGATTGATGTAGAAAACCGATTCTATAACATAGCTACCAGTACAAATCGCCGACTAGCCAAACTCTGCAGGGAGGAGGACATCGGCTTTGTCGACACGTGGGATCATTTTTACTATGATAAATCTTTGTTTTCAGGAGATGGTGTACATCTCAATGAAGTAGGAGCTGCACGTCTTGGTCGTCTGCTGAACGATGCAGTCAAGGATTTCCGTTCAAAAAACGGGGTCGACCAGACCCCAGACAGGGTAGTGTAAGTCAAATACGAACTGAAAATTCAGACAATGCACAATCGGTAACATCCAACTCTAATACTCTTAAGGTGTTTTATGTAAATGCTCGTAGCATAAGCAATAAATTTTCAGATCTAGAGGAAATCGTGTTTACAGAACATTATGATATAATCGGCATTACAGAATCTTGGTTAAATACGGAAGACAGAGACTTTTTAGCCGAATATACGCTTCCTGGTTATACAATGTTTGAGAAAAGTCGGATCAATAGAAATGGAGGAGGAGTTCCGTTTTTTATAAAGGAAAGTCTTAATCCCGTCTTAATATCAAAACCTCAAATTGCGAATATAGACATATCTTACGTAATATTAAATAATAAACGAGGAACTAAAATAACACTAGCTTTATTATACAGACCCCCATCTCAATCAGTGCAAACTGACAGTGAAATTTATGAACAAATTGCAGAAATAACTAACATACAAGATACCGTAATTCTTGGCGATATCAACTTACCCGTGACTAAATGGGGCGATATTCTTACTTCACACTCTGGACACGACCTCTATGCTAACTTGCAAGAGAGTTCACTTTTTCAATTTGTACAATCTCCGACCCGTGGTAATAATGTGCTTGACCTTGTACTCGCAACAAAAGAAGAATTAATAGAGAATTTGAATGTTGGTGATGAATTCAGTAACAGCGACCATCGTACGATAACTTTCACTTTAAAGTTTACTAGTAACAAATCAAATAGCAGCATTGAGAAAGTCCCTAATTTCAAGAAAGCAAATTTTCATAAACTTAAATCAAAGCTTAAAGAAACTGACTGGAGCTTTCTGACTAACAATAACGACATAAATACATCTTGGGAGTGTTTCACAACCACTTACCTTAAGGCAGTGCAAGACTGCATACCATCGAAAATACGGCGTCCAGGCCATAATGATAAGCCCAAATGGTGGAATAAAGATATTTCAGACTGTCTGCTTGCTAAAAAATTAGCAAATGATAGATTAAAATCCTCACAAAATGACGAAGAACGGGTGAAATTTGTAGAGCTACGACGCAAAGCCAAAAAGTTAATTAAGCAAAGTAAAAAGACCCTGGAGTTACATGTTGCGAATCAAAGTAAAACAAACCCGAAAGAATTCTATAGTTATATCAGAAAGAAAAAAGTAGTTACTTCAATTGTTGGACCGTTAGTCGATGAAAATGGAGAATACACCAAAGACGAAGTACAAATGAGTAATCCCCTCAATACCTTCTTTGCATCAGTTTTTACAACCGAAGACCTCAGTGATATCCCTACACCATCGCCGATTCAGATTGATAATTCAGATGTTCTAAGCAATATCACCGTTACAGAGAGAGAAGTATTGAATTGTTTAGATAAACTCAAGGTAAATAAAACGCCTGGACCTGATACAATCTCGCCTAGAGTTCTAAAGGAAGCTAAGGATGAGCTCTCCAAACCACTGACATTGCTATTCAATGAATCCTTGCAGTCTGGGACTATGCCTGATCAGTGGAAGCTAGCCAACGTAACACCGATATTCAAAAAAGGCAGCAAATCCCTACCCAGTAACTATCGTCCAATTAGCTTAACCTCAATTGTATGTATAATGTTAGAAACGGTCATAAGAGACAGACTCGTAAATCACTTAGAGGCAAATAACTTACTTAAAGATACTCAACACGGCTTTCGTAAAAAACGTTCCTGTTTAACAAACCTCTTAGACTTCTTCCACGATATCCTTAACCTCTACGATGAGAGTAAAGCTGTAGATATTATATACCTTGATTTTCAAAAGGCCTTTGACAAAGTTCCCCACAAACGTTTACTGCTAAAACTAAAAGCGCATGGAATACAAGACGGTGTGTTGAAATGGATAGAAAATTGGCTCAGCGACAGAAAGCAAAGAGTAGTCATAAACGGTAAGGCATCTAAATGGACCAATGTAAGTAGCGGGGTACCCCAGGGATTGGTACTAGGACCAATTATCTTTCTAATTTACATCAACGACATAGATGAGGGTCTCACCTGTACAATCTCAAAATTTGCTGACGATACAAAAATTGCAAATAGCGTACTCTCAAAAGAACAAGTTGACGATATGCAACACAATCTAGATAAATTGTCATGTTGGGCCAAAATTTGGCAAATGAGTTTCAATGCGGATAAATGTAAAGTACTACATTTCGGATACCTAAATGAAAAAGCAAACTATTCGATGAATGGCACTCAGCTTAAGAATGTAAACAGAGAAACCGATCTGGGAGTAACAATTCGAGTAACCTTAAACCGAGTCAACAATGTTCAGAAGTTGTTAAGAAGGCAAACAAAATAATTGGCTTTACAGGCAGGTCATTTGAGCATAAATCCAAAGAAGTTATCCTAACCCTTTATAATTCATTAGTCCGCCCTCTTCTTGAATACTGCGTTCAATCCTGGTGCCCTTATTACCAAAACGATATAAACAAGCTAGAACGAGTTCAACGTAGAGTTACCAAAATGATACCTAGCCTAAAGAACAAACCATACGAAGAGCGTCTTAGAGAATTAAATCTATTTCCTTTAACCCAGCGCAGATTAAGAGGTGACTTAATTCAAGTGTTCAAAATCATCAAAGGCATCGACAATATGAACTGTAGTAAGTACTTCACTATCGACCAAGCTAATTACACGCGGGGAAACGGTTGCAAAATTATTGGTAAATCTTTTAACTCACACGAATCTAAGAATTTCTTCTTCAATCGAGTTGTCAACTTGTAGAATGGGCTTCCCCGAGATGTCATAGACTGCAGCACCGTTGATTCATTTAAACTGCACTTAGACAAATATCTCGCATCAAACCCGCGACTGACTGCGTTTGTAAATGAATAACTTTATTTTATCCCCCCTCAGTTACTAATCCATCTGTCCCCTACTAACTTCCTAATCCTGCCACGGACATTAGTTCTAGGGCAGTAGTTCCCTTTCCAATGTTCCCTTACCCACTCTAAACCACTGTTTGGACACTTGATCCTCAGTGTTTTGGAGGACAAGCAGCCTAGAAGGGTCACTAGATCTGTTGTTGCTTGATTTCCTTTGTACTCCTTTGCACACATCAAAGGCGCCGCCACTTCTACTGCGAGGTCACCTAGCGAGCCTGTGTCACACCCTCACACCTATGACACAGGCCTCCTCACCGCCAGCCCCGCCCCCCCCCCCCCCCCCCCCCACCACCTGGGCCATCCACTTCCAACACTTCTACAGTGGACACTTCACGAACAACTCCTCCACCAGAACAACTCCACCAGCAACAACTCCAGCAGCCCTTAAACCCGGATCCAAGATGAAGATAAACAGTGTATTCATCTCCTCAGACTGGAAGCAGCCTGAAGCCCTCGTCTCCCCGAGCCATCTCCTTCAGGTGACCAACAACTCCACGGCACCACTCGAAGTAACGGTCAAAATTGACCCCGTCAGCTCTCCTGACGAAACTACAACCCTCTGGTGTTTGGTACTGGACCGTTTGACATTGACTCTCACCACCCCCACCTGCCACAAGTATATAATGAGGTTTCGAGGTCGAGACTTTTATTCCGTCGAAGGTGGTGAAATAACGGGACCCAAAGGAGAACCACATCGAGTAGCCGCAGTCAGAGAATCCAGGAACAGCAGGAGAAAGGGATTTAGAAAGCAAAACATATCCCATTCTCCAGAGAACGGGAAACGCAAGAACGGGAAATCTGACCCGTGGACCCATTCTCTAATTCCCGGACAAACAGGTGAGTTGCCACCAAAAGGCAGGTCAAGCCCCACCAATCATCATCTCACACGGCCCCACCAATCACAGCGCGGGGCTCAAACAACCAAGGCAGAACTTTCCCCCAAATACTATGATGAAAAAGTATTTATGCAAGCTAAGCATAAGGAGCCCTGGGAATATTTAAATCGTTAGGGGGCGCTTCACCCTCGAGAACCTGCCATACGAGAAGGAAGGAGAAATGGTGATAGGAAGTGCCACGTAAGAGAATCATTACATAAACAATCCAAATAGCCAAAACAATTAGTGAACAGAAAATCACGAATTACATCACCAGGCTAGATAGTATAAATAAGAAACAGAGGTCAAAAGGACAAGAACCTCAGTGCGATGTTATTAGGCACCATAATATATTTTTCATGTAATTATTATCCTCGACATAGCCACTTTTTGTGTATTTACTATGCCCCTGTTAATGTGAGATCATGCAACCTGACCAAGAGAAATACCCCAAATATAGCCTGACTGAAATTATAGGAAGTCAGTTCACACTCAGTAGGCTTACTCCGTCCGGATTATATTGTCCGGGTGTATTAACCACCTACTAGCGCTCCGTCTGGATTATATTGTCCGGGAGTCGTTCACCCTAGCGCTCTGTCCGGATTATATTGTCCGAGAGTCGTTCACCCCCCGAGAGAGAAGGTGCCTGCTGTCCTGTGCCCCCCTGCCCTTGGACTCCTGACGAAGTGGTCCCCTGACGTCCAGCCGCCGTGCACGTAGCCCTACGACACCCCGACCCTCGTACTTGGCCCTTCTCCCCCACACGCTATCCTAAGTGTTTCTGCGTATCTCAATTTGTGGCTATTGTTGAAGGTAAGGTAGAATATGCGAGTAGAGTATTCCGGAAGTGTTAATAAGTTGATCTGTGCCAAGGATCTATGCTAATTAATTACTCTATTACCAAATTGTGTACACGTTATATAGAAATTTATCCTCCCATAAATCTTGATCTGTACAAGCGAATTCATAGTACCAGATATTGCTCAGTGCATCCTTTGAAGTGTAATCTTTACCGTATTATTTATAATCATTAATTGTACACACGTTATGTAAACTGATCTCGATCCAGGCTTAAAAACGGAATACCCTCAGATTTCACCTTAATATGTTATTATTTTATTCTCTTGTGTATCCAAGTTGAGGCGAAAGTGTATACTGTGAAGATATTCCCTATTTTACCATCATTTACCTAGGACCTATGCCCAAATTTTAATCTCTCTATCTTTCCATATCAAAATGTCAAGAACCCCCCATTGAGTTAACCTTAATTCAATTATTCAAGCTATCTAGTATATCCAGTGCTTGTGAATTAATCTAGTCTACGTGTGCGGGTTGTTAGTAATTCTTTTCACACATTTATAGTAACTCTTATTCAGGTTACTTGTATTCATGTCACCGTATTGTTTAAGGGACCGATTCTCTATTAATTTAATATTGTAACAGTAAATATCTTATTACATCTTGTGTTATGTAATCCGCTCTCCGTCATATCTTTGATTTACGTATTGCCTGTTAGGGATTTGTTAATATATTCAAATTTCGTTTTCATACTACTATCGTAGTATTTTAACCAGTACAACTTCGTTGTGTACGCCCCTTTTTATTCTGAGTTAATTCGAACTCTAATTTACTATGATTTCCAGTTGCATCTTAATCGAGTGTATTTTCCTCTTTTTATATTAATTTGCATTTATTCCAAAACCTTGTTGTAGTGATTCATTGACCTAAATTTGAATTTGAATTCTATATACGTGTGATTTGATCTCATACCCGGTCTATAATTATTTTTCGTACCTCGTGTGTAGATTCTTTCACAAAACCGCTTAGACAATTTAGTTCTAATTTAAACTACCTTGCCTCTAAGATCCTTAGTGTATCTCTAACTTTCATCTGTGATTTATAATCGCACTAAAGAGAATTGTGAGTTTACAAATAAGCAGTCCATCTGACCTAGGGTCGAACGCACTACACCTGTTTATCCTACCTGTGTGACCCCTAACTAATCCCCTTGATAGTTGCTCACCGCACCGCGCCCGTGAACGCTTTCTCAGGCAGGTTCGATTCATACCAGAAATCTTCACGTTAGACGCTTCGCTCACATACGTGTTATCATCTTATTGAATTACTGTGTACATGTGTAAACTTATTTTTCCTGCATATTCATATTACTGGTACTGTGTGTGTGTGTAACGTGACTTATATATTTAAGTTATCATTATAGACTATTCTATTTTTGATACGTCACTGATTTCCTTTACCGTCTGCCATACATGACAGATCGGTATAATTAAGTTACCATTTCATGTCATTTAATAAATTAGAGTGTAAAGTAACCTGTGTTCTTATTGAATAAATGCTGCCTTAGTGTGAGAAGTTAATGCAAGATTTATAAAGCTAGACGTGACCCTGTCGAGCATATTCTATCTCACTATATCCTATTACAGGATTGTTAACGAGAGTATACAAAGTCGAGTCGAAATACCAACCCGACATTTCAATTACGTTCGTTAGAGAGACGCAGAGTTAGAGGGGATATGATAGAGGTGTTCAAGTGGGTTATTGGGATAAATATAGGGGACATGAAAGATGTGCTGAAACTCAGTAATAGCGAAAGAACCCAAGCAAATGGTTTGAAATGAGATACATTTAGTTTCAGTAAAGATATAAGCAAATATTGGTTTGGTAACAGAGTTGTAGATATGTGGAATAGGCTACCGAGCGCTATAGTAGGATCAAGAACGATAGAGAACTTCAAGATAAAATTAGATAGACATAAGGATGAGATGGATTGGGTGTGAGAGGGATCTGCCGTGTGTAGGCTAATCGGCGCACTAAAGACTCCCGTTTTCTTAAGTTTTTGTGTTCTGTAAAATGGGTTATAGCTCGAGCACTTCTGTCGTAAACTTTTTATCCGCAATTTTATTTTGGTAACAATTTGAGATAATTGTTCCCTGTTATTGATAACTAGACTGGTTGTATAGTATAATTGTTCACTGTTATTGATAACTAGACTGGTTGTATAGTATAATTGTTCACTGTTATTGATAACTAGACTGGTTGTATAGTATAATTGTTCACTGTTATTGATAACTATACTGGTTGTATAGTATAACTGTTCACTGTTATTGATAACTAGACTGGTTGTATAGTATAATTGTTCACTGTTATTGATAACTATACTGGTTGTATAGTATAATTGTTCACTGTTATTGATAACTAGACTGGTTGTATAGTATAATTGTTCACTGTTATTGATAACTATACTGGTTGTATAGTATAATTGTTCACTGTTATTGATAACTAGACTGGTTGTATAGTATAATTGTTCACTGTTATTGATAACTAGACTGGTTGTATAGTATAAGATAACTATACTGGTTGTATAGTATAATTGTTCACTGTTATTGATAACTAGACTGGTTGTATAGTATAATTGTTCACTGTTATTGATAACTATACTGGTTGTATAGTATAATTGTTCACTGTTATTGATAACTAGACTGGTTGTATAGTATAATTGTTCACTGTTATTGATAACTAGACTGGTTGTATAGTATAATTGTTCACTGTTATTGATAACTAGACTGGTTGTATAGTATAATTCGTATCATCATTCTTATGGTAGTGTATATAAGAGGCTGCAAGATCAGACTTGATGACAAAAGATGAAGGAAATATCTCTCGTGTGATGCCCCTCAAAATGTATAATAAATATCATCCTGAAATTTGTTTGTGTACTGCATGATGAAACAAGCCAGTTGAATGCTATTTGTTATTATATCCCTTCAGTACTGCTTGCATATCTTTAATGTATATGGCTAATGGCTAACATTAAACATTAGCTACCCTGTACACTCGGATACCATAGTCTCGACTCTCTAGCCCACTCATAAATATTCGTGGACCTCAAGTATTTCTAATTATGGAAGTATATCTCTGGAAACGAATTTACGAATATAATTTTCTATACATCAACTACAAAACTATATATACTATTTTTTGTGAAGCAAATTCTATCTAAAAATCAATCCAGACGGTTATAATTGCATAAAGGAAAACGTAGGGCATCCAGGAGATTATATGAGTTGGCAAGAGACTATGGTATCCGAGTGTACAATCTTCTTCAATGTTCACCATGACATCATGGTGATATTTATACACAACTCGATTAACCAGATGACGCCAGTGTGAGCTTTAGCTTTGCTTAAAACCTTATGTTTTTGTTCAACGTAAGAATACACTGAGCTATGTTAATTTCGTTAGACTTTAGCCCTCAGATACCTAGAGGTCTTTCTAAGCTGATTAAAATAGGTTGCACGTATGTACTCCTTTATCTGAGAACATCTTATTAAGTTTTGCCATCATATTCCTTTGTATTTTTTATTTGTTTCTAATATAGAATGAATAGTAAAATTTGCTTCACGTCAGAGAACAAGGTTAAACATGTTCTTTATCGATATTTAATGAAGGTTTCGTATTCATTCTTGCATCTAGCCTACAATACATAGTTGTTCACATGAATTCGTACCCGCTCCGTGAATTTATGTATTGGAAGGAGATTAGTGTAATTGACTTGAGAGTATATTTTGTCACGCATTGCATTATAGTTTATTCTAATGATCAATTAAATCAGTTTTACCAATTAATCGTACTATTTGTAGTTAAACACAGTTGGTTCGAAAACGTGTAGGAAACTGTAACAGTACTATTAGTTCAAGTTAGATCAAACTAAGAATGACTTCTTTCAACTGCGTCGTGAACGTTTGAAGTAAGGTACCGTGAGAAATCATTAATTGTGAAACTGTATCGACTTTTAAATAACGCTTAGACAAATTTAAAAAAAAAAATACCTCCGTCTACGTATTGTGAAAAACCTGCTATCTTCCGGTAAATTACGGGGTGAGTGAGTGAAGTGAGAGAAAGTTAATTAAAGGACAAATGTATGTAATTAAACCCTCACCTAGATAATTTAATTACTGTATAAATCAAGTTAAATGTGGCATGCACATATAATTATTCTCCTTAACAAAATAATAATAATACACAAATAAATAAAAATACATACAGTATATGCAACGATCCCGTTAGAATAGATGTGAATAGATGTCTGTTGTTGTTCGTATTCCTTTGTATGACTGTTGTTGTTCGTATTCCTTTGTATGACTGTTGTTGTTCGTGTTCCTTTATATGACTGTTCTTGTTCGTATTCCTTTGTATGACTGTTGTTGTTCGTATTCCTTTATATGACTGTTGCTGTTCGTATTCCTTGTATCACTGTTGCTGTTCGTATTCCTTTATATGACTGTTGCTGTTCGTATTCCTTGTATCACTGTTGCTGTTCGTATTCCTTTGTATGACTGTTGTTGTTCGTATTCCTTTATATGACTGTTGCTGTTCGTATTCCTTTGTATCACTGTTGATGTTCGTATTCCTTTATATGACTGTTGCTGTTCGTATTCCTTTGTATGACTGTTGTTGTTCGTATTCCTTTATATGACTGTTCTATCTATCTATCTATTGCCTGACGCCGTGATCCCCGAAGGGGTGGCCACGAACGAACCGCCCCCATGCACCTCTGTCCCCAGTCAGTCGACGACCCTCCCCCCAACCAGCACCGCCTTCGTTCATGTAGTTCCTCACTCCATCCTTCCACCTCATATTCGTTCTACCTCTCCCCCTCTGTCCCTCCACCTCGCTCTCGTACACCCTCTTAGTCATTCTCTCGCTTTCCATACGTTCCATATGGCCGAACCATCTCAAGTTGTTCCTTTTCACACTTTCCAGCACATCTACCTCCACACCACACCTCCTTCTTACTTCCTCATTAGTCTGTCTATCCCTCCATGTAACTCCGCACGCACTCCTTAAGTAATTAATTTCCACTGCTCTCACTCTTGGTCTGAGTCTCTCAACCAACGTCCATGCTTCGCTTCCGTAAGTCAGTGTCGGGATTACCACACTGTCATGCAAGGACTTCTTCACTTCCATACTGACCACCCTATTTCTTGTTACTGCTTTTAGCGTTCCTACAACCCTCTTCCCCTGTTGTACCCTCTCCCGCACCTCTTCATCCATAGTCCCATCTTTACTCAACACACTGCCCAGATACTTAAAAGAGTTGACGATCTCCATAGCCTGACCGTTCAGCTTCACCTCACACTCTGTGACTTCACCCCTTTCGAAGACCATAACCTTGCTCTTCCCCGTATTTACCTTCAAATTCCGTTTTTCGCACACTGTTCCAAACTCATTTACCAGACCCTGCAACTCCCATTCATTATCACTCATCAGAACTGTATCATCCGCAAACAGCAGTATAGGTAGCTTCCACTCAATTCCCTCCCTTTTCAGCGATACACCAACATCCACTGCTCTTGATAGTATTTCTTTCATAACTCCATCCATATATACAGTAAACAACCACGGGGACATCACACACCCCTGTTTTAACACCTTACGAGCGGCCTATGCGGTTTATTTATGTGTACCGCACAGCGGGGTGTTTTTAGCCAAAATAGGGCTGTTTACGTGATCATTTTCATGCCTAAATAAGACCCAGAACGTAAAACAAGTACCTATCCCTGAAAGGGCATAAACAGAGCTTTCGAATGACACCATAACGATCCTTGTATGATGGATAGTTTTCTTGCAATAACCGTGCAACGCGAGTGCAAAAAGCAGGTAATTCGGTACTTTCAGTACATAATTGAGTATGTAGCGAGTGAGAGAGGGAGGAGGGAGCTGAGATTTGTGTCAGTAGGTTCGCCGCGGTGGTCTGGAGCAGTCATACGCTCGCTAGTCTCCTGCCACCACTTGTCTCTCTCTCTCAGCCACATTACGTGCTGAAATTGCCACTCGAGTTATGTCGAGCGCCGCCACATAGTCCAGCTTTTTTTAACTCGACTTATGTTGCTCGCCGCTAATTAAGGGTTAAACCAACATTCAGGTCAAAGAACTCGCTCTGCTCACTCTCCACACGTACTGCCGCCTTTGCACCCTCATACATGCTCTTCACTGCTTTCAGCAACTTGCCCTCTACTCCGTATATTCTAAGTACTTTCCACAAACCTTCTCTATCCACTCTGTCATAGGCCTTCTCCAAGTCCATAAAGGCAACATACACCTTTTGTTTCTTCTCCAGATACTTCTCCACAACACAATTCAGGGTAAAAATCTGATCTACACATCCTCTTCCCTTCCTAAAACCTCCCTGCTCGTCGCCTATCCATTTCTCCGTTCTCACTCTCACTCTCTCAATCACTACCCTACTGTATACCTTCCCTACTACGCTTAGAAGACATATTCCTCGGTGGTTACCACACACTCCTCTTTCCCCTTTGCCCTTATATAGGGGGACTATTATGCCAGTCTTCCAGTCATCGGGTGCACTCCCCTTCTCCCATGCTAGTTTGCACATTTTCCATACCCATTCTATCACTATCTCACCACCATACCTCAACATTTCCCCACACACTCCATCTGTTCCTGGTGCTTTCCCCAACTTCACTCTTTTCATGGCTTCCCACACTTCTGACCTCCTGATCCCCACCTCCTCCTCCACTACTTCTCTTCTTCTCCCTCCCATACCATATCCAGCTATGTTTGCTGGCTCTTCATTCCTTTCATTTAGCAACTCACTGAAGTACTCCCTCCATCTTTCGACTCTCTCTTGCTTCTCGGCTAGCATTCTCCCATTCTTATCTTTCACACCCTTACTGTTTCCCTTGCTACCTTCCCTAACTTTCTTGACTTCTTTCCAGAACAGTTTCTTACTCTCCCTCCATTTTACACTCAGATTCCTTCCAAATTCCTCATCTACTCTTCTCTTACTTTCCTTCACTACTCTCTTCACCACCCTCTTACTCTCCACGTACCTCACTCGTTTCTGTCTCTCGGAATCTTCATTCCCTCTACTACCCAACCACTCTCTATATGCTTTCTTCTTTTCTTCCACAGCTATTCTTACCTCTTCTGTCCACCATGCTGTACCTTTCACTCCCCTCCCTCTTCTCCTCACTCCACACACCTCCTCACATGCTGCACAGATCTCATCCTTAAACACCTTGCTCATCTCCTCCACTTCCTCCATAACTTCCAGGTCGAACCCACCTAGTCGTCTTTCCACTGCTCTCCTGTACTCCTCCCTGACTTCCTCCTCCTGCAACCTCTCCTCCCTCCTCACCATTCCACCCTCCTCTCGCCTCCCTCCCGCTCTCCTCACCCACTTCTTTTGTATCCTAACCTTAGCTACCACTACATAATGATCAGACAGACCCCCTCCAATACCCCTATACACCCTAGCATCCATCACAGATTTCTTCATTCGTTCATCCACACATACATAATCAATCAATGACTTTCGTTCCACCACTGTCTTATCCTTCATCGTCAACATCCGTTTCCACGTGTACCTGTGGATCATTCTGTGTCGGAAGAAGGTGTTGGCTATCCACAGCCTCCTCCCCACACATACGTCCACAAGTGCACTACCATTCCCATTCACCTCTGATGGTACCCCCCACCCTCCCTATATGACTGTTGCTGTTCGTATTCCTTGTATCACTGTTGCTGTTCGTATTCCTTTATATGACTGTTGCTGTTCGTATTCCTTGTATCACTGTTGATGTTCGTATTCCTTTATATGACTGTTGCTGTTCGTGTTCCTTTGTATGACTGTTGTTGTTCGTATTCCTTTATATGACTGTTGTTGTTCGTATTCCTATATATGACTGTTGTTGTTCGTATTCCTTGTATCACTGTTGATGTTCGTATTCCTTGTATCACTGTTGATGTTCGTATTCCTTTGTATGACTGTTGTTGTTCGTATTCCTTTATATGACTGTTGTTGTTCGTATTCCTTTATATGACTGTTGTTGTTCGTATTCCTTTATATGACTGTTGTTGTTCGTATTCCTTTATATGACTGTTGCTGTTCGTATTCCTTTGTATCACTGTTGCTGTTCGTATTCCTTTATATGACTGTTGCTGTTCGTATTCCTTGTATCACTGTTGCTGTTCGTATTCCTTTATATGACTGTTGCTGTTCGTATTCCTTTGTATCACTGTTGCTGTTCGTATTCCTTTATATGACTGTTGTTGTTCGTATTCCTTTATATGACTTGCTGTTCGTATTCCTTGTATCACTGTTGCTGTTCGTATTCCTTTATATGACTGTTGCTGTTCGTATTCCTTTGTATGACTGTTGTTGTTCGTATTCCTTTATATGACTGTTGTTGTTCGTATTCCTTTATATGACTGTTGTTGTTCGTATTCCTTGTATCACTGTTGTTGTTCGTATTCCTTTATATGACTGTTGTTGTTCGTATTCCTTTATATGACTGTTGCTGTTCGTATTCCTTTATATGACTGTTGCTGTTCGTATTCCTTTATATGACTGTTGCTTTTCGTATTCCTTGTATCACTGTTGTTGTTCGTATTCCTTTATATGACTGTTGTTGTTCGTATTCCTTGTATCACTGTTGCTGTTCGTATTCCTTTATATGACTGTTGCTGTTCGTATTCCTTTGTATGACTGTTGTTGTTCGTATTCCTTTATATGACTGTTGCTGTTCGTATTCCTTGTATCACTGTTGCTGTTCGTATTCCTTTATATGACTGCTGCTGTTCGTATTCCTTGTATCACTGTTGCTGTTCGTATTCCTGTATATGACTGTTGCTGTTCGTATTCCTTTATATGACTGTTGCTCTTTGTATTCCTTTATATGACTGTTGCTGTTCGTATTCCTTTATATGACTGTTGCTGTTCGTATACCTTTATATGACTGTTGCTGTTCGTATTCCTTTGTATGACTGTTGCTGTTCGTATTCCTTGTATCACTGTTGCTGTTTGTATTCCTTTATATGTCTGTTGCTGTTCGTATTCCTTTATATGACTGTTGCTGTTCGTATTCCTTTATATGACTGTTGCTGTTCGTATTCCTTTATATGACTGTTGTTGTTCGTATTCCTATATATGACTGTTGTTGTTCGTATTCCTTTGTATGACTGTTGCTGTTCGTATTCCTTGTATCACTGTTGCTGTTCGTATTCTTTTATATGACTGTTGCTGTTCGTATTACTTTATATCACTGTTGCCGTTCGTATTCCTTTATATGACTGTTGCTGTTCGTATTCCTTTGTATGACTGTTGTTTTTCGTATTCCTTTGTATGACTGTTGCTGTTCGTATTCCTTTATATGACTGTTGTTGTTCATATGCCTTTATATGACTGTTGCTGTTCGTATTCCTTTATATGATTGTTGCTGTTCGTATTTCTTTGTATAACTGTTGCTGTTCGTATTCCTTTGTATCACTGTTACTGTTCGTATTCCCTTATATGACTGTTGCTGTTCGTATTCCTTTGTATCACTGTTGTTGTTCGTATTCCTTTGTATTACTGTTGCTGTTCGTATTCCTTTGTATCACTGTTGCTGTTCGTATTCCTTTGTATCACTGTTGCTGTTCGTATTCCTTTGTATCACTGTTGCTGTTCGTATTCCTTTGTATCACTGTTACTGTTCGTATTCCTTTGTATCACTGTTAATGTTCGTATTCCTTTGTATCACTGTTGCTGTTCGTATTCCTTTGTATCACTGTTGTTGTTCGTATTCCTTTGTATCACTGTTGCTGTTCGTATTCCTTTATATGACTGTTGCTGTTGGTATTCCGTTGTGTCACTGCCAGTATCTCAATTTATCATCGCGACTATCTATCTTCTCGAACTACCTCAACTGTTTTACTAACCCTGACTATTATGTACATTCGACATAAGTCAGTCATTCATTTTAATACAAGCTCAAAATACTAAGATTAATTAAACTAAACAATACACGATTTGTTTCATGTATGGAATAGAACCATCTAAGTCGAGGGGTATATAATGACTAGGTCGTAAGGCACAAACTACTTAAAATATAGCCCCGACTCTGTTCACTGAAGAGACCCTGGCCAACACAAACATTAATATAAACCACTAGCAAAAATGTCAACCTAAAACAGTCGGTGAGCCTTCCTCGTTGAGCGGTCTTCTTCCTGCCGCGAGCCCCATAAACACCCCGAGTTACTGCCAAATAAAACACAGTCTATAACTCAGGATGTGTCCCTTGCCTGCCTCTCGGATTTAGGAGCGGCATTTAACTTCTCAGTGTTGTGCCATATCCGTGACCAAAAAGAATCATATAGTAAGCTTTCTCCACGTATGCGTAGTGAGGCCTGCCCTCGGAGAGAGTTACATAGAGTTACACAGATAATCAGACAACGCAGACTTTGTGGTCCCTACTAGGTGGTCCGGCCTTAATATTTATAGAGACATGGACAGTTTATGATTTAAGAAAAGGACAGCAAAGTAGAAGGCTCTCTCCCCACCATCTGTTCCCTCCGGCTAAAAGGTCGTACCGGAAAATTGGATGAAGCTTAACCTTCTGGGTCAGGAAATGCCCACAAGCGAAGTGTTTTATAGGATAGAAAGTAATTAGTCTGAAAGGGAACTTACACTTGCAGGTTGTAAATTATTGTAAATGTATTCATTCATACTAATCCAATCTCCATCAGATGATCGTCTAGGCTCTTCGTAAATGCATCAATTAAATTACTATCAACCACCGTCCTTGGTTAAACTCTTCCACTCTTTGACCATACTGTAATACAGTAATACAGTAGATGTCACAATAACGTCTTCACATACTATGTGAAGACGTTATTGTGACATCTAGGCATGCCTGCTTTCTAGTGAATTTAATTCCATTATCTCGGGTTGCAGCATTGTTATTAATTGTGAACAGTGCACTGATATCTACCCTGACAAATCCCTTAAATATCTTAAAACACTAGATAAGTTTGTTTCTTAAGCTTCTTTTCTTCAGCTAAAACATATTTCATTGTTTTAATGTTTATAATATGGCTTGTTTCTTAGAGAGAGGATTAGTTTAGTTGTTCTACGCTGTACGGATTCGAGTTTTCAATGTTTTGCTTGATATAATGAAGACCAGATCTGAGCCCCATATTCAAGATGTGGTCTAACAAAGCTTTTAAATAACAGCAACATAATGTTCACGTTTATAATGGTAAATTATCTGCTGATAAATCCCAAGGCTCTGTTAGGCTTATTTGCCACAGCCGCACATTACTAAGGATTTTAGGTTTTCAGATATTATAATACCGAGATCTATAATCTTTGAGTTTACCAATATTGGTTGGCCTTTCATTTCCTATTCATATTTTTGTTTTGTGTACCTACAGTACGTGCAAAATGTGATATTTGTCAACTTAGAGGACATTTTCCACTTTTCTGACCATTCCAATATTTTGCTTAAGTCGGATTCTAGGCTATTTCTGTCTTCCTCCTTTAAGACTATGTTCCCTATTTTCGTATCGTTAGCAATTTTGGTAACAATTTTAGTAACAATTGCCCAATTGGATTCTATGTCATAAATATCAACTCTTTGCTTTCTGTCTGCAAGCCAGCTTTTAATTGAGAGAGAGAGAGAGAGAGAGAGAGAGAGAGAGAGAGAGAGAGAGAGAGAGAGAGAGAGAGAGAGAGAGAGAGAGAGAGAGAGAGAGAGAGAGAGAGAGAGAGAGAGAGAGAGAGAGAGAGAGAGAGAGAAAAAGAAAAGTTGCGTCCTACCTCCACAGCTTCAACTTTGATCATCTTTTTAATTAAGTGAACACAAACAGTTATTAACACAAGGAAGAAAGCCCATCTAGTCTATTAGAGCTTTGATGATTGTGTTCCTTTAATCAAGAGAGAAACATATTACCCCAATTTGTTGAAGGTGTTACTGTTCAGCGAAGATGTTGTTTATATACTCTGTGATATTAAGTGTAAGTGCTCGTGTATCTAAAAGCCCGTGACTATACCCTGCTCCAAATAGGTAATTAAGGAACACCCGTTCTTAACATTAATCCTCCATTACTAACCCCAATGAACTAGAATAAACTAATGAAAGCATATGATCCTCTCGGGATTATAACTCGGGACACTACACCCACAACATAAGCATCTAAACCATTACACCACCAACACAGTTAAAGGTTAAGTACACGATCAAGATTAATATTAATTTTCGAATTCTGGATATTAATCTAATCATGTACTTAAACCCAACTGCATTATGGATAACGTAATGTTTAGTGAGAGGGAAGAACAATTAATGGGACCAAGATCACTAGGACCGGGCTCGCTAGACATTAGTTGCTGAACCTATAGACACTAAGGAATTAACACCCCATTCTTAACATTAATCCTCCATTACAAACCCCAATACACTAGAATACACTATTGAAAGCATATGATCCTCCCGGGATTTGAACTCGGGACACCCTCCTTCGGTTTCTATCCCTCCATCTGTGCCTTTGTCTCTAATTTCGTCTCCGGCCGTTCCATAGCTGCGGTTGTGGACGGCCATCGCTCACTTCCTCACCCTATAAACTCCGGTGTTCCTCAGGGCTCTGTCCTTTCTCCTATTCTCTTTCTAATTTTTATTAATTATCTTCTCAACTGTACCTCAATTCCCATCCATTCATACGCAGACGACTCAACCTTACACTACTCCATTAGTTTTTCAGAACGCCCAAGCCAGCAATTCCTCAACGACAAACGGAATGAAGCCATAGAACACTTATATTCTGATCTAACTACTATCTCCAATTGGGGCAGAGAAAACCTTGTTACCTTTAATGCTTCCAAAACCCAATTTCTCCATCTATCTACCCATCAGGAAGTCCCTGCGGACTATCCCTTATTCTTCAACAATACAAAAATCAATCCTTCATCTTCTCTCAATATTCTTGGTGTCTCTTTTTTCTTCTGCTCTCAGTTGGAATGACCATATTACCAGTCTTGCTAAGGCAGCCTCCCAGAAGCTGGGTGTGCTCAACCGCCTTAGGGGGTTCTTTACCCCTGCACAGCTTCTTGCTCTGTACAGGAGCATAGTGTGCCCTTCTATTGAGTATTGTTCACATGTGTGGGGAGGTTCCTCTCACACCGCTCTCCTAGACAAAATTGAAAGGAAGACCTTTCACATCATTAACTCCCGTTCACTCACCAACTCTCTGCAATCTCTCTCTCTTCGCCTCAATGTTGCATCTCTCTCACTATTCTATCGCTACTACAATAATCAGTGTTCTTCAGAGCTTTCCCAGTGTATACCACCTCCCTTACGTAGGGCACGTGGTGCCCGTCTTGCAACACAGTCCAACCCCTACTCTGTGCAACTCTCCAACCCAAGAGTGAAACGTTTCTCTCAGACTTTCTTCTATTCAACAGCTGAACTCTGGAACTCTCTCCCAGAATCAGTCTTTCCCTCTTCCTATGACTTAAATTGCTTCAAACTCCAGGCATTTTGGCTCGAACGTCCCTTAATGTTGGCCCTGTCACTCTTTCAACTATGGGGGAGGCACTCGCTATAGGCAGTTCTGCCTCTTGCCTCCCTCACTCACATAGAAAAAAAAAAAAAAAAAATATATTATTAAGCCAGAAATCGTGAACCTTAACCTCTGTAACTAAAAATGAGCTAGATCAAATAATGGACTATAAATCTACACACCTATTCCCTGGCAGACCCTTCAAAAATGGTAGAAATACTAGCTTTCTTACTCTAGTCATGTGTGTGTTATACATATTAATTTTCAATAGTGTTGGCTTACTCCGTTTGAACAGAATATAGTACTTTTATTTCGACGTATTTTTATCACATCTCTAATGTCCCTCTCATAAAATTCCACACAAATTATCATCAACTATTTATTTTGACTGTAAATGTCTTTTAATCGTGATCTTGTGTGCAGTCTCTCACGTATTCCGTGTTAGTTTTTCACGCCAAATATTCTGCCTTAATATTCACCTTCACGCATAATTTTCAAGATGTGTTTTTGTCAACTACTTATACTAGAACTTTGTTTTATATCTCGAACGTGCTCGTTAAGCATATATAAATAATGATATCAGTTGATTAGTCTATTTCTCTCTCTCTCTCTCTCTCTCTCTCTCTCTCTCTCTCTCTCTCTCTCTCTCTCTCTCTCTCTTTCTCTCTCTCATTATGAAACCAGCATTGCACTATATACAGAGATCTGGTTAAATCCCCCAGACATCTCCTTGTGGCGCTATTATTACGGTTGCCCCAGTTCCAGACCAATCCCCCACCTCATTTCGTCCTACCCTCCGCTTCTCAAAAGCCACCAACTCACCTTTAGGCCAGGGCAAGAATTCACAAAGACAATCTAAAAGTTAACCCCTTCAGGATACCAAGATACATTCTTTAATTTATATCAAACTATTATTAGTAAGTGAGTTATCTGCTCAACAGGTGGCGTTGTGTGTGTGTAAGTGTGAGAGTCCGAGTGTAGGGGGTGAGACAGAGAAGCACGGGAACGAGGTGGCTTCAGAGATGGGGTCGTTTCGGGCCATGAGTGAGCACCGTGCCTCATGTGAAGGCAAGATGGCAAGTGCTCGTTGTACTCTATGTGCTTCACATGTCTCACTCCCTAGACTGGAACAAGACCTCACGGGCTTCACTGTTCATTGTAAAGCGGTGAATGTTAAGGCTCTCAGCCTATGCCGGAGAGGAAGTAAGTTGGAATATAGCCTAGAAAAAAAAAAAAAAAAAAAAAAAAAAAAACGATATTGGTAAGGTTAGGAGGATTCTGGGGCAGTCAAAGATTCAAAGGGTTAATTAAGATCGAGTTTACACCTTTGATTGCTAAAGGTCCTTCCTAAGCTGCATAAAATTGTATAATCTTGGCTAAAATATAGTGGATTAAGTATATCATAATACTGAAAGCGTTAAGGTACCTTAAAGGTTCAAAATAATACAAACACAAGGACAACTGTGCATCTCACATGATTTGACTCGCAAATTATTTGTGTGAAGGACGAGCAGAATGGGTTATAAATCGTATAGCTCCTAACTTACTGCATATCTCTATATACCGGGACACTAATTTGTTATTGCCATAGTACATGACACTAGTATGTAAGATTATTTATTATAAATTAATGTTCACCTATAGTGAAGCTTTCTGTTATTGGGAAGTTAGGAGTTTGATATTAAATTTATGTAAGTATCAAATCCGTCTAATTAAGAATCACGAGTTAAAGTGACGCGAAAGATTTAGTTTCAATTCTGACAAAAAAATGTATGTTTATCAAATGAAGCAATAATACTGCTCCATATGCACATATTTGACTTGTATAATGAACATGTGAACATTGAAGAAACAGAAAATTGGTGTAAAATGTAAAATTCCAGTGTATTATTGTGACGAGAGGTGTGGGAGGAGGCGAGCGAGGTAGCCCTTCGTAGGTGTGCCTTCGCTGCTTGCCTGATGCATACTGAGCCTCCCAGCTGTAACAGCGCATGTACGAAAGAGGAGGGAGGTATGGATAGTGTAGAAGAGGGTCAGTGGACGATTTTCAGGCGGAAGATAGGAAGTAGGAGTGAAATTGGAGGGAAAATATGCAGTAAAGGAGGGAGGGGGGGAATGTAGGGAGAAAGGGTGGAAAGAGAGGGAGGGGGGGGGGGGGGTGAGACACATGTAAGTGGAACGCAGGAGTTGGTGGAAAGGAAACAAGCCATTTTTTTTTTTCCTATGTCTCAACCTCGGGACTGTAAGCTATTCCGTAGCCTGTAACTCTTATTAGGCCCCAAAATTATCAATTGAAACTTCGAGATGTTGGGTGCATCATATGTCACTCTAGATAGTTACAGGGGAGCTTCAATGTGCTGGTTGCTTCCTTTCTGCCACACTAGATGACGACACCTTATTTATACACGTCACTTGATTGGAGAGAGCAACTATATGGTCGTTCACAGCATCTTCGAATATGGTCAGGCATCTTTTATGCCATGAATTGATGACGATATAGGGGGTGTTTTCTTGATGTGTCGGTCTAGCCACGATATTTATAGAACAGCAGGAATGATCAGATCATTTCGGAAAAAACCTTGACGTTTGGCGTGGACTTGTCCTAAGGTCTTGTTGGTCTGCAGTCCATGACGCTATCCACTGTGCTATCGTCTCCCCCTAATCACATCTTGCTTCCATTTCACCAGCACTATGGCAATTTTGTTCTTGTTATTTTTTATTTATTTTTTTATTTTTTTTGTGGGCAATCTTCAATAAGGAATGTCACCGTTCTTGGGTTAAGGAGCCATACGAGGGGGTGATAACTTTACATCTTTACCAGGTGTAGGGGCCTAGGGGGAAGGTCAAATCTATTAATATATATTATAATCCGAGAGGGTGAGAGTGATCTGTCCCGCTGCTTGTCGACTTCAATAATCTGCAATGTCTTGGGTTGATATTGAAAGCTGGGAACTTGGTTAGGCTTTTAGTCCACAGCTCAGGACTCACTCTGGCATGGTCTTCTTTCTGAAATTGGTGGTTTTCCATGGGAGGACCAGCCGGCCAATGTCCTTTTATCCTAGGCTCAAACAGAATCCTCGATACTGCCAGTTAACGGAGAAGATTTCTCACCACATTGGCCTTGTACACAATCCGTAATCTAGCCACACACCAAGGCTACATTAACTGTTGAGTCAGAGGTATTACAGAGTGCTTCATGGGATCAGCCCCGAACCAATTCCCTTGAACGGCTTTGCACAATATCAATGGTCAAACCTCAAACAATGGCACAAGAAATGTTGGTTGAGGTAACTCGCCTGCGGTGGTGTATATTCTGGTGGCGATGTGTCCGTTTAGGCTGCTCTGTGTAAGTAGGGCCTGGTGGTGTTGATACAGTGTGAGGGGCCTGGTGGTACCCGCTCTGGTGGTGACAGATGCAGGAAGGAGCCTGGTGTGGGCGAGAAGGGCCCACAGCCAGCCCGGCTGTTGTGTTCCTCTATCCTGGATGTGGATCCTTGTATTTATCTTTGGTGTCTCCTCTATTTCTTTTCTTTGCTGATGCTTATTATTATCCTTACCATTTAATCCAATATCTTTCTGCCTATTAACCTGACAAGCGCGATATAGACCTAGGTGCTAGGGTAGTTATTTGTGCATTTCTAGCCCTGGATTCTGACAGAATTCGTTATATTTACAATATAAAGCATTATTTGTTTTCGGTATGCTTTTATTTTACATATATGATGTATATATGAACCTTCAAAAGTGCTAAAATAAGTGGGAAAAGCATTTGGGTGGTGAAAAACGAAGATATTGGCCACCCGGTCATAATCTCAGGCGAGAGAGAGCCACAGGCAGCCCTCCCCTCTCGCTGTCTGGGAGTCAACTGAGACGAGCGGGGCGGTGTGTGCCGGTGTCTGGGTGTTGCATAACGATCTTTTATGCAACCCACTTGTGCTACATTATCGCGGGAGAGAAAAATAACCGATAAATGATGATAATAAGAGGAAAAATAGGTGATAATTGAGGAGGGGGGGAAGGGGGGAATAAGGTGGGGAAGGAGGGGAGGGGGAGGGGTGAGAAACACATGGATGAGTACTAGAGGGGAATTATCTCACCTAGAGACAAAATCCTTTGTTTTGATAGGCCCTTATTTTTTTTGGAAGGCTTTTTTTATGGTCTTGCTTCCGTGAGGCCTATCGCGTTCCCTATAGGAAGCCTTCCGTGAGGCCTATCGCGCTTGCCGGGTTAATCATGTCCTCGTCCCTCACCATATCAAAAGCCTTTTCATAATCCACGAAGCATATGTAAACGTCCCTCTGCATCTTAACAGTTCTCTCTGTAACCATTCTCAAGGCAAATATTACATTATCCATTCCTTTACCTTTTCTGAATCAGTACTGTTCTGGCACAGCTGTCTATCTTTTGTTTTATTCTGTTCCATATCACGCTGAGGAATATCTTAGCGATCTGGCTCATGATATTTATCGTCCGATGTTTCTCACACTCCATGGTTCTTTCTTTCTTCGGGATGGCAATGAAGGTTGACTCCCTCGACCTTTGTGGTATATAACCTGTATCATATATCATATTACCTAATTTTGTCACCTTCTCCACTCCAAAAACACCAACCGCCTCAACCATCTCGACATAAATGTCATCTTCTCCAATGGCTATTCATCTCCTCATAGTCATAATAGCATATTTCACTTCTTCCTTTAAAGTTAGAGGTCCTTTCAATTCTTCTTCCAAATCTTGCTTCAAATCTTGTCTCTTATAATTGCGGTTATATAATGTTCCCATCTAACAAGAACATCATATGCGTCCATTAATACGTTTCCTCGTGCATAATTTATAACTGAACTTTTTGCTGATCTCTTACTTCCGCTTATCTCCCTAAACTTTTCATACATCTGTTTAGAGTTTACTCTCTCTAATTGCATTATTCCAACTGTCGATAAATGCCCAATACGAAAACATTTGCTTACGTGGGCCAAATACGAAACCTAAAATATGATGCACTTGATAATTATGACCCTCAGTTTTCGATGGTCCCAAACCCATTTCCTCTTCGTCTTGCCTCTCATCACCTATCCTCTACAGTGCTATATCTGTCTCAGCCGCCATTTTCCACCTCATGTCATCACATTTTCCTTATAGTATACTCCACCACTTTTACTTTGCTTTGCCTCCATTTCCGACTTACTCAATTTCGTTTTACATTATTAAAAATAGGTGAATGCACAAGTTTCTGTAATTACACTGATTTAGGGAATGGAAATTCATGAGAATATCATGTTAATGGTACTATAGGTTGCGGGAGATGGTTCCCACTAAGTTGATGAGCTTTATTGGTTTAAGAGATGGCAGCTCGAGTGGTGACACTGTCCTAAGTGATGAAGGTGGTGTTGGAAACCTCACAGAGATATGACGTGATGATATTGTTGATGGAGCAGAGCTGGGCGATCTCTGAGATTGTCTATGGACATCATATTCACTGAAGTTGGCATTGGCATCTGTAGAAGTTGCAGGGTTCTTTGACCCGTTTCCTGAGGGTCTATAGGGATACTTCGGCCATTGTTGGGGGAGCTTTGGGTAACTTTCGTTCATTATAACTCGCTCTACAAGAGCCAATGAAATGAAACAATGTTCATTGGAATATTTCGGTTTCATTCTCTCTATGGAGGTTTAGCCGACTCATGTATGTATCCTGTGGCCTTGACAGTGTTGGAGGCAATGTGTGCACTTAGCGGGAGATACTGACTTCAAAACGAACATAATTTCCCACCCGGTTTTCTCATGTATAATTTTTGAAGAAGGTATGAGTTATGGTCTGTAAAATGTAATGAACCTCACATTCTTACCTCGTATGTAGCCCTCACAAAGACATGTTGAAGTGGATCTGCTTATGCTTGTATGACAGCTTACAAAATGCCCCTTGCAAGCACGCACATCCCCTCACTAGGAAGGCTCATGCCACACTGAATTTGTCAGAGAAGGGAAGCCTGAAGCACTATCTTGGATCTAACAACAGCAGAGAATGCTCAGTAATACTAAATGGTAGCGGTAATACCAAAATGTATGAGTACGTCGCCCGCATCAACATAATATTTACATAGCTCGTATCAGTACGTCCCCAGCAGTAACTGTGTTAAAGACGTTTTAGCACAGGTATTGCTATCCTACTTAAGTTGTGTTGGTGGTGGCAGTTAGAGATGATGTTTTAGCTCAAGTCCTGTGGCAGAGTAGCGTAGGGTAGCAGGCAACTGAAATACCATTGTCGATTATACCTGTGTAGTGGGGTCGTACATGTTACTGATGTCTTCTTTTTCGAGAACGAGGGCTACAATGGGGAATTTATTATCTAGTGGCATATACTGTATAACCTACCTCTCATATAACTACCAATATCACCTTCTTTTACCATATTTGTGTTTTCATTGGCTCGTTTCGCTTCAACCATAACTTTTCAACTCCGTCATGTCTAAATTTACCTCAGTTCTGGATCAGCCTTATATAAATCCCATACCCTCGTTTTCTATCAGATAACCATTTTACTCAGCCTATGAGCAATTTTTTGGGAGTCAGTCAAATGCATAGTAGAGATATGTTTCAAGCTTTTTTAATCTCAGAGCTACCTTGGCTACATAAAAATAGTCTGGACTCTGGAGCCAGTTAAAATATCACACTCAAAGTCTTCATAGGAAGGAAAGGATTAACTCAGGAACGGCGAGAAGACTCTTAAGAGGTTTCGATGGTGAGAGGCGACGAACCTCTTAACCCTTAATTAGCGGCTCACCACATAAGTCGAGTTAAATAAAGCTGGACTATGTGGCAGCGCTCGACATAGGTCGAGTGGCAATTTCAGCACGTAATGTTGCTGAGAGAGAGAGACAAGTGGTGGCAGGAGACTAGCGAGCGTATGACTGCTCCAGACCACCGCGGCGAACCTACTGACACGAATCTCAGCTCCCTCCTCCCTCTCTCACTCGCTACATACTGAATTATATGGGGAAAGTACCGAATTACATGCTTTTTGCACTCGCGTTGCACGGTTATTGCAAGAAAACTAGCCATCATAAAAGGATCGTTATGGTGTCATTCGAAAGCTCTGTTTATGCCCTTTCAGGGATAGGTACTTGTTTTACGTTCTGGGTCTTATTTAGGCATGAAAATGATCACGTAAACAGCCCTATTTTGGCTAAAAACACCCCGCTGGGCGGTACATATAAATAAACCGCATAGGCCGCTCGTAAGGTGTTAAGATCCAAGGCCTAAAAAAAACTTTTAAAAGACCCCAGTAGCACTTAAAACAAAGGAATATGTGATTAAGTGAGATAATTCCCCTCCATACTTTCTATCACTCCTCCACATGTGTCAAAACCCCCTACTCCCCCTCCCTTCAATTATCACCTATTTTTCCTCTTATTCCCTTGTTTATTTACTGCACCAATATCTCAAACCCGGTTCCAAGGTGTGTTCCTGCGCATATCCAGTGCGTGGGAAGAGAGAGAGAGAGTGAGAGAGAGCCTCAGAGAGGCTTCAGTCTGCCTCTAGGCTTCGAGAGAGGAGGGTGTAGGGCTCGCGCGTCTCTCACCTCATGACTGGACGGTCGGCAATAATTCACCTTTTTCACCCCCCAAATACTATTCCCACTTGTTTTATTGCTGTTACAAGTTAATATATTCATATTAAACGTAAAATAGGCGCATATGAATAAGTAATAACGATATTTATCGTAAAATGACGATTTTAGGCGGAAATGAAGCCTAATATCGTCGCCTGGCAGTAGGGTGTTCACTACTAATAGATCGCGCTTTAAAGGTTTAGCAGTGTAGTTCATTTCAGTTTCAACCTTAAGCACAAACGGGCATATTCTGAAACCATTCCTTGCACTGTAAAACATCAAAGGTATGAAAAAGGTACCGGTATATAAGATCATTGGGTGATTTACCGTACATTTTTGTCTTGTATATAATGGGTACTTTTATCACCAACATTCCTTTGAGGGTGTAAGGGTATATTTTTTGGTCGATTATTCATATATAAATTTATTTTTTTAGTTTCCGTCCTAGACCTTCATCAAACTTAAAAATCATCCCAAGATCCCCCTTCTAGATATATTAGTACATTTTTTCTGTAGACAAATTTCCTGGCAACCCTCTCCGACATATGACGCAATTTTGAGCTATTAGGGATACTTTAAAGCCTTTGTTACCATCAGGGGTATTTAGAAACCTTTAGTTTAGTTACTTCAACCTCTGCAGTTGTCTTTGAGTTAGCTGTGGGCAGAAAACTAATTTTGGAGAGGTAATTATATGAGTGAGAGAACTCTATTTCTTATTGCTAATCTGGCAACCTCTGCATTATATGTGCGTGAAAGGGTTAATTACAGGCTTGCTATCGTTCGCCAGGAAAAAATAGAAAACATGATACGAAAAGTCCTAATATTGACAATGAAAGGGTGCGAAAGGTTTTAAAATCGTAAATATAATGGACCGAACGTCTTAAAATCTGAAAACTAATGAGGTCAAACATGAGGGAGAAAGGGGTTAAGAAAAACAAAGCATCTCTCCTTAACCCGAGAGCGGTGCGCTATTAGTAGCTCAAACCCTCCCGCCAAGCGAGGATATTTGGCTTCATTCCCGCATAAATTCGTCATTTTACAATAAATATCGTTATTATTTATTCATATGCACCTATTTTACGTTTAATATGAAGATATTAACATGTAACAGCAATAAAACAAGTGGGAATAGTATTTGGGGGTGAATAAAGCGAATTATTGCCGACCCTCCAGTCATGAGGTGAGAGGCGAACGCGACGTATATCCTCTCTCTCTGAGGCCTGAAGGCAGACTGAGCCCTCTGTCTTGATTTCTTTCTATTCCCACCCTCTCTATATGCGCAACCCTAATCTGGGTTGAAGATATTGGAGCGTAAAATAAACCGATAAACAAGGGAATAAGAAGAAAATAGGTGATAATTGAAAGGGGGGGAGGGGGGTTTTGACACATGTGGAGGAGTGATAGAAGGTATGGAGGGGAATTATCTCACTTAATCATATATTCCTTTGTTCTGAGTGCTACTGGGGTCTTTTAAACGTTTTTTTTTAGGCCTTGGATCTTAAGAGTTCCGTCGCCTTTTACCACCAAAATCTCTTAAGAGTCTCGGTGCCGTTCCCGGGTTAAATGGGTATGCTATTATGGACAATTTAATTAACCTCTCTGTACCCATACTTTTTTAGTGTGGTCCAGCGTCAGGCATTAATGAGCAAAATAATGATAAATAAACTCTAATATATGACAAACTGGGTGATATAAAGTTCTCTTCCTTAACCCACTGAGCCCCAGTTAGTTTAGAATAAATGTACCACCAGGGACCGGCTGTTTCTGAAATTTGTTTTTTTTCCCAGAAACAATAGCGAATGGGTTAGGAATGACGGAAAAACCACAAAAAAACTATCAAAAAGGTCAAAAATTGGTTCTACGGAGCCCCCGAAAGTTGATTTTACAAGAGTAAAAAATTGAAGGCAAATACACCCATAATACCGGTGTTTGCTCGCTCACGCGCACGCGGTTGGACTTTGAGAGTTTTCAACCATCGGCATGATTGCGTGGGATACTTACACAGTTCTCATATAAATCTGAGCCCTCTAGGTGTCATAGGACCGGAGTAATTGGGACCGGACCGGCCAGGACGCATGGTTTGCGTCGCTGGGGTTTAGCGTTACATACATTGTGGACGCAAAACCTGCGTCGCTGGGGATCAGTGGGTTAAATTAGCACTCAGTTCCTAGGTCTTTATTGGCAGCCGACGAAGTTTGTAGGTATACTATGGTATTTTGTTAAATTATTACTGATTATCTGTATGTCATTTGCGAGTAATTGATTTTAATATCTTCCTAGACCAATTTAAAAAAATAAATAAACGCCCCTCGTAAGGAAACTGCCACCACAACCATCTTTCAAGCGGATTTTATACATACAAAAAATGAATGACCGTTGGCCGATTTTCCCTAAATTGCAGGCTCATTCTCGCTCTCCCAGAGATTCATTGCACCTGCATGGGGTGGTATGTTTTAGAATCGTCACACAAATGGGGCGAAACGTTATAAAATCACCAAACAAATGGGGCTAAGCCTGAGGGGCGGTGGGGGAATAAAGACCATCTCCGGGTAGATTTAATAAAAAAACAAATGGATCGATTTTCCTTACATAAAACTATAATTATTATACATTAGTAATTATCCTTGTTCTTATGGTTCAGGGCAATTACGGTCTGAGTGAGATGTTTTCGGCCATCATTAGCATTTAAAACGAATTACTTTGGGTTTTATATTCAACATTATGGAATATCTGTAAAAAAAGAGGGTGTGGGTGGCATTTTTAATATTTAACACTAGTTCATGCAACGTTTAAGTGTAAATTATGGTGCTTTGTTTTAATTATTAGCCAGTGTTAGGGAAGTTTTAGGAAGGGAAGAGGATGTGTACATCAGATTTTTACCCTGAATTGTGTTGTGGAGAAATATCTGGAGAAGAAACAAAAGGTGTATGTTGCCTTTATGGACTTGGAGAAGGCCTATGACAGAGTGGATAGAGAAGGTTTGTGGAAAGTACTTAGAATATACGGAGTAGATGGCAAGTTGCTGAAAGCAGTGAAGAGTATGTATGAGGGTGCAAAGGCGGCAGTACGTGTGGAGAGTGAGCAGAGCGGGTTCTTTGACCTGAATGTTGGTTTGAAACAGGGGTGTGTGATGTCCCCGTGGTTGTTTACTGTATATATGGATGGAGTCATAAAAGAAATACTATCAAGAGCAGTGGATGTTGGTGTATCGCCGAAAAGGGAGGGAAATGAGTGGAAGCTGCCTATACTGCTGTTTGCGGTTGATACAGTTCTGATGAGTGATAATGAATGGGAGCTGCAGGGTTTGGTAAATGAGTTTGGAACAGTGTGCGAAAAAAGGAATTTGAAGATAAATGCGGGGAAGAGCAAGGTTATGGTCTTCGAAAGGGATGAAGTCACAGAGTGTGATGTGAAGTTGAATGGTCCGGCTACGGAGATCGTCAGCTCTTTTAAGTATCTGGGCAGTGTGTTGAGTAAAGATGGGACTGTGGATGAGGAGGTGCGGGAGAGGATGCAACAGGGGAAGAGGGTTGTAGGAATGTTGAAAGCAGTAACAAGGAATAGGGTGGTCAGTATGGAAGTGAAGAAGTCATTGCATGACAGTGTGGTAATCCCGACACTAACTTACGGAAGCGAAGCATGGACGTTCGGGAAGAGACTTAGACCAAGAGTGAGAGCGGTGGAAATGAGTTACTTGAGAAGTGCGTGCGGAGTTACATGGAGGGATAGACAGACGAATGAGGAAGTAAGAAGGAGGTGTGGTGTGGAGGTAGATGTGCTGGAAAGTGTGAAAAGGAACAACTTGAGATGGTTCGGCTAAATGGAATGTATGGAAAGCGAGAGATTGACTAAGAGGGTGTACGAGAGCGAGGTGGAAGGACAGAGAGAGAGAGGTGCACCGAAGGAGAGGTGGAAGGATGGAGTGAGGAAATATGTGAATGAAAGGCGGTGCTGGTTGGGAGGAGGGGCATCGACTGACTGGGGACAGAGGTGCATGGAGGCGGTTCGTTCGTAGCCACCCCTTCGGGGATCGCGGCGTCAGGCAATAGATAGATATATAGATGATTGTTTTTCCCATTGTCGAGCAATTCATATTTAATTTGCACCCGAGGCTAAACTAAACGCTGCTCCAGACCTCCTTCAAGTTAATAAACGCCCCCTAGTTCCACGTTCAAACTAAATTTATACATTTTGTCGGGAGCAAATGTCCCAGCCTCTGACTTGAAGGCTCACTATTGTTTGCCCTGAATATCGACACCTGAAATGTGTGAAGCGTTATATAATCGCCAAACTATTGAGTGTGAAACTTCTGATGATCACTAAACTACTGTGACGAAACGAGTGATCCAAAAGACCACCCACGGTGTAGATAGGTTTGACCATATTTGGTCTGAGGAGGGTGGGTCGTTTTGGAACTCCCCTGTTTCGTTCAATTAGTTTGGAGCTTTTAAGATGTTTCACTTCATTACTTTGGTGATAATAAAACGCTTCACCCCAATGCAATAGTGAACCTGTAATTTAAAAGAACTTGGACATTGACTGTTGTGTCGGATGCTTAAGTCTGCGTTTCTTTCCCTCCCGAGATCCAAATGACGAATCTTATGAACATTTTGGTGGGTATGTCTGGATGCAAGAGCTGAGGTGTTGACTGTGCGGCCTCTGACAGGTGACTGGTGACCTTTGACCCGGTACCTGTGCTTTTGATGACTTCTGCGGACGCGAAGGTACAATTAGTCCCTATTATATTGGGAGGGTTAGATGCTCTGCCGGAACGATTCATTGTGTTAGTTGGGAGTCTCTCCGGCGGGCTTTGTAGGGGTGAGGTAGGGTGTATATTGGCATGGGGATGATGGGTGGGTGAGGTGGTAGGTGACGGCAGTGGGTGTGAAGTGGCACCGTCGTGTGACACAGGGTTTGGGAGTATGAGGGTGTCATGTGTTTTTTGGCTATGTACGTACATTGCTAGGGATGGTGGGGTATATTGGGGTTTAGGATTTTTTTTTTTGGGTAGGCTGAGGTTGTATGGTGAGGGGTGATGCAGGATGGTTAGTATCGTTTGTTGGTTGTACACTAGGTTGAGGTTGGTGTTGAGGGAAAAGTTTGTGAAAGAGTTGTCTGGGTGGAGTGGGTTGGGTGGGAGGTGAGGTACTGTTTAGGGTTAACGGCTGGTTGGAAGGTTGCGAAGGTGAGGTCTTATATTGGAGTAACGGTTAGTTGGAAGGCAAGGGAGGTGGTAAGAGGTCGTGGGGAGTTTGGGGGGTTGTATGGTGAGGAGGTAGGGAGGGATATGGTGGGGTCAGGGTTGGTGAGCGAGGGGTATAAGGTTGGGTTGATGTTGGGTTCGGGGTTGTTGAAGGAGGGGTATGAGGCTGGGGCGGGTATCCAGGTTAGATTATTATGAGGTTGTTGGGGTGATGGGTGATGGTTTTCCTTTGTATGTACTCACCTCACATGCCTATTCCGGAGTACGCACGGTTCTTCATTGTAGTCGACCGTGACCTGGTAACAATTTGGGACTTTGATTATCTTGAAGGGACCTTTGAATTTCGGGGCAAGTTTGTTAGTTATAGGCAGATTCGCTATCATCAATTGGTCACCCACTGTGTACAGATTTCCTATGTTCTGGGTGTCGGCTGGCAAGTCCTGACTGGACTGTAATTGTTTTATTCTTGCCTTGATGTGCGTGACTGTGAGGTGAACGTCAAGGGAGGGGGAGGGGGGTTGTATGATATGTCGTGGCGGAAGTAGTACGGGTACGACCCTAAAATGCTTGTCATGGGGTGTGAGATGACAGGGCGAAAAGGAGAGTAAGTCAACACCATAAATAACCCATCCACACCTGCAGAAGAGCCCCCAACCTTAACCTGTTAGTAGGGTCATTTGCTTGGAATCCGTGACCATTTTGTTCCTACCTTTTTCTCTCGATGGATTTGACAACCTGAACCATTTTAAAGGAAAATTAGCTCCTATGCCCCTCTGAAAAATGACGGCTAACTCTGCTAGAGCCCAATATTCAAAATGGCCGCCAATGCCATCTTGAAAAACATGAAATGTAATATTTCTGGCATCAGATGAGCTACAAGGACGAATGAGGTGTCCTTTTTCACTAATTCTGGCATTACAAATCCACTGGAATGGTTATTGTATTGTATTGTATTGTATATTGTATTGTTATTGTATTATATTATACTAATTGTACATACTAATCTGCCACTTCACCAGACTTCAGCTTAGAGCCCTTATTCATTGTTGACTCTATCCATATGTCGAGGGCGACACACAAATATGGTTTTCCTGTCATTGACTGTGCAAACATACCACTCTCCAATAATGCAGCCTGATCGACAGGAAGGGTATCAAGCACTGCGGTGAAATCGGGGAGATGCCGACCATACTTGTCATTATCATAGATTTGCATCATAGGAAGCATGAGCTTGAGTGAGGACTTGAACTCAGTCCAGTTGCTTGTTCTGATTGCATGGATATTTTGAGTTAGAACCTCAACCATTTCCATGAATGACATCCAGTATTCTGCTTGTGGGGCACCCTCAAAGTCCTTGAAGAGGGCATCAACGAGGTCCTTCAGCTCAGCATTTCTCTCTAGCTCTGCATGTTCATCTGCAAGTTCCTGTGTATCAATCGGATGTCGAAGCTTGGCAAGGGATGCCTTTACTTCTTCAGATAGAGGGGAATCTTCCAAACGTTTGTTTATGACATGGTGGACCAGAGTCTCGTAGAATAGTCGCAAGCAGCGAACCCCACGCTTAACATGTTTTCCACGAAGGGCCTGATCAACAGACCCGTCTGCTATAACACCAGCTGCCACCAACACATCTGAGATGCCAGATCCCTTACACCTCTTGTATATAGTGTAGATGAACGACATTTGGGTGTGGAAGGGTGCCATGAATGGTAAGATTTTGCTGAACAGCTCAGCATTCTCACTGTTCAACTCTAGCATGAGCACGTAGACAGGATTATCAATTTCACTCAATAAATGCTGGTGTTCCCCAGGGATCAGTTTTGGCCCCAACTCTGTTCCTCATTCATATCAATGATCTCATATCTACCACTCATAATCCAATACATTCCTACGCAGATTACTCAACACTCCACAGTTCCTTCACATTTACCAATTCTTTCACCCAACCCGATCTTATAAATTCAAAAATAAACACTGTAATTTCTCTGAACCAGGACCTTTCTAGAATTAATGAATGGGGACAAAATAATCTAGTTTCCTTTAATGCACAGAAAACCAAGTAGATTCAATTGCCTTCGGAGAAGAATAAACCGAAAGATATCCGGATGGATTATGATATGATAGACCGGCTTTATTATATAAAAAAATGTAGGCGTGACCTGTACTCCCACCTCGTGGGAGTAACCGACAGAATCTCACTGACTCCCATATATTTTTTAATGTTGTAAATATTCCCACTTCCCCTAGTATTGACATTCTTGGTGTAACGGTGTAACATTAACTACTAACTTGAGCTGGACACATTATGTTAGAAGCATTGCTAAGAATGCCTCTAAAAAACTGGGACTCCTGTACAGAGTTCGAGAATTCTTCACTGACGAGCAGTTGGCCGTAATATATAAAAGTCATGTCTGTTCTCAGATGGATTACTATTCACCTCTGTGGGGTGGAAGTGGAGTGGTTGCATTGAGGCAGTTGGACAAAATTCAAAATAAAGCTATTAGATTAATCAATAACCCTGCAATCACGCAGGACCTTCCTACATTATCCATACGAAGAAACGTTACATCCCTTGCATTATTCTACAGATATTTTCACAGCAATTGTTCCGAGGAACTTGCTTCAATTGTGCCGCCTCTCCACATCTTTCCCCGTAGAACTAGGGCAGCTGAGAGCGCCCATGAATTTACACTTTCTCCTCCACAATGCAGAACTTCTGCTTATCAGAATAATTCATTTATCCCCAGAGCTACTACTCTTTGGAATTCACTTCCCTCGAATTGCTTTCCACAAACTTACAATCTACAAATGTTTAAATCCAGTTGTTACAAACATTTTATGAATGGAGGATGCCTTTAGGCACATGGACCTTTTTGTTTTATCTGTGATTTTCCTTCCTCCTTTCATTGTCTCTTAAAAAAAAAAAAAAAAAAAAAAGGATGATCACCAACAATTATTGCAAAAGGCATCTTTTTTTCTTCAATTGATTTTGCAAGCTTACACATCACATCATTGAGAATTGTCTTACTGGGTGGGTTGGGATAGGTCATGTGGTATATTGCTCGACTCTTCTCATCTGCATTTGACATGCTGGCGTGAAACCCTGAAAACCCAGGCACAGTGTGTTCTTCTGGCTTAGGTCTCGTTCGGTCATCTTGCGCCCTGGCCAATGCATGGATCACACCACGAATTCTTTGCACCGATGTGTCAGGAGGAGGAGTACTTTGATCAGCTGGTGACTTCCTAAGAGGTGGTTCCCCACGCTTCGCTGTCTTGTATGGGTTGACTTTTTGCATTTCACTTCCGAGCTCTTTGAGAGTTGTCGAATGGTTTGATGCAAAGTTTGCACCGGGAACTGGTCTATCCTCGTGATTCTCGGAAGGAAGTTCTGTATCAAATTATTCTGGCTGCACAAACATGACATTAGTGCGGTGTGACTGGCCAGCACCGGTCAGTGTGTCGTTCTTGAAGTCATCGTTGTCGACTATAGCGATAGCAGGCTTACCCTCAGCTAGTTCGAAGGGGCAATCAGATGAGCACTTGAGGTCATTGACCACCCAAAAATCTCGCAGCATAAGTACGTCATTATAACTGATGCCCAGTCCATCTTTGTGCATTATGTCGACTATCTCACTACTCTTGGTCAGTCCATGTAGCAAGACAGATAGATTCATCTCAAATGCAGTGCGTTTTCCAGTGATGTAGCTTGTGAGGATAGATGCAATCGATCGAACGGATGGACTGTCATCAATTGCAGACTTATTTGGGTGTTTCAGCCATGTGAGCATCTTCAGCAGGAGCTCACTGAGGTCTTCTTCTCTCTCCAACTCGTGTATATATGGGAGCCAGGGAATAGTATTTGTCCTGATGATTTGCTCTTTGAGTCGTGCCGCAACATTCATCACCAACTGATCATTGCTGACACCCAATGAAGATATTGCCGCCTCGATGTATGTACCTGCTGCTGTTGTATCATATACCAGTTCACTCACATTCTTTTGAATGCGTTCATGAAATCGGATGTCTTCCCCAAATTCATTGACGAGAATTTCCTTTAAGTAGCTGGATTTTACTACTGAGTTATGTCCGTGATTTGAGATAATGCGCTTATAGTCCTGCAGCAGGCCTTGCAGTGTGCGAATTTCATGGTCTTTGAAGATGACTTGACGAATATGATGAAAGAAGAGAGCTTGGGCCTCTCGGAGGTTTACACGCTGCAGATGTTGAGTGCTTTCATCTGAAAGAGGCTTGTGGTCGCTTACATATTTGCGCCAGCACGCACGATGGTAGCGGATTTCCAACCCAAATGCTGTTTGACTATCTGGGATGGATGCAATCAGAGTGTCAAGTCTCAATTTCATGAACTCATCTTCCAGACAGACAGTATGTAACTTGAATTTAGTCCAGGCATCTACTGTTGATTGGAGTAAAATCTGCTTGTCACGATCACTACTCTTGTATGCCCCTTTCATGCACCACACACATAGAGTCTTATCGTGAAGGACACCCATACTGGAGCGGAGCCTTTTAGGTGCACTGGCCTCTGGGGAAGGGTCTTGTTGATCTGATGCTTCATCTCTTTCAAGACGTTCCTCGGATTTGTGTTTGCGTTTTTCGGCTTGAGAGAGCTTGCGCTTGCTGGATAATGATGCGTAACAAGTGCTATGCATGTGGTGACCCTTTGGTCCCTTCTCCCAATCCACATTTTCATGTATATGTTGAAACTTATCAAGTTCTTTCCATTGTAAAGACTTTTCCCGGATGGATTCCCACTTCTCAGGTGTAATGTTTTCCAAACGATCATCTGCGGTACATCGCTTACCACAGAGTAAAATGCACTCGTATTCATTTAATGTCTTGTCTGGTAACTCTTCACTCTCTCTTCTATTATCCATTATTTCGGTCACTTCACAAGTCGGCGATTTTCATCAGATGGGCATGCGATCCATCTGAAACAGTAAAAAAGTAATATTAGATATACACCGCAGGCAGAGAACAACAGTGATGATAGCAGCGAAAGTGAGGACAGTGATTCTGATAGTGGCTCATACAGTGAATCATGTAGTGACAGTGAAGTGGCAGATTAGTATGTACAATTAGTATAATACAATACAATAACAATACAATATACAATACAATACAATACAATAACCATTCCAGTGGATTTGTAATGCCAGAATTAGTGAAAAAGGACACCTCATTCGTCCTTGTAGCTCATCTGATGCCAGAGATATTACATTTCATGTTTTTCAAGATGGCGTTGGTGGCCATTTTGAATATTGGGCTCTAGCAGAGTTAGCCGTCATTTTTCAGAGGGGCGTAGGAGCTAATTTTCCTTTAAAATGGTTCAGGTTGTCAAATCCATCGATAGAAAAAGGTAGGAACAAAATGGTCACGGATTCCAAGCAAATGACCCTACTATGTAGGGTTGCCTCCATTACCAACAGATGATCAAAACCTCAGTCTACCCTAAAATCGAGGAATCACCTGCAGCAGTTACCCCTACCACAAGCAGAGAGAAAACGAAGGTCACACAAACCCTTAGGATATGTATCTTACCACGGCTCGGCCCCCCTCATTAAGGATCCCCAGGGGAGAGATAAAAAATGGCCGCTCTCCTCAAAGGTTCAGAATCTACAACAAGAACCCGATTTAAATTACGACGAAACATATTTTACAGAATTAACACACCAATCACCTCCATTTCCGTCTAGTTACCCAGACTGAATAACTACCCTTACTGTTATGAAGAGAGGCAACAACTATAAACAGAAGATTCCATCTAATAACCAAAACATTACATAGAAGCCTCCCCAGACCTAGAACCTGTGAAAACTGTAAATAATTTATCATGTACTTATACAAGCCTCTTAAGACTTACTTTTGAAATAAATAAATAAAGGATACCATTCCCCACATAACCATGTACGTATTATATTTTTAAGACTTTGTATAATCAAGCAATAATTCAAAAACTATAATTCTCATGCCTCTACTGTTCCGAGATCTATCAGCCTTGTCACTATCTGAAATGGTAATAGTACCTGAACAAACACAGGATAAAGTTAGGCAAAATTTATTCACTGTCTGGTACGGATCCGTCTGTACCTGGATTATTTATACGTGACCCAGTCAACTCGGAGAATACTTCCGTAGGGGTTTAGCCTAATACCCCTTTAAAAGTATCTGCAAGCTGAGTGTGTTGGTTGTGTGTTGGCCAAGCAGGAGTGTGGTAGACAAACTAGAAGTGCCCTTTCTAGTAGTGCGAGTGCAGGACGTATCCCCCTGGTGCAAACAGGAAGACGGACACCTCACCTAGTCGCCACGTGTGACCAGATCTCTCACGGCTGTTTCCTCCTATACTCCAACCCAAATTAAGTGCTTCTTGTTCGATCTTATGAGTTTGTTGATTATTGCGAAGTTGAAAAAGGATATGTTATGTGTTTCATTCTAACGTAAACCGCCAAGATTTATTATTCTCGCTTTCTAGCAACTGTTGCTCGTATCGAGAGAACATACAAACTCTGTCTTGGGATTGATGTATCTATATGCTTTGTAATATATATTCCTATATTACATTTAATGTTTATAGATATATTCGTTCGGAAATAATACCCGCACACTACACGTAAATACCAATGAACGCCTAGCAGATCTTATTCTATGTTTAAGTATCATTAGCTGGGTACGTAGTTATGTATAAGTGTCCACTGAGAGTGTTAATTTATTTTGTCTCTTAGTCAGACCTATTTATATTCATGCTTCCTGACTTCAAACTCAGCTTAAGCATTATTTGAATTCATTATTATATTATATTTATATCACGTCGCGTTAATATTTATCCGACGTTACCTCAGCCTCTCACATGGGCTAATATTAATTATTCTCAGTTCCCCGAACTAATATCTAAATTTGTAACTGTATAGGCTAATAGAGATTTATATCTTCTATACGTTGAACTAGCTTTCAAGTTATTTGTACCTCAGCTGATATTTTAAATGATATATCTTGCCTCACTGAATACGTGTGACCTCAGTACTATTTACTTACCTCATTCACGCTCTTTACCTCGCGTTACTTTACCTCAGGATATCAGCTATTGTTTTGAGACTAACCTCTCTGTGTTTATTTATACTTGTATGTATAGTTATCATCTTGTATTTATTGATACTATTATTTATTGAGAACAATATTTATTCTTGTTCCTATATGACACAGGAATTATCATATTTATTCCATCCATATAGCTGAGCTTATTTCTATATAAGTAAGAGTCAGACTCCATTTATTTGTGTCTTGAACCCTAGCTACATATGAAATAAAACTTGTGAACCGCAACTGTGTATTCCGTAACATTGGTGGAGAATTGATTGATTTAAGAGTTATATATATCAATGTCAGCTGTGTTCCCGTTGATTACTCAGAGTTCTAAGTTTTCCTATATTGGAAATAAACGAACCAATATCAAACGCACTAAAAATAATAGTGTCGCATAACAGGGTGTGATGCCATCGTCTCGTGAGGTATGAATTTAGACCCCACTGGATCATTCGCAACTGACTGGGCCAATCCTTTGTATTCCCCACGAGGAGTTTGGTTCGGATCTGGTTATTTATAGACCTATGACTTAATTCACAGATCGCATTACCCTTTACCAAGGGGGAGGTGTTGAGTGAATACAAGAGCCATGTTTACAAGTTTTATTATTTAAATGGTAGGTTAATAATGCATTGGTGGTTTGAATTATACAATAGTAATGCATGAAGACATCAGTCGTTAATCTTGAAAGCAATAGTACAGTAATAAATATTCATAGATACATAAGGATACACAGGATATGTACAATATAACACATACTTAGGAGATGTAATAATGAGAGGGAATCCTAGTTAGACACAGTGTGTGTGGGGAAATCCTTAGCTGAAATTTAGTGTAGGCCTATGTGCGGCAGAGCTTTTCCCCTATAGTTACGCAGTGGCCTGACAACCTAGAGGTTAGACAGACGTGTGGCAATATAACTATAGAGGAAGAGTTAACGTTTAGGATAGCGTGTGCGGGTTTTGACAGGCAACTGGAATATAAATAAGTTACAGTGTAGGGGACCTAAAAGCCAGGTCTCGACCATGCAAGTGTCTCTAATTGCAGTAATAACTTTGAACTAACAAGTTACCAAGAAGCTCGAGAGCATTCTAGGTCCTAGAGCCAGGGAGCAGTATAGGTCTTCTTGTTCGGGATTTAGCCGTTTATACAAGAAGTCGGGCCAGAGGGCACCTATAGAAGCCAGTAAGCATTCTAGAAAATAGATCAACTTCATCTCATTTTACAATCAACCTCAACTGAGAAAATATACTTACCTCCTATCACATCTAATCTCAAGCTGTTTAACCCCTACTATACCATAGGGTACTAGCATAAATGTACCCCCCAGTCCCAAGCAATGTGGCCAAAATGGCTTCAGAAGCAAGATATAACAACCTCCTAACCTCAAAAGATGGAGGAATACTGCATCTCCCAGCCTGTAGGGGATTGGATATAAGCTGAGGAGTGTTGCCAAGGTCTTAGAGCAGTGCTCAAACATTGTGGTACCAGGTACTGCCTGATACTGGCAGTTACAAGGTTTGTATAATACTGACGGCTGGCAGTCGTCGCTGGGACTGGGGAGTGATTTATCTACTGACGGCTCTTTGCTGTCGCTGGGATTGGACGGGTTAACCTCGGTTCTTAACCCTTAACTGGCGGCGCCCGGCTATTGTCGAGTGAAATAAATATGGCCTATGTGGCGGGTCACGGCTATTGTCGAGTGCAATTTTGAGCACGTAATGTGCTCTGAGAGAGAGCGGAGCGGTGGGAGGAGCGTAGGTTGCCTCATGACTGCTCGCCACGGTGGCCGTGGAGCTACTAAGATGTACTCCTTTGTACTCCACCCTCTCTCACTCGTTTCACACGTAATGATGTAAGAAAATTACCGTATTTTACCGATTTTGCCCTTCGGTTGCACGATCGTTGCAAGACAACCAGTGATAGTAGAAGGATGGTTCTGGTGTCATTGGCAAGCTGAATTAACACCCTTTCAGGGATACATACTTGTATTACGCTCTGGCTCTTGTTTATGCATGAAAACGAGCACGGAAACAAGCTCGTTTACGGTAAAAAAAAAAACGCTGGGCGGCACAGTCAAATATACTCCACCACCCGCTCTTTGAGTGTTAAGCAGCTTTTACTCATATCTTATCTAGTTTCACTTAATACTGTACCTTACAATTCTCGGTTCACCTCATTCCCCACCCAGTACCACGTTATTCCCCACCCAGTACCACTTTATTCACCACCCAGTACCACTTCATTCACCACCCAGGACCATGTCCCTTACCACCCAGTACCATCTGATTCCCCACAGAGTACCATGTCATTCACCAACCAGTACCACTTCATTTACCCTCCAGTACCACTTCATTCACCACCCAGTACCATGTCGTTCACAACCCAGTACCACTTCATTCACCACCCAGTACCACTTAATTCACCATCCAATACCGCTTCATTAACCACACAGTACATTACCACCTCATTCACCACCCAGTACCATACAACTTCATTCATCACCCAGTACCATACCACCTCATTCAACACCCAGTACCATACCACCTCATTCATCACCCAGTACCATACCACCTCATTCACCACCCAGTACCATACCACCTCATTCACCACCCAGTATCATACCACCTCATGCATCACCCAGTACCCCACTACCATACCACCTCATTCATCATCCAGTACTATACCACCTCATTCATCACCCAGTACCACTTCATTCATCACCCAATACCATACCACCTCATTCATCACCCAGTACCATACCACCTCATTCACCACCCAGTACCATACCACCTCATTCACCACCCAGTATCATACCACCTCATGTATCACCCAGTACCCCACTACCATACCACCTCATTCATCATCCAGTACTATACCACCTCATTCATCACCCAGTACCACTTCATTCATCACCCAATACCATACCACCTCATTCATCACCCAGTACCATACCACCTCATTCACCACCCAGTACCATACCATCTCATTCATCACCCAGTACCATACCACCTCATTCATCACCCACTACCATACCACCTCATTCATCACCCAATTTCGGACGATGGAGTTCATCTGAACCAGGTGGGAGCAGCACGTTTTGGGCGTCTTCTCAACGATGCGGTGAAGGATTTTCGGAGAAGAAATCGACTCAGCACAGGACAACCAGGAAGGAGGACCGAAGACAGCGAGGGCGGCAACCTGCGAAGGAATTAAATGCTAATCTGTCAAGAACCGCGAATTTGGATAAAGCTCCACCAACACGACCCAAATTCAAAACCGCCAGGGATAAAGACCGAGGACCGATGTCAGCCATGAATGTAAATGTAGATCCGATCAGAACCAAAAATTTGATTAAAGAACGTTCTGTGAGTTCTAAAACCGCAACTTTAAAGGTTTTCTATGCAAACGCTCGTAGCATACGCAATACATTTTCAGATTTAGAGGAACTAGTGTTTACTGAAAATTATGATGTGATTGGTATAACAGAATCTTGGCTCAATACAGTAGATAGAGGCTTTTTAGCAGAGTATTCACTTCCTGGTTATGTAATGTTTGAGAAAAGCCGAATAAATAAAAATGGAGGTGGCGTTATATTTTATATCAAAGAAAGTCTTAACCCGACCCTCTCGTCAAAACCTCAAATTGTGAACGTCGACACATCTTTTGTGCTAATAAAGAAAAATAAAGGTACAAAAATAATACTTGCATTAATATACAAACCTCCAGCTCAATCAGTGCAAACTGACCGAGAAATTTATGAACAAATTGCAGATGTAAGTAACTCACAAGATACCGTATTTTTTGGCGACTTTAATTTACCTGTGACCAAGTGGGGCGATACTCTTACATGAATTGTATACGAACTTGCAAGAGAGTTCGCTTTATCAATTTGTTCGAACACCGACCCGTGGTAATAACGTTCTTGACATTGTACTTGCAACAAAAGAAGAATTAATAGAGAATTTGAATGTTGGTGATGAATTCAGTAACAGCGACCATCGTACGATAACTTTCACTTTAAACTTTACTAGTAACGAACCAAATAGTAGCATCGAAAAAGTCCCTAATTTCAAGAAAGCAAACTTCCATAAACTTAGAGCTATGTTTAAAGAAACTGACTGGAGATTTTTAATTAATAATAACGACATAAATACATCTTGGAAGTTATTCGAAACCACTTACCTAAAAGCAGTGCAAGACTGCATACCATCGAAAATACGGCGTCCAGGCCATAATAATAAGCCCAAATGGTGGAATAAAGATATTTCAAACTGCCTGCTTGCTAAAAAATTTGCTAATGATAGATTAAAATCCTCACAAAATGACGAAGAACGGGTGAAATTTGTAGAGCTACGACGCAAAGCCAAAAAGTTAATTAAGCAAAGTAAAAAGACCCTAGAGTTACATATTGCGAATCAAAGTAAAACAAACCCGAAATAATTCTATAGTTATATCAGAAAGAAAAAAGTAGTTACTTCAACTGTTGGACCGTTAGTCGATGAAAATGGAGAATACACCAAAGACGAAGTACAAATGAGTAATGCCCTCAATACCTTCTTTGCATCAGTTTTTACAACAGAAGACCTCAGTGATATCCCTACACCATCGCCGATTCAGATTGATAATTCAGATGTTCTAAGCAATATCACCGTTACAGAGAGAGAAGTATTGAATTGTTTAGATAAACTCAAGGTAAATAAAACGCCTGGACCTGATACAATCTCGCCTAGAGTTCTAAAGGAAGCTAAGGATGAGCTCTCCAAACCACTGACATTACTATTCCATAAATCCTTGCAGTCTGGAACTATGCCTGATCAGTGGAAGATAGCCAACGTAACACCGATATTAAAAAAAGGCAGCAAATCCCTACCCAGTAACTATCGTCCAATTAGCTTAACCTCAGTTGTATGTAAAATGCTAGAAACGGTCATAAGAGACAGACTCGTAAATCACTTAGAGGAAAATAACATACTTAAAGATACTCAACACGGCTTTCGTAAAAAACGTTCCTGTTTAACAAACCTCTTAGACTTCTTCCACGATATCCTCAACCTCTACGATGAGAGTAAAGCTGTAGATATTATATACCTTGATTTTCAAAAGGCCTTTGACAAAGTTCCCCACAAACGTTTACTGCTAAAACTAAAAGCGCATGGAATACAAGACGGTGTGTTGAAATGGATAGAAAATTGGCTCAGCGACAGAAAGCAAAGAGTAGTCATAAACGGTAAGGCATCAAAATGGACCAATGTAAGTAGCGGGGTACCCCAGGGATCGGTACTAGGACCAATTCTCTTTCTAATTTACATCAACGACATAGATGAGGGTCTCACCTGTACAATCTCAAAATTTGCTGACGATACAAAAATTGCAAATAGCGTACTCTCAAAAGAACAAGTTGACGATATGCAACACAATCTAGATAAATTGTCATGTTGGGCCCAAATTTGGCAAATGAGTTTCAATGCGGATAAATGTAAAGTACTACATATCAGATACCTAAATGAGAAAGCAAACTATTCGATGAATGGCACTCAGCTTAAGAATGTAAACAGAGAAACCGATCTGGGAGTAACAATATCGAGTAACCTAAAACCGAGTCAACAATGTTCAGAAGTTGTTAAGAAGGCAAACAAAATAATTGGCTTTATAGGCAGGTCATTTGAGCATAAATCCAAAGAAGTTATCCTAACCCTTTACAATTCATTAGTCCGCCCTCTTCTGGAATACTGCGTTCAATCCTGGTGCCCTTATTACCAAAAAGATATAAACAAGCTAGAACGAGTTCAACGTAGGGTTACCAAAATGATACCTAGCCTAAAGAACAAACCATACGAAGAGCGTCTTAGAGAATTAAATCTATTTCCTTTAACCCAGCGCAGATTAAGAGGCGACTTAATTCAAGTGTTCAAAATCATCAAAGGCATCGACAATATGAACTGTAGTAAGTACTTCACTATCGACCAATCTAATTACACGCGGGGAAACGGTTGCAAAATTATTGGTAAATCTTTTAACTCGCACGAATCTAAGAATTTCTTCTTCAATCGAGTTGTCAACTTGTGGAATGGGCTTCCCCGAAACGTTATAGACTGCATCACCGTTGATTCATTTAAACTCCGCCTAGACAAATATCTCGCATCAAACCCGCGACTGACTGCGTTTGTAAATGAATAACTTTATTTTATCCCCCCCTCAGTTACTAACCCATCTGTCCCCTACTAACTTCCTAATCCTGCCACGGACATTAGTTCCAGGGCAGTAATTCCCTTTCCAATGTTCCCTTACCCACTTTAAACCACTGTTTGGACACTTGATCCTCAGTGTTTTGGAGGACAAGCAACCTAGAAGGGTCACTGGACTGTTGTTGCTTGATTTCCTTTGTACTCCTTTGTACTACCTTGATTTTCAAAAGGCCTTTGACAAAGTTCCCCACAACGTTTACTGCTAAAACTAAAAGCGCATGGAATACAAGACGGTGTGTTGAAATGGATAGAAAATTGGCTCAGCGACAGAAAGCAAAGAGTAGTCATAAACGGTAAGGCATCTAAATGGACCAATGTACGTAGCGGGGTACCCCTGGGATCGGTACTAGGACCAATTCTCTTTCTAATTTACATCAACGACATAGATGAGGGTCTCACCTGTACAATCTCAAAATTTGCTGACGATACAAAAATTGCAAATAGCGTACTCTCAATAGATCAAGTTGACGATATGCAACACAATCTAGATAAATTGTCACATTGGGCCCAAATTTGGCAAATGAGTTTCAATGCGGATAAATGTAAAGTACTACATATCGGATACCTAAATGAGAAAGCAAACTATTCGATGAATGGCACTCAGCTTAAGAATGTAAACAGAGAAACCGATCTGGGAGTAACAATATCGAGTAACCTAAAACCGAGTCAACAATGTTCAGAAGTTGTTAAGAAGGCAAACAAAATAATTGGCTTTATAGGCAGATCATTTGAGCATAAATCCAAAGACGTAATCCTAACCCTTTACAATTCCTTAGTCTGCCCTCTTCTGGAATACTGCGTTCAATGCTGGTGCCCTTATTACCAAAAAGACATAAACAAGCTAGAACGAGTTCAACGTAGAGTTACCAAAATGATACCTAGCCTAAAGAACAAACCATACGAAGAGCGTCTTAGAGAATTAAATCTATTTCCTTTAACCCAGCGCAGATTAAGAGGTGACTTAATTCAAGTGTTCAAAATCATCAAAGGCATCGACAATATGAACTGTAGTAAGTACTTCACTATCGACCAATCTAATTACATGCGGGGAAACGGTTGCAAAATTATTGGTAAATCTTTTAACTCACACGAATCTACGAATTTCTTCTTCAATCGAGTTGTCAACTTGTGGAATGGGCTTCCCCGAGACGTTATAGACTGCAGCACCGTTGATTCATTTAAATTCCGCCTAGACAAATATCTCGCATCAAACCCGCGACTGACTGCGTTTGTAAATGAATAACTTTATTTTATCCTCCCCTCAGTTACTAACCCATATGTCCCCTACTAACTTCCTAGTCCTGCCACGTTAGTGGCAGGGCAGTAGTTCCCTTTCCAATGTTCCCTTACCCACTCTAAACCACTGTTTGGGCACTTGATCCTCAGTGTTTTGGAGGACAAGCAGCCTAGAAGGGTCACTAGATATGTTGTTGCTTGATTTCCTTTGTACTCCTTTGTACTAGTACCATACCACATCATTCACTACCCAGTACCATACCACCTCATTCATCACCCAGTACCATACTACCTCATTCACCACACAGTACCATACCACTTCATTCATCACCCAGTACCATACCACCTCATTCATCACCCAGTACCATACCACTTCATTCATCACCCAGTACCATACCACCTCATTCATCACCCATTACCAAACCACCTCAATTATCACCCAGTACAATACCACCTCATTCATCACCCAGTACCATACCACCTCATTAATCTCCCAGTACCATACCTCCTCATTCATCACCCAGTACCATACCACCTCATTCATTTCCCAGTAACACCTCCTCCTCGTTCCTCCCACCTCCACCTCGTTCCACCGACCTGCACACCTCTTTGTTTACCTACCTCTATTTCGTTCCATCCAGTTCATCATCAGTTAAGATCCTCCTCACCTTCGTTCCACCCACCTGCACCACATTTATGATCCATCTCACCTTCGTTATACCAACCTCCACTGCTTTCAAAATCCACTTCCGCCCCAGTTACGATTCCCCTGTACCTTCGTTCCATCAACCTGAGTTACCGATCCTTTACTCTTCGTTCCACCCACCTCAGTCTTGTTCCACCCAGATGCACCTCACTTAAATCCATATCACCTTCGTTCCACCCATCTCCACTGCGCTCTACCACCCCAGTTGTGATCAACCTTGACCTTCTTTCTATCAATCTTAGTTACCAATCCTGCTCCTCCTCCTTCCACCCACCTCCAACCTCGTTCCACTTAGTTCCGCCTCTTATACGAGTAATTTACTATCCCCCTCCCCTTGGTTCCACCCCCTATACTACCGTCTCTGCTGCGTTCCACCCACACAGGCCCCCCCCCCCCCCCCCCTCCTCTGCCAAGCTTCCGCTAAGCCCGGCTCACGGTGATGACACAATAAGAGTAGCACAGTGAGCCCCCTAAGCCCTTCTAATGAAAATATCCCCGCTCTTATGTCGCTCACTTTTTGTCATCTTCTTTTGTCACTTATTTGTTTGCCTTTTAATATGTGCCGCCGCTCTCCCTCTGTCCATGATTATTATATTTGTGAAACAGTCATTTTGATCTACTTACATTTATAAGAAGGCTGCTTATCATTAGCGTTGCCAATAGAAGGTGCGCAATTATAATATATGGTGTTAGCAGGGTTTCACAAAGCTTATTAAAAGATTTAGACTAAATTTGGTACCGTAAGTACAATCGCCAACATAAACATTTCTTTATCAATTATGTCACACTGCTGACATATTTTGAAGCATTCCCTCAATTGATGCTCAAGCTTATCAAGCTTATCATATATGAGTGTACCAGCTGCTTGTTCAGGCGATTGTACCTTCGTTCAGCACCCATATGAATCTTAATTAAATGAGCACAGCTCACCCAAAGTTACTTTTCAAAGCATGTCAATGAAAAATAATGCACATGTGATTTGTATTGTTACAGTTTTACTCTGAAATAGCAACCAAAACCATATAAAATATTTATTATTTTAAGGGGGGTGATGACGTTACAACCGCTATCCCCTTAAAAATTGCGCCGATACAAAGGCTAGTCCGGGAAAACATGCATATGCTCAACAGATGAACTAATGCTACACATAATCCTCTTTCAATCTAATGCTAAATTAGTTTGCATTCTACATATGAAACCAGATTTACATACTCACATACTCAGACAGCTTATAATAAACCTCTTACAGAAATGTGATACCCATGCATGTTTGATCTGAGAGTAACCAAAGCAAAATGCCTTTAGATCAATTTTCAAAATTCGCTAAATATTTTATATATGCCACAATCGCTAGAATCAAACCATGAAATCATTAATGTAGCTTAAATGGGGAAAATTTCTAAAATATCCTTAACATTCATGTCACTAGATATAAACAAACACATTGTGCCAGATTGAAGTAAATACACATAGATTTGTTTTTTCTATGTGAATGAAGAATACAAAAGGTATAAGCTACCTGTAACAGCTTAACACCTTACGAGCGGCCTAGGCGGTAATTTCTACATACCGCCCAGCGGGTGGTTTTACCATAAATGGCCTTGTTTCCGTGCTCTTTTTCATGCATAAACAAGAGCCAGAGCGTAATACAATTATGTGTCCCTGAAAGGGCGTTAATTGAGCTTTCCAATGACAACTGAACCATCCTTCTACGATCACTGGTTGTCTTGCAACGATCGTGCAACCGAAGGGCAAAATCGCTAAAATACGGTCATTTCGTTACATAATTACGTGTGTAGCGAGGGAGGGAGGGTGGATGTGTGTGGAGTAGATGTCAGTAGGCCCACGGCAGCCGTGGCGAGCGGTCATGAGGCAACCTACGCTCCTCCCGTCGCTCGTCTCTCTCTCAGAGCCAATATTGCGCCAAAATTGCACACAGACTTAAGTCGGGCCCCGCCACATAGTCCAGATTTTTTTATACGGACTTAAGTCGGGCCCCGCTAACGAAGGGTTAAAGCACTTTAAGTAATAGGATGAGGGAAAGACAGATTGAGGGAGAGAGTTCTAAAGGTTATTTGTTATTTGTTGAGTAAAAGAAAGACAGGGATAATCGATCCAATCTTGGGTTAGTGTTGGACAGAATAAGGGTGGGAGTGTGTTGAAAGGCAGGTGTCCCCGCTCTCTGTAAGGGAGGAGGTATGTGCTAAGAAAACTCTGAAGAACACTGATTATTGTAATAGTGGTAGAAGAGTGAAAGATGGAACATTGCAATGTGTAGAGAGAGATTGTAGGGAATTAGTAAGGGGAGGGGAGTTGATGGGACAAAATGCTTTTGAGTCTACCCTTTTGAGAGGTGAGTTATGTGTTGAACTTTCCCACACATGCGAACAATACTCGATACATGGTCACACCGTGCCCCTATAAAGAGCAAGAAGCTGCACAGGGGTGAAGAACCCACGGAGACGGTTTAGCACACCTAACTTCTGGGAAGCTGGTTTAGCATGGGTGGTAATATGATCTATTAAAGAAAGTTCAGAAGAAAAAGAAACACCAAGAATACTGAGACAAGATGAAGGGTTGTTGTTGTTGTTGTTGTTCCCCAAGCTGCCTGGCCGAACAGCGCCATGGCCCCGAACAAGGCCAAGGCCATAACCAAGCGCCCCCACAAAACCCTCCCTGCCGACCACAATAAAGCCTGGGTGACCGAAGCCACTCCATGGCGGGGAGCTGAGGAGGGTGCGGAAACGCCCGGGAAACCAAAGCCCCACCCAGGGCCCTGTGCCCCTCAGCAATTAAGAGGGGCAATGGAAAAATGTGACGCTTTGGCTTCCAATCTTGGTTCGATTGGGAGGTCAATCCACGGAAGAGACGCCGTCACTTGAGATCTAGAAAATATATAAGTAAAAGGAACAGTCAGAGTAAGCTATGGGTATGGCAGAGATCGCTCAGTTCTCACTCTGATAGACCAGCCCATCACCAGGGATGAAGGGTTGATCTATGTATTGTTGAAGTATAAGGGATCAACGTGTGGAAGTTCTTGACTGGTAGATACAGGGATAAATTGGGTTTTGGAAGCATTAAATGTAACAACATATTCTTTGCCCCAATCGGAAATAGTTGACAGATCAGAAGATAGGCGTGCTATGCTCATCATTTGAGTTTTGGGGTGTTGGCATGCTGGGTCGTTGTGGAAAACTAGTTGAATAGTGTAAGGTCGAGTCATCAGCATATGAGTGGATAGGACTGGAGGTACAACTGAAAAGATGCTTAAAGAATATTAGAAGAGAACGGGAGACAGGACAGAACCCTGAGGTACACCTGAGTTAATAGGCTGAGGAAGTGTGCGATGGCCGTCCACAACCGCAGCTATGGAATGGCCAGAAAGGATATTAGAGACAAAGGCACAGATGGAGGGGTAGAAACCGAAGGAGAGTAATTTGGAGATTGAAAATTTGTGCCAGACTGTATTGAAGGTTTTTTATATGTCTAGCGCAATATAAAAAGTCTCACTGAAGTCCCGAAAGGAGGAGGACCATGAAATAAGAAAAGGAAGAGATAAGATAAGAAAGTAGATCCTCAGTAGAGCAGCCCTTAAGGAAACCATACTGATGATCTGAAATTAGATTATAGGAAGACAAATACTTAACAAAATTTGAACTAAAAATAGTTTAAAAAAACTTTAAGAGATGCAAGAAATGGAACGATTGGATGATAGTTGTAGGGGTGAGAGTAGTCACCCTCCTTTGTGACAGGTTGAATGAGAGCAAACTTCAAGGAAGAAGGAGAGACGTTGGATGAAATACAGAGACAAAAGAGTTTGCCTAGACAGGGTCTAGAGTCAGCACGTAGGAACAGGTTTTTTAGTACAACAGGAGGAACACTATCCGGTCCAAACGCTTTCTTTGTATTTAGCCAAGGAGGGCAGAAAGTACATGCTTAGAACAGGTTATGATATTAGGCATAAGTAAGAGAGAGGGAGGTGGAGAGGGAGGGACAGCACTGGAATCTTCCAAAAGTAGAGTTTTTAGTGAAAGTTTGAGCGAAAAGTTCAGCTTTGTGATAGGAAGATGTGGCGGTGGTGCCATCAGGGTTTTTTGTTGTTTTGTTCTATATTCCATCTACTCCCTCTCGGGCATAGGCTGAGAGCCTTTACACTACACCGCTGAACACAGTGAGGCCCGTGAGGTCTTGTTCCAGTCTAGGGAGTGAGACATGCGAAGCACCCCGGCTCGAAGCAACTCCATCTCTGAAGCCGCTTCGCCTCTGTGCTTCACCGTATCATCCCCCATACTCGGACCCTCACTCTAAGAATGCCACCTATTGAGCAATTAACTCACTAGGCATTGCCCCCCTGTAACATATTTTGAATATGGGAATATTCATACAATGCTATTTAATCAGGGAACAATAGGGGTATTTTTTTGGCATTTCGGTGTGCTGTGGTAATGCACTGAAACTAAGTACAGCACAAATTCTATCCCAATAATATCTTCCCATTAACATATTGGGATTCGAACCCGGGTCCTTTGGATTACCAGTCCAGTGGCAAGACCACTCTGCCACACCTCCCCTGGACAGAAGGAGATATAATTGTTGGAAAGGTTTTTGGCTAGATGCCAGAAAGCTTGGGAAGAGCTAGAGTTGGAAAGTTCAGAACATTTATTATTGATAAAAGAGTTATTTTTGACGAGTCGAGTCGAAGAAAGGATTTGGCTTCTTTCTTGGCAGAAACATAAAAAGTATGAGATTCTGGAGTTTGCAGCCGGCGGTACCATTTAAATACTTCCTCCTTACTGTGAACAACAGTAGAACAGACAATGAGTAAGCCAAGATTTGTTTTTGCCTTAGGCTGAGAGAAAGAAAATGGAGTGTATGCCTCCATGCCCGACAGAATTACCTCGGTAATGCGCTCCCCTCATTCTGAGGGTCCCTGGCCATGGAAGCAAAAGTCATTCCATGTTAAATCAAAGAAGTGTTGTCGAAGAGCCTCCCAGTTGGCAGCGCCAAATTGACACAAGTGCCGACGGTTGGGAGGACTCGATAGCCGTACTGGAAAGATAGGACAGATAACAGAGATTAATATGTGATCGGAGGAGAGAGAAAAGATGTACAGCGTAAGTAGAAAGCTTAGAAGTTAGAAAAAGTCAAGAATGTTGGACAGATCTCCAAGGCGGTCAGGAATACGAGTAGGGTGCTGGACTAAGTGCTCTAGGTCGTTTAGGCTAGAACAGATGTAGGCTTGTTCACCATGTTGGACAGTCAAATGAGAGGAGAACCGTTGGCAGTGGTGAACATTGAAATCTCCTAAGATCGAAATTTCTGCGAAAGGAGAGATGGATAGAATGAGTTTCACTTTAGAAGTTAGATAGTCAAAGAATTTTGGATAGTCAGTAGAATTAGAGATATAAACAGCACAAAAATATTTAGTTTGTGAGTGACAAGAAAGCTTTAGCCAGAGAGTTGAGAATTCAGAAGAACCAAAGTTGGGAATACGAGAGGATACAGGATTGTTGTGCACATATATGCAACATCCACCGTTTGCTTGAAACAGGGGATAAAGATAGTAGGAGGATACAGAGAAGGGTTTGCTGTCAGTAGTCCCAGTTTCAGTGAGAAAGAGAAAATCAGGATTGGCAGAGGAGAGGTGGTGTTCCACAGAGTGGAGAGGGCACGAATGTTGTAGAAATTGATAGTAAGAGTAGAAGGTAGTGGTCCAGAACATTTTGATTGGTCGGCAACAGGGGCCAAACTTCGGGGTATTTCTGGTCCCCCTTCCTGGGGAATCTAAGGCAGTAAACTTGCTAAATAGGCAACCCTGCTAGATCCGATCCACGAGACTGAAATAGCCCTTTGTCAAGCAAGCAGAGGCTACCTTGCCTTGTAGCATCCCACAAATTTAGCATACAGTATAGATGCCATCTTGACTTGTGCTGTATATTATTAAGTATCATCGTTTGTAAACTTTATTATTAAGCTTATGCTACTAAAAATTATATTATTACCTATTTCACTATCACTGTCTATCTCTCTACCTGCATTGAGTGTTTGACTACTTAATATGAAAGAGATTGGAGATCAAGATGGCACCCCCAGTGGTCTGATACTATGGTGGTAATTATGTTAATGTTGGTATTTTTTCGACCGGAATTGCCATCACTAATCACCCACCAAACATACAAAATTGCTTATATTTAGTTATAGTATAAGGAATCCAGCCTGGTAATATTGCACACAGGGGTATATTGCACATTCATAACAATGATTCTGGGAATATCTGAGAAGGTGAGGTATGCTCTTTAGGCCTTTGATTAACCCTTAAATGTCAGGCCAACGAATATATTTATGCTTTCTCCCCCGGACATTTTCATGATTTTATGTCTTTCTCAACTCGGTGTAGCTCTGTAAACATAAAGTTAGTGAAGAAAAGAAAAAAACATGTGTGTTCTGTCCTACATGTAGATACCAAGATCTTGTCTCCAGTTGGTGTCTGACCTTGACAGTGACACGAGGAAGTGAGTTGTTGTGGGGCTAGTTTTCTCAGGCCAAGACCAGCGGTGTTCCGATGGCTCAGTCATGTGGTTGACTTTGCATTCATTAGGATTTTAGCCTATGTTTTTAGTCACTAAATATTCACTTAGTTTATATTGTCTTATTACATACTGTATTATTACATGTATTATGCCAGTAACATGAGCGGACCGTGGCAAGGATTTGGCTGTGGTTGACAAAGCCATTGGCCGGGTTGAGTGATCGGACAAGGTCAAAGTGATTGCAATGGCCGTGCATTCATATCAGCATTTCAGTTGAGACTGAGTATGTGCGGGATGAGTGATAGTACAGTGTACATCTGCTAATTACCACCAGATGTTTCCCCAGACCCGGGATTTCGGCGGGAAAAGCAAAACATCTGTGGATGTTGCCAGGGGCACCACACAAGAATGCCTGAGGACGTTCCCTGGGGGGCAGGGGTTAAGACTTAATGACACTCTCCTGCTTAATAAACATTATTGCTCAAAGAAAGGTGTTGTTTGATTTTATTGATACTCACTGTGCCCTTTAGATACTAGTTAAGATACTAGTTATCCAAAGTCTTCACCCATAAGATTTGAATACTGTGAAGTAACCTAGTGGTGGATGGATAACTTCACTGTGAAATTGATTAGGACTTTATATAAGACATATCATGTGATAACAGGAAATGTAGTTAATACATTAATTGCATAGTAATAAGCCTATACTGTAATTACAAACGAATGAGCAACTTTTGGTGATGATTGTCTAAATCCAGGGGGGTGGGTGTCTGGATCTCAACTATCTTTATTACTGGGATAAAGGTCTATCAAAAATGTATGCATGAAGTTGCACTAATTTTGCTTGGCAGTTTTATTAAGTACCTATACAGCAATGATTAATTTTCAGTTATGGTTTTATAATGTTTTCCAATCATGCACCCCTCCCTCCTCCTTTTAGCAAACCACTCTAAAGTTACCATTCTGTGTTACTATTGATAATTATAAAACTTGACTCACCGAATCTCTGAATAATTTGTATTTAACACAAATCGTATCCTTGAAGTTTCGTAGCCATTATATTTGAATTGCTGGGTTTAAGAGCTTAGGAGGACGAGTTTGAATGGGCTGGGGAATATCGGTCTTGGTGATAATTGTACGCAACACCACTCCCATGAATTGCGTGCATGGTAGTAATAACCCTATGTGTTCTATATGACAGTCTTTGTTATTATAATTGTTGTGACGTACCTGCGTCACATTAATCATAAATTTCAAAATAGTATGATCCTTGTGAGCTTCTTATCCTGCTATTACGGTATTTCTCTTGATCTTCCTCCTCGTCGTCATCATCATCACTATCACCATCATTAGGTATATCATTATCATCACCATCACTATCAAGATTACTATATTCACTATCATCATCATCAAGACCATTATAAACACCATATTCACTATTATCATCATAATTACAGTAGATAAAACACATCGAGTAAAATTATTTGATTGTCTTAGCTCCTTGAGTACGATAACGTTCTTTGTATTGTAATAGTTCATTTTATTTACCTTACGGTATTAAAGATGTATGAAAACCATCATACATGTTATCGGGAATTTAGATAAAGGTTAAATTACATATCACTGGTACATGAAATATCCCAACAAATAGTTATAATATAATTACCAACGAGGTATTCGTCGATGGGTGTAATCCAGTCCCCCACACACGGCTAGTTCAATTGCATGACATGTAGGAATGTTCACATAATACAATATCGATACAATGAACTTAGCTTAGAGGACTGGTGATGTAGGACTGTTGTTATAAATTAGTATTTGTAGCACATGGTGAACTGTGGGTTGAGTCAGGGCCGGGGGAGGAGATGTTGACTGTATTGTGTTGGTTGAGAGACTAAAGTGCCGGCGTTCGCTTCGCTTCGCGAAATTACATATGGCTGCCGGCTCATAATAATTATAACCCATAACTTGGTTTCATAATACATCTAGAGCTGATGTAGATATTTATACATTACAGTTAATATTTAACCTAACTTAAGAATAAACTACAATACACAAAGAACCAGCCGAAATCGTACAAGCGATACGATACCGCCAAATTCAAATGTCCTATTGGACCAAAACCTGTCGGGATCATTACCCTATTCCCGACATATTGCCCGCCACCAAAAATGATATACAGGAAAAAAAAAAAAAAAAAAAGGACATCGAAGTCAAAGATCACCTTGTTTGATCTTTGATCTCCAAAGATCCACGGAACTCATAGCCGTCCTCCTTTTGGGACGAGCGCCACCTGAAGCCTGAGGAGGATCATCCTTCTCATCATCAGCTGCCCCACCTTGAGGAGCACTGTCACCAGCACTCTCCGCGGAGGGGTATCAGTAGAGACGCCAGGATAATCCGGCAGTTCTACATCCTGCTCCAAGGGATATAACCTTACGACTGGGCAAGTAGTAACCCCAGTCGAAGTTCGTATTTTAGCAACCCTTATAAGACCATCAATGCCCTGGAACAAATCGATAATCCTCCCAAGCTTCCAAAATAACCTAGGACGCTCATCATGAATCAGGACGATATCCCCGATACGAGGCCATCGTTGATTCGTCCCTTTGATCTTATGAGAGTGACGCTCGCGAAGAGACAGCAAATATTCTTGGGTCCACCGTTTCCATAGATCGTCGGACACCTTGTTTACATACTGGAAGCGACGACGTGTGGCGTCAGCATTGCCGAACGTAGGGTCATGCAGATCTTCGTCATTTACGGACGATCTAGGAAAGGTATTAAGGGTTCGTCCACGTGTCATCATGGAAGGCGAAATGGGTAAGAGGTCATCAACATCTGCCGAGGTATAGGTCAAGGGCCTGCCGTTGACTGATATCTCAATTTCTATTAAGAAATTAAGAAAGTTTGCAACTCCCGGCTGGTCACCAGTGCCCTTCCTATAACCTTCTTCATGGCAGATTTGACGATACCGATAGTTCTCTCCCAAATCGCCCCGAACCATGGTGCACGTGCTGGTATAAATATCCACTGACAACCCTTTCCAGTGAGGGTAGCCACAACCTGCGGGTCATCCATTAAACTCTGGAGATATTTAGAGGCCCCAACAAAACAAGTCGCATTATCGCTCATAATAATTTGAGGGAAACCATTGCGGCCTGCAAAGCGTCGTAGAGTATGCAAAAACCCCTCACTGGATAGGTCGTCAATCAATTCAATATGAATCGCTCTGGTTACCGCACATGTGAATAGGACGGCATATACCTTTATGATATTACCGGGCGATTCTCTAACATGAATCGCTCCGGTGTAGTCTACCCCGGTTACCTGAAATGGTTCAGTCCTTTGTACCCTGAACTCAGGCAAGGGAGGTAGATCTACTGGGGAGTAAGGCTTACCCTGTAATCTTTTACAGATAGTACAGCTATTGTGGATCCCTTTAATTGCTTGTCGCATCTTAGGGATCCACCAACGTTGTCGCATATACGCCAGAACATAATTTACGCCAAAATGTAGGCAGGTCCGATGGCATTGGCGAATCAACATTTTGGTAATCAAATGAGAGGAGCTAAGGAGGACAGGATATTTTGCAGAATCAATAATGTCCGCTTTTTGTATCCTGCCTCTACACTTAATGATGCCTCCTTCCATATATTATCCTAGCTGCCTCATTAAGTTTGAGGGTTTGGCCTTTGACTCCTTGCTCAGGATTTGATGTTCAGTAGGATAAGATTCCTTTTGTACTAAACATATTAGTTTTGCTTCTGCTGATCTCAATTCATGGAGTCTGATATGCTTCGAATCTTCACTAAGGAAAGACCCATGAGCCCGACTTCTCATGATGTTAATGAAACGGTATATCCATGCAAATACCCGTATTACTTGATCATAGCTGCCGTAACGTTCCCACTCTACCAACTTGCTATCCTGATGTGTAGTACTCACATTCGACCTACTTAACACATCATCTTGGGGCCGACATGAAGGATCAGATATGTATTCCCTGAAATCCTGAGGCCATTCAGTTGGAGATTGGAGCCATGGAGGTCCATGCCACCAAATAGAGGAAGACATAAACTGCTGTGCCGAGATCCCCCGTGAAATTATGTCACTGGGGTTATCCCTGGTGCTCACATAGCGAAATGTAGCTGTAGGAACTAAGTCATGAATCTCATCAGTGCGATTAGAAACATAAACAGGTAACACTTTCTGGCTGTGTACCCATGAAAGCGCTATTTGACTGTCGCTCCAGACATAGACGTTATTAATCTGTAGTATGTCTGCATAGGCATCCAGTGTAAACTTTATTAGACGAGCAGACAGAAGCAATGCAGTAAGTTCTAATTTAGGAACTGTAATCTTCTTTATAGGGGCTACTTTGGCCTTCGCTATAGCCAGCGTCGCTTTACTACCATTGCATATGTATATGGCAGTACCGTACGCACTATTACTAGCACCAGAAAAGGCATGTAGATCCACTTGTTGACCACTAATAACCTGACGATTAAGTTGGACCTTGCAACATATGGAAAGGTCCGACCAAATCAACCGCCATGTATCTTGTAACTCAGTCGGGAGGGGCGTATCCCAATCTAGTTTTAGCCGCCACAGTTGCTGTAAAAACATACGAGCACGGATTGTTACAGGCAGCAAAAAACCTAGGGGATCAAACAACCTCGCTGACAACCTTAAGCAGTTTCGCTTGGTCATAAGCTCACTGCCGCATGGGGTGTGACAGAAGGATATACAATCTGTGGTAGTGTCCCATTTGTGGCCTAAAAACTTCACCTCACTATTCTCAGTAGCTACACCGTCAGAAGTAAATTGACCTTTCAAAAGATCACTATTAGTGGCCCATTCTCTTAAGTATAAATGAGCCTTGGCAAATATATCGCGGATCTCCCAGCATCTCTTGAGCAACAAATCTTCATTGTCTCCGGTGCCTTGAAGATTGTCCACATAGATCCCCTGCTTGATCTCATTCTTGAAGTCAGGATCTAGTCCAGCCTCCTCAAGATGACGCAAGATAGTAGCGTTGAGAAGGAACTGGGAACAGGTCGCCCCGAATAAGACGACTCTGAACCTGTAGACCAGATACTCCGAATCTAGATCCATTGGGTCCCGTGGCCATAAAAATCTTGTCGAGTCCCTGTCTTCACGATGGAGTTGAAGCATCAGGAAGGCCTTCTCAATATCGGCGACCCATGCAAACTTATGACATCTGAAGCGCAACATAATTTGCGCTAGATCAGAGACCAGGCACGGACCCGTGTACAGACAATCATTCAGGCTATAGGAGCGATCACTGGATTTAGCAGAGCAGTCATACACAATACGAACAGGAGTGGTGGAACTGTCCTTTTTAATCCCATGGTGAGCAAGGTAATGGATGTTATCCCCATACTCACTGAGATCTACTCTCTCCACAAATCCACGTTGTACCTGCTCGGCTAAAACTGCCGCATAAGTCTCGCAATAACTTGGATCCTTGACAAACTGCTTCTGAAGGCCACGTAACCTACCAAGTGCTAGATGGAAATTAGCAGGTAATTTACTCTTGTTATCATTCCAAGGGAGCCTTACCACATACTGACCTCTGCCAGAGTCATACGTTACAGTCTCTTCATACGAGCTTAACGCTAGCTTGGACTCACGATCAAGTTCATGTGGGTCAATTCCAATATTGTCCAAGTCCCATAGCTTATCTATATCAGTACATGTATTATCAGGCACATTTGGCCTAATATATTTATCTATGGGGCTTACTGCTACCTTGAGGACCGTAACCACCTCCACCTGTGTGTCTTGAGAGGAAGTGGCATAGGATCCAGAAATGGCATAACCTTGGATCGTGGGGAGCATTATTAGCTTATCTACCCGCCGATATCCAGGGTGAACCAGGTCGTAGTAATAATCAGCTCCGACCAGTAGCATTATACCATTGTTAGCAGAGAGTTGATCATCAGCCAGTTTATACCCCTTGCTTCTGAGATATTTCAAATGTGGTTGAATCTCTGATGCTATATAGAAACTGGGTAGTGTGTCGACCACAACAGCCTTGATGGGACATACCTTTTTTCTATAAACATATGAAATCTCCACAATATCATAGTCACTGGAATCTATTTCACCAGTGAAACCATGGAGACGCAAATTCTCTTGACCCTTGCTGGTACACTTGAGCTGGGGTAATGATGACCGCAGAACGAATGACCTCTGTGAGCACTGGTCAAGTAAGGTGCGCGTCATTATAGTATTATTATTACTCCCCACTACTGGCAGCATCATAGTAGGAAGCAATTGACATTCTCGAGAAGCAATGGACATGGCAGATACTTTATCACCCTCGCTCTTACCTTTCTCATGTGACTCTTTGGGGGTTCTCCCCTTTTCTTTGCCGTCGTGCCGATCAGACGGGGTGCAAAGGGAAAACAAATGTTTCCCCTTGCAATACTTACAAGGTTTGATGTAGGAATTGGTGCAGGTACTGTTGAAGTGGTCTCTTGCCAGACAGCTGGTACATAACTTAAGCGATTTAGCCTTGCCAATCTTCTGTGTAGCCTTAGGATACTTAGGACACTGATACCACAGATGATCGTGGACACTGCACAACTTACAACCTAATGATATTGGCCTTTTCTGTTTAGGAGAAGTCTGTACCGGGAAAGCTGCAGTAGATGGCGACATCTCCACTTGTCGGTAGTGTCCAGTACTCTCCATATTGAAGACTTCAGTCTGGTACACCTGCACCAACGCTTCCAAGTTTAGTGGAGAGTCGCTTAGTTGTCGTCTTAAGATTTCCCTTAGGGGAGACGGTATTTTATTCAAGATATTCACACTAAATATCTCCTCCTTGGTGACGGCCATTGTCTCCATAGATCGGAGGAGGCTCTCAAAGGAGGCATAGTACTCCTTTAGGGCCGTCACATCATAGGATGGAGGATCTAGCGTGAAGAACTTAGTAATTAACGCGGTCTTGATGACTTCCACTCTCCCGTAAGTTCTCTTCAGCAACTCCACTGCAGACTCGTAGCTGGTAGCTTCTAGCTTGTACCCATCGACTAACTTCAATGCCTCCCCTTTCAATTGACCACGGAGATATGTGAACCTTTGGATGGATGTGAGTGTTTTATTATGATGGACGGAACACTCAAAAATATCCCAAAATCCAGTCCAGGTAGCCGAATCCCCGGAAAAGGTAGGCAAAGTAAGCTTCGGCAGGTTAAAACCAGTCGCCTTTGGTGTACCGGTATCCTTAACAGAGGTTGATTCTTGGGTGGAAGATAGTCTGGCTAAGGCTGTATTAACATCCTCAAAGTACTCAAGATCTGCCGACATTTCTTCTTCCACATCGTCAGTAACTGTCAATAAACCATATACCTGCTGAGCACAACTATCATAAGTAGCTAGCGATTTAGTAACAGTAGCGAATTTACCCTTAATTTGATCAGCCGTAGCACTTATTAAAAATTCATCAAGATCTCTTAAACATCTATTTAAACTTCCCTTCATCCCTCCCTTAACCCTTATTTAGCGGCGAGCAACATAAGTCGAGTTAAATAAAGCTGGACTATGTGGCGGCGCTCGACATAACTCGAGTGGCAATTTCAGCACGTAATGTGGCTGAGAGAGAGAGACAAGTGGTGGCAGGAGACTAGCGAGCGTATGACTGCTCCAGACCACCGCGGCGAACCTACTGACACAAATCTCAGCTCCCTCCTCCCTCTCTCACTCGCTACATACTCAATTATGTACTGAAAGTACCGAATTACCTGCTTTTTGCACTCGCGTTGCACGGTTATTGCAAGAAAACTATCCATCATACAAGGATCATTAAGGTGTCATTCGAAAGCTCTGTTTATGCCCTTTCAGGGATAGGTACTTGTTTTACGTTCTGGGTCTTATTTAGGCATGAAAATGATCACGTAAACAGCCCTATTTTGGCTAAAAACACCCCGCTGTGCGGTACACATAAATAAACCGCATAGGCCGGTCGTAAGGTGTTAAGAATCTTAAGTTTCTTTAAATCTGTCATCGTTAAGGTCTAATTTTAAGCAACTTAAACTACAATGAGGTCAGACTACAAACCGGTAATCGCTTAGGAATCAACAGCGGCAAACCCCCATTACTTAAGAATTACATAGTACTTACATCCCCCTTAACATAAACTATAGAAAGGAAATTATCTAACTAGACAAAAGAATTAAATACTAAATCCATTAAAAGAAAGGGTAAGGTGAAGCTCTAATTATTTAAAGCCCTTTATAGGTAAGCCTAGTTGGTTAAGCTACAATCATGAGGTCTGACTATTAACCGTCAATCGCTTAGGAATTAACAAAGACCGACACTCATGACCGCCACTTTAAGCAACTAGGCCTAGGCTATTATGAAATTTAAATATAAAAGGTCACATGAGAACCCTCCCCACCAGCATAATTAATAATGAGTCCCACAATGACAAAACACAAGCAACACCACAGGCACACCACCAAAGCGAAATGAAAAGCCACCACAGACACCTGCAGGCCTAGACTGCCTAGCCTAGCCCATGAGCGCGAAATGGCGCCCGACGAAATTACCCCAACCCCAATCTCCAGCCCATCTAACCCACCAAAAAAATGCCAAGGATCACACGCCCAAAAAAAACCTGGAAACGAGCCCCAAAAAAGATAGAGACGGCGCCTAAATGGTAAAAAACATGAGGGAAGAAGCTGGGTGTTAACTAGGGAACGGCAGTCGGCCAACAACGCGCGAGGCGGCAGCCATTTGTAAGCCCACAAGCGTCAAGGAAGCAAACAAAACGGTACTACGGTAAGGAAGCTTTAGGGCACGAAGGACCATTATTTATCGGGAATTTAGATAAAGGTTAAATTACATATCACTGGTACATGAAATATCCCAACAAATAGTTATAATATAATTACCAACGAGGTATTCGTCGATGGGTGTAATCCAGTCCCCCACACACGGCTAGTTCAATTGCATGACATGTAGGAATGTTCACATAATACAATATCGATACAATGAACTTAGCTTAGAGGACTGGTGATGTAGGACTGTTGTTATAAATTAGTATTTGTAGCACATGGTGAACTGTGGGTTGAGTCTGGGCCGGGGGAGGAGATGTTGACTGTATGGTGTTGGTTGAGAGACTAAAGTGCCGGCGTCCGATCGCTTCGCGAAATTACATATGGCTGCCGGCTCATAATAATTATAACCCATAACTTGGTTTCATAATACATCTAGAGATGATGTAGATATTTATACATTACAGTTAATATTTAACCTAACTTAAGAATAAACTACAATACACAAAGAACCAGCCGAAATCGTACAAGCGATACGATACCGCCAAATTCAAATGTCCTATTGGACCAAAACCTGTCGGGATCATTACCCTATTCCCGACACATGTTATGGTAATTTATTCCAAATTAAGTCATTAGTTTTAAGCTCCTCGGTGGTCTAGTGATTAAGGTTTTGGAGTGCTGCACTACTGGCCTGGGTTTGAGCCCTGGCTGGGTCATGTCAAAAAAGTATTAAATATATTTAGGCTCTATTTGTTTATTTAGAGAGGCCTTAATTGTGCCCCAGATGACAAGTATCCTTCTCTAGTACTTAGTTGCTAGTGTTTGTGTGTGTGGCATCAAGCTATGTGACCAAGAGTGGTGGCAGGTGGTGGTGGATGGAATTGATTCCAAATGAAGCCATTACTTTAAAGCTCCTCAGTGGTCTAGTGGTTAAGGTATTGGAGTGCAGACCTACTGGCCTGCGTTCGAGCCCTGGCTGGGTCATATCACAAAAATATTAAATATATTTGGGCTCTACTTGTTTGTTCAGAGGGGCCTTAATTGTGTCCCAGATGACAAGTATTCTTCTCTAGTACTTAGTTGCTAGTGTTTGTGTGTGAGGTGAATGTGTGTATGGCATCAAGCTACGTGACTACGAGTCGGAGCGGGAGGTGGTGGATGGAATTGATTTCAAATAAAACCATTACTTTTAACCCACAGGACCCCAGCGACGCAAGTCATGTGTCGCCTATGTAGTAACTATGTAACGCTAAACCCCAGCATCACAGCACCTGCGTCGGCAATTTCGACCTTATTTACTCTTGTCCTATGGCAGCTAGAGGGTTCAGATTTGTATGGAATGTACCTTAGGATGTTACGGAACAATTGCGATACTTGGCAACCCCCCAAGTCCAGCCGCACGGGTTGGGACACGCAGGAGGGGGACGCCAGTTTATCCTCTGATCTCGCGAGTGTTACACCATGTCGGATCGCTATACCACTAGCCGTTGCCACCCACGCAGGGGTGTTAGTGTTGGAGAAGCCCTTGCAATACTAAAGGATACTGATGGGGAAGATAGAGACACTGAATCGCCAGATGAGGATTCAGGGGAGGAGTATCGCCCATCACTGAGGGAGATAGAGGAGATGGCAGAAGAGGAACCCATTTTTCCCATCCCTCGTCGCCGTGTGGCGGAACAACAAAGCGGGGTGGGGGGGGGGGGGGGCCCCCACTCAGGAAGAAGATAACCCAGACTCCATGGCATTCCTCAGAATTCTGCCAAGCCAACGTAGGGGTCAGAAGCGACCAGCTGAGGAGGAGAGAGGTCAAGCTGCTCCTCCTCCCCAACAACACGTGCGTTCTCCCCCACGCCTGCCTTCACCACCACCTCCCACTGTCTCCCCACTATGGCTGCAACCCCCAATACATTTTATGGGTTGCGCTTGGGTGCAGCTATCTTGGCAGCTCAGCCATTGTCTTCCTCAGATGAAACTGATGAGGAAATGCCTGCCCTGGAATGTTCTCTCCCACGTCTCCACCCACGCCACATGTTCTCCCCCTTATCAGCGCAGGATGACTTAGCGCATTCTCCGCCTCGCCACTCTACACCACCACCACCACCACCATACTCCTCTCCTGTCTACTCTCCATCACCACCATCACCCCCCGGCCCGCTACCTTACTCACCTGTCAGGCCTTCTGTGTCACCTCAGCCTGAGCCCTCCCACAGATACGACAGCTCCAGACTACTTCAGACCCCATCACTGCCTGCGTCGCCACAATGCCCAGATCGTGCACGACGCCCTACCAGCCAACGTGGGCGTACTCGTGGGCGTAGCCACGGCCGAAGGGCATCGAAAGTGACCCTGTTACGACGCCCCAGCATTGGTTCGAGATCAAGCTCCAGGTGAACATCTTGATTAAGATCTAGATCAAGGTCAAGAGGCAGAACGATGCCCTCCCGCCCTGGTGCCCCTGATGATGACCCTGACGACTTTGCCGACGAAGTTGCTGGAGATTAACGTGAATGGAATTGGGTGAATGGGGAAAACTTTGTGCCCACCCATTACGGCTTTGTGGGTGCGAGGAATGCCGGCGCTGCGATCCCCAACCGAGGCGATGAAGCAACGAGACTTGATGTATTCCTGCAGTTTTTCACTGCAAACCTCATGTCTATGATTGCTGACCAGACGAACTGGTATAATTATTATTTTATGGCTGGGAAAGAGCTGCTCAAACACTCTCCCCGACTGTCATGGCAAACTCTACTGCTAATGTCCCAGAATTGTACACGTTCCTGGCCATTGTCATCCTGATAGGGGTGACGAAGAAATCATCAATAAAGAAGTACTGGTCCTGGGATCCCCTTTTCCATAACCCCATCTTTCGAAAAATGATGAGCAGGAACAGGTTCGCGGCCATAATGGGGAACCTTCACTTCATTGATAGCCTGGCAAGCTACACAAGAAACCAGGAACAACCCAGAGCTATGTAGAACCCCATGAAGAGGATAAGACCCATCTTCGAGTACCTGAAGGCAAAGTTTACTGCAGCCTTCAGACCCCACCATAAACTGATAATTGATTAGAGTTTGTTGCTGTGGAAGGGTAATATTGGCATCCGGCAGTAGGCAGGAGTCTCTACAGACAGGCCACGATGCCAGTAGCTCTGTATTTCTTAGCATCACACAATCCAGTACCATCGAGGAGGTCTTGCAAGGTGAATGTGGAGACGCCAATCGTCCTCAGGCGCTGTTGGAGCATCACACGATAAGAGTAGAAGCGCGGACAGTGGAAAATCAGGTGACTCATACTCTCTTCCTGGGTACACCAGCGACATGCAGGACTCATAACAATCCCCAATTTACACAAATTACCCAAGACTGCGGAATGACCTAAGCGAATCCGGGTATGGGCCACGTCTAGGCAGCGAAGGGGATGACGTGCCCAGGGCTGGGTAGATGCGTCATTACGAAAGGCTCCCATGGTGGTGAGTCGCAGTGCAGGCTGGATGGCAGTCTCCCAGCTTCGTAGGCACAACTGGCGAAGGTGAGTGGTATGGGTCCGTAAATCTTGAGGCAGGTGTTCAATGTTCATGATCTGGTAAGGAGTGTGCCAGAGCCGCCGCCTAATCAGCCACCTCATTTCCTCTGATCCCCGAGTGTGATGGTACCCATTGGAGCCTGAGATCCCAGGGCAGTGCATAAAGTTGCATGATGAGCGTCAGTATATCATGCACCAAACACTGATAGGTGTCTGTCACTGTCTGGCCTTGGGGAGAGGAGCAGATGGAGTGACGACTGCGAATCCGAATAGATTACTACCCTCTGCAGATTTCCATTTTTCTTATGTTCTTATGTTCTTAACTATTAGATACACAATTAGTATATCACAAATAGATCTTGTAATTTAAAACACCAACTACCCACCATACTTAGACAAAGTTGGAAGTTGAATCGGTACTTAAAGAACAATAGCGCTCGTTTGAGCAAATTACGTTGAACACATGTGAATATAAATTATGAATAATATATAACACAAACAAATATTGAATTGAATCATATACCGTACCTCAAGTTTTATGATAATACCGTACTTAATATCTTAAGGGATTGAGTTAATAGTATTTATAAGCTTCAATATTTCAGCGTTATTAATTATAGCTTTATGTCTAAAACACCTATTCTCTTCTAGAGATGATATATATAAAATACTTTTGATAATCCTTAGTGAAATCAAATGTACAGTAGCTTGACCCGTCTAATTACTAATTACACCTTTATGACCTACACTACATCTCTTACTATAACCTATACCCCTTGCACTACGTATATCCCTACACTACATATATCTTATAGCTACCTAAGAGCATCTCTCACTACAGCCTATATCCCCTACACTACATCTATCTTATAGCTACCTGGAGTTATGTAAATTGAGGTGTCTGTTACCTTTGGAAATAATGAAGTATACTATCATCATTCTCGTAAATAGTAGACCAATTATTAACGCTGCCCGATATTAGACTTGGGTTAAGTTTCAAAATAATTCGGTACTGTATGAAAAGGCATTCCCAATAATTGTATTTCGAAACATTTAGTGCGTCCTGTGAAGCAGAGGTCATTAATAATATTTGTACGTAATGACATTTGGTTAAATAGAAATCCCATAGACGTTCTTACTTAACTTTTCAAATTAATTTTAAAGTGCACAATGCTTGTACTGTGTATCTGCTTGATTCTTTCAGCATAGTTCTCATTCTAAGATAAAATAAAGACAAGACAAGTTAATGGATGTTACAATAATAAGTATAAATATCAATATAGTAGTTGATTATTGTTTCTTAGCCTAATAATATATATATATATATATATATATTGTAACATCCGAACAGACCCGGATGTAATGTGACCGACACCAGGCTGTGGTCCATGACTTTACTACTGGACATCATGGAGCATTCTCTCTTTCTTTCTACCTTCAACCCCTGCCTACGTGACGAGAGAGAGAGAGAGAGCGGTCAATTTTAAATTTCCCAATGCCTACAAATAAGAAGGAAATCCAACGATACTTAGGAATGATTGGATATTATAGGAGATTTATTCTAAATTTCTCAAGGTTAACAGCACCTTTGACAGATCTTCTCCGAAAGGATGTGAAGTTTGAGTGGTCCTCCGAATGTGAGGAAGCTTTCAGTGCTACCAAATACATTATATCTAACTATCCTGTTCTCCGTGCCCCTGATTTCACCAGATCTTTCTCCCTAGCTGTTGATGCAAGTAATACCGGGGTCGGAGCCGTGTTACTCCAGGAGGGTGACTGTAATGTATTGCATCCTGTTTGCTATTTTAGTAAAAAGTTAAACTCTGCTCAACGTAATTACTCTGTAATAGAAAAGGAGCTGTTAGCCTTGATTTTGTCACTCCAATACTTTAGTGTCTATGTTCAATCTGCCCCTGGTTCCATTATTGTATATACTGACCATCACCCAATAAAGTTTTGCACAAGTTCCAAAATAAGAACCAAAGACTGACCAGGTGGAACTTCTTGCTGCAGGAGTAAACCCTAGATGTAAAACATATTAAGGGTGTCCAGAATGTGCTAGCAGATTGTTTGTCAAGAGACTAAAAATATTGTCATATACTTTCCTCCTCTTGAACTCTTTTCTAGCGGGTGAGGTGTAACATCCGAACAGACCCGGATGTTATATGACCGACACCAGGCTGTGGTCCGCGACTTTACTACTCGACATCGTGCAGCATTCTCTCTTTCTTTCTATCTTCAACCCCTGCCTACGTGACGAGAGAGAGAAAGAGAGAGAGCGGCCCGGCTGACATTCCAAGCATTCCGCGAGAGAGAGAGAGAGATAGAGAGAAGGGGGTCGGGCGGGTGATGACGTAGTGAACCCCCCCCCCCCCCGTTCTCCCACCTACTTCACACCTCTTATTGGACCACCACACCTGCCTTTCACCTGTAATTGGTCGACGTGAGCTGCCTGCCCCTATTGGTTCCGGCATGTATTTCCTGGCTCTGATTGGATTAGTGTGGACAGAGAAGGAAATAATATCCTGATGTTTGAGGGTTCAAATGAGTTACATTCTTGGCTGGGGAGAAGAGCAGTGTGTTGGGGAGACGAGACAGACTTCACAGGCTTGTATAATAGGTGTTACTATATATTAAGAAGCGTCCCTGGTGACCATTTACTCGTTAGTTAGGGAATAGTCGTGACTGTTACTGTTAAATAACCAGATGTATGTCGGAAACACTTAGCCTCCTTATGATTTAAGATTTTGTGATTGGAGAGACAGATATTTTGGATTGGTGTTTAATTTTGTGATTAGATTTAATTTTGTGATTAGATAACATTTTGTGATTGAATATTGAATAGTGGAGATTTGATGTGATAGTCACTACTTGATCTGTTAATACTTAAATGACTTGATGTAAAGCTATTGTCATTAGTAATTAAGCATTGTAAAAGTCCTATACATTATATTGTGACTTAAGCCTACTAAGCTATACCTTCATCTATACTTTAAGTAAAATCCCAACGAATACAAAAACGATCCTGAAATCTTACATTAATGTCTTTCATTACTTCTTTTGTTTGCTTGTTAAATACTTTATTTATTTTATAAATACAATTCCATTTTACATGTGACTTTATATATTCCCTGATCTATTATATTGATTCAGTAAAAGTCTTGCAAAGAATAAGAATAACTAATTGGCTAACCTATTAATGAAAATAATAATGATTTACGATACGCAAAGAGGACAATGATCAAATGAATAACGAGATAAGAGAACAAGGGTAACATAATATTTAAAGGGTTAACAAACTAAAGTAGATATATATAAAAATATTTTAATAATATTCTGACTTTAATGATAATCCAGATTAATTACTTTATTATATAATTAGTTTATAATTGCATAAAAGTCCTTACTCACATACCAAGCTTTTCTCTATTCATAATTAGTAGCGTACTTTATATTAAACATTCAATATAACTTTAAATAGTTTCCTGATTAAATATAATTGAAAGGTATCAGAGTATAAAGGATAACTGTCCCAACAGCTAACTGAAAGCAAGTAACAACAGAACTTTTATATGTTATGTACTATTGGCCTTTAGCTGTTTGATACACTTTCATATTGTCTGTTCAATCTTCTTTTATTTAGTTAACCACTTTTAAATCAAGATACGTAACAATATATATATGATAATAAAAGGAGAAGAATGTCACCGGTACTGTTTGAGTCGAGCTGCAGGTACTGGTACATGAATTGCTAACCAAGCATTTAAAAATATGTACAATTTAGAGACACTAATGGATATAATAATGTTCTTTGTACGCAATGTCGAAATAGTGATTCAATACTACACCATTCAGATTGTTTGAAATATTGGCGAGAAAGTTTTCTACATCATGGTCAGGAATGTCTACATAATAGAAAATCAAATGCTATATAATTAGTTTAATAATGTGGTTTATATGCAGTGTGTCAAAAGAATGCACCAATTTGTCAGAATTGTTTGGTATGAACTGGATATATTTATGAACGAATACATGGTCGTCAACATGAACTCTACGCATGGTAAAAAAATCTGAGTTATTATCATTAATGCGACTATGAATTCATATTTGTTCGTATATAAATTGATAATACAGTAATATATTAAATTGTATTACATTACATTATATTATATGTTTTTTTTTATATCATAATTTGATATTATAATTGTTCAATATTATATGATAGAAGTATAATAATCGTGTTGTGTAACATGACCACGACTGTGTTTATTATGATTTTTTTTGTCATCATCATTATGTTATTTTCAACCTTATGATGAAAGTGAGAGGTAATCTTCAATTATTTCGATGGGTAATCTGCACGGCCTCCTCTTGGGTGTATCTGCCCATCTGTGTAATATGGGTGTTGATTATGCGAACATTACTTATAACAATGTTCCCCTAAATAGTTTTGTAATAATTTCTATAGTTTTTATTTACTAACATCTAATAATACAGATGGGATTATACACACCTGTGTGTTTATTATGTCGGTATGAAGAATGTGGAAATGAGTGAGAGAGAGAGAGAGGAAGAGGGGGAGTACAAAGGAGTACAAAGGAAATCAAGCAACAACATATCTAGTGACCCTTCTAGGCTGCTTGTCCTCCAAAACACTGAGGATCAAGTGTCCAAACAGTGGTTTAGAGGGGGTAAGGGAACATTGGAAAGGGAACTAATGTCCGTGGCAGGATTAGGAAGTTATTAGGGGACAGATGGGTTAGTAACTGAGGGGAGGATAAAATAAAGTTATTCATTTACAAACGCAGTCAGTTGCGGGTTTGATGCGAGATATTTGTCTAGGCGGAGTTTAAATGAATCAACGGTGCTGCAGTCTATAACGTCTCGGGGAAGCCCATTCCACAAGTTGACAACTCGATTGAAGAAGAAATTCTTAGATTCGTGTGAGTTAAAAGATTTACCAATAATTTTGCATCCGTTTCCCCGCGTGTAATTAGATTGGTCGATAGTGAAGTACTTATTACAGTTCATATTGTCGATGCCTTTGATGATTTTGAAAACTTGAATTAAGTCACCTCTTAATCTGCGCTGGGTTAAAGGAAATATATTTAATTCTCTAAGACGCTCTTCGTATGGTTTGTTCTTTAGGCTAGGTATCATTTTGGTAACTCTACGTTGAACTCGTTCTAGCTTGTTTATATCTTTTTGGTAATAAGGGTAAGGGGAGGGGGGGAAAGAGAGGGGGGAGGGGAAGAGGGAGAGAGAGGGGGGGGGAGGGAAAGAGAGAGAGTGTGAGTGTGTGTGTGTGTCTGTTGCTGGGAGAGAATTAATGCGATAAATAATTGAGAAACAAAGTGACACTGCAAATCTTAAGTAGTGAATACGAAATACCCAGGTTTGGTGTCTTGAATATATCAAATGCTCAGTAAATATTAATTATGATAAAGGCACTGTAATCCGTTTCCCCTGTATGTACTAATGGAAGTGAAACATTCATATGTTAACACTGAGCTGTCTTGGTTACAGAATGAAAGTTCTGTTTATGTATTTATCTGTTTTCATTTAACATAATGCACTTTGAGTTGTTTGCACCGTATATAAATTTACCGTTATTACTTTTAACCCATGCCACCATGTTTATTGAAGAAGCAAACTTTAGTGTGATACATAATAATGAGCTGTACCAAATTAATAGTATTTTCAAGAGGGAAATAAAATGTAATTTGCTGTCAAATTATGTTGATATGTAAAGCATGTAGGCAGACCATAGCAATAGCTAATGATGTGTGCCATTGTACAATATATAACTCTGTCTTGCATACTAATTGTTTCAACTGGATATGCTTGGAGTGCAGTGCAGCCACTTTCCCATTCAATAATAATGTTGATGACGATACTTTCCGAGATTGCTTGGAAAATAACTGTGGATATGTGGTAGCCCGTAGGAATCTACAATTAGATAATATTACCTTCAACCCTATTGATCTCAATATTTTACATGCCATGGTGCCTTTAGAAGATGTAGATCCCGACGCAAATTACTTCAATAGTGTTGATAGGGAAAATTTTAGGTCTGATTATTATGCAGAGAATAGTGTTAATGATAAATGTAGAAGAGATTATCAACCCCCAGATATTTTCAAAAATTCACTTGAATATTCGTAGTGTTCCAAGGAATCTTCAATGCTTCGAAACATATTTACAAAATCTTGATATCAAATTTGATGTAATAGGTTTAACAGAAACTTGGACAAAGGAATTTAGTCACAATACTGTAGGTACAACCTTATATATTATAATGTACCTGACAATATTAGACAAAAAAAGAAAGGTGGAGGAGTTTAACTTTATATACGAAACCATCTCTCTTCTACTATTAGCCACTCTTTAAGCGTAATGAATGATACTATTGAGTCTTTGTTTGTAGTGATTGGAGGGAATAAGGTACACAAGAAGAATACTATAATTGGTGTCATATATCGACCACCTAATGCATGCACATAATCATATTTAAATTCTCTGAAAGAAACATTGCTAAAATTTCAATAAGAAAATATGTCCATATATATAATGGGTGATTTCAATTTAAATCTGTTGAAAACAAATCAACAAAGACTGACCTCTACTTTTATCGTAACTATGTTTTCATACTCCTTTTTACCCATGATCAATAAACCCACAAGAATAATAAATGATTCCAAAACTCTTATAGATAATTTATTTTGTAACAAAACTTGTGAAAAGAGTTTGCTTAATGGTATCCTTTGTACAGATATATCGGACCATTTTCATATTTTTTCTATAAATTTTGATAATAACAATAATAAAAGTTATAACAAATATATAACAAAGAGAGTATTTAATCAAAATAATATGCAACACTTTTGTGGCAAGTTATATTGACAGTTGACTGAAGAAATATAAGTAATACTCATTCTTGTCAGGAGGCATTTTCATTGTTTTATAGGAAATGTTGTGAACATTTTAACCCTTGTCTAGCGGGTTTTTTTGGGCTTATTTGGGCATATTCAGGCCCTCCTGCATGGTAAATCAAGTATCTGCATGAAAACAAATTTATTTAGCAAAAAACTAGGCGCTAAAAGCTTCAAAATGAGATCAGAACGAGCTACGTAGCACTCGTGGTTCTCATACAGTGATACCAGTAACATGGGAGTTTAGCGTATAGCGGCATATTTTTCCCAGCTATGCTCACTACTGGCTACACTGCCGGCCTCTCGAGAACACAGGGAAAATGAGTTAATGGGCGGCGGTAAGCCCTGGGAGTCGGCTGTCTGGCCCGCTGCGCTCCCGGCCATTTGCACTCGATTTTAACCCTTTAACAGCCTTAACCCGGGAACTGAGGGAAGACTCTTAAGAGTTCCCCCGGCGGACTGCGGGAAGACTCTTAAGAGTAAGGGGAAAAAAAAATAAATTTAAAAAAAATAAATAAATAAATAAATAATAATAATTGGCCCCTGGGCCATACCAAATATCACTCCTCCACCTCCCCTCCTTCCCCAGTTTCCTCCCCTCCTTCAGTTATCACCTATTTTCCCTGTTATTCCCTTTTCCTGTGGTCTATTTTCGTGCTAACATTAGCGAGTTGGTAGCAGGGCGTTGTCATCACTGTTAGCAAGCGAGTGCAAGAGAGAGAGAGAGAGTATCGATCGACAGTCTCTCTCCAGAGGTGGAGGAAAGTGGTGGGCTGGGAGGTTGCCTCAGCCATACATTGTGTAACTCCCGGCCTGTATCGCCGATTTTGACCATCCAAACGCTGTTTCCACTTGTTTTATTTTTGTAACAGGTTAATACCTTTATAATCAACCTATACTAGGCACATATGGATAAGTATTAATGCTATTTATGGTAAAATAAATATTTTAGTGATGGGAACAGCTCAAATACGTCAGCACAGGAGTGTGGTGTCTCATACCCCCCATGCGCACTTCAGAGGTTAATAATGCTCCTAACTTGCTGCAAATTGGAACCGGACTTAAGTCCGACCCCGATCTTTAAGGGTTAATGAAAGCTTCCCACTTATCAAAATTAAGCTAGGCTAAAGAAACAGAAAAACATGGTTAACACCAGGATTGAAGAATTCAATCAAAATGAAAAATAAACTTATATAATTGTAGTATTTATTTTCTTATTTCGAATATACTACTAGAGTGGGGGATAAATCGACAGTCATTTAGAATTTCGTATACTTTATTTAACAAACTTGCTACTACACTAATAACTGTTTCTCTGTTCGGCCCGAGATGAGTTCAAGACACGGATTGAATATTATGTCGACCCACCATAGGTTGTACTTTGGAACCCGAGAACTCCCGTTACTCCCTATTTGGATTCCCGATATTCAGGTATTGACTCAAGTCGGCTTCGATCCAAAGGCACGTAACTAGTTTCTACAATAAGATGGTTTTGACCGAGCCCTTCTGTGTCTACTCCAGAGACCAGGGCATCAATGAATCATACCTTTATTCACTTATCTAAAACAAGAGTTATATTCCTAAACTAAACTTCGGAATGATATACTTTTACCGGGCCTACTATGTCTACTTCAGAGACCAAGGCGTTACTACATAATTGACCTTTCAATTAATATATCCTCAAGGGGAGGCAGAACCTTACACCCTCAATTCACCCTGTATAAGAGATTTTGTTTCTTGCATTATACCATCTTAATACCAATGGAAATACTATGACTCGCTGAAAAAAATCAGCTCTCTATGTGCGTGCGCGCGCGCGCGAGCGCAGAATTTCATTGCACTATATGAAAAATCAACTAGTCATTGAAAATTGTTCAAATTTCCCACAATTTTTTTCTGGCGTATCCTACAAGCATCCCCTACAACTATATGATCTAGTTTTCCCATATTGAATAATAGAAGGTGCTGACAAAAAATATATAATATATATATATTTTTTTGGTAGCGCAAAATTTGACATGAAAAATTTCGAATCTTGGAAAATATCGGAGATGCGGCCATTATTTAGTCATATTACCATTGCTATATAGTCCTATATATAGTGTGTAGAAGGGAAACGAAGCAGAGCAATATACAAAAATGTAGTGGCACTTGGAGTTGCCAATATATGATCTCTGGAAATCGCAAAACGTTTAAAATAATACCCTGGGTGACAAAATTTGGGGAAAATAACTAAGTTTCTCCTTCCAGAGACGTTTTCTATGTTAGAGAAAACAAAGTTATATGGGATACTAATGTACACAATCTTGCAACATAGGCTTTACACATTTATTACCAAAGGGTTTTATATAAATCCATGATATTGGGGGCCATGGGGGGGGGGGGGGGCCCTAGGAATGTCATATGGGTGTTTATGCCCTCATATGATAGTTTCTATTGTTTACAGAAGCCTTTTAGACCAAAAAAAAAAAAAATAAATATTGGGCTGAAGGGGAAAATGTATGTTGATTGGTTGTGTGGTTGAACCCCCGTTCGGGCGGGTTATGGATGCGATATGTTTTTTTTTTGCCCACCTATGCTATTCTCCTATATAGAAAGAAGCATTTTAGAAGAAAAAAACAAAAAAATTTGATTTCAAGGTTCAGCCTTGGCTCAGCCTCACCTAATTAGGCCTAACCATTTTTTTTTTTTTTCTATATTCCAACTACTCCCTCTCGGGCATGAGAGCCTGTACATTCCACCGCTCAACACGGTGAAGCCCGTGAGGCCTTGTTCCAGTCTGGGGAGTGAGACATATGAAGCATCCATCATGGCTCGAAGCAGCTCCATCTCTGAAGCGGCTGGTTGCTTCGTTCAAGCGCTTCACCGTCTCACTCTCCAGACTCAGACCCTCACTCTCAGAACAATATACAATACATTTACTCATATGACAAGGGCGTTGTTACAATTTTACCTCAATTGCCCTTCTAAATACTCTTTGATTATATTATATTCTTGTTACTTCATACAATACTTTTCCTCAAATGACCAGGGCGTTGTTACAAGTTACCTCGATTGCCTTATCTAAATACTCTTTGATTTTGTAATATTCTCGTTACTTCATACAATACATTTACTCAAATGACCAGGGCGTTGTTACAAGTTACCTCGACTGCCCTATCGAGAACACTCACGGATTATATATTTGCGTAATACTATTACAAACAATATATATTCACATATACCACCTAGTCAATAATAATTCTTAACCTAATGTAAGCAGTACCTCAATAACGCTACATGGACAAGATTCTCCGCTTTTATCCCTTTACATAGATTCTTATGATTACAATATTATCCTGGACTTAACACCCATAACGCTTTACACCGAACTGACCGAATAATCCTTTAACCATGATAACAGATAATGTTTCCTTTATAACCAAAAATTTCGTTGATCATATGGACTAGTGTCCTTTCTACCTATTTCTCAAACTAAAGCTAGTCTAATGGCAACTATTATGTATTCCCCTGAGCCTTATAGTTGCGTGTCTATCCTCAAGAATTATTCCCTTTTACTTTACTATTAATATCTATTTGCTGTCCTAGCAGATCCTATACTAGTTATAGCTAATCGGCATGGAGCCTTCTCTAACAAGAATAACTATTTCCCTCTTAACACATAATAATGTTATTTATAAACAAAAATCTAGTATCTTTTCTCTTTAGTTTTTCCTATAAGGACACATCAATTATTATGGAACCACTGGGTTAGTCACACATTTTCTCTCTTTCTTTAAGTCTGGTTCGGGCCCAGTATGGGTCCTTTTAAAAATATATATAATTGTATACTGCTTGGTGTGTACTGGAATAATTTCACCACCTCAGAGCTGGCCAATAGCTCTTCTGGAAATTCTCGCTCCCGTCTACTACCTGTCGTCCCTCTTGAATCTCTTGGCTGTAAGTATGCAAGCCAGCGATGTGACGACAGGCGGCCGGATACTGAAGGTGTATCTGCCTAGTAGGAGAGAGCGATGCTAGGCCTGAGGTGGTCTTTACTGGAACATTTGGTGAGGGCTGGGTGGCTGGAATAAGTGGTTCCGATTTCCGTTTGGTGCCCAAGCGAGAGAGAGAAAGTCGGTTGCAAGAAGCTCGCCCAGTGTTCCGAGAGGTGAATGACCGCTGCAGCATCCCCCATCCCCTTAATATAGTCACGCCTCCCGCTCTCCGGCGCTGTGATTGGCTGAGCCGGCCGCTCGGCCACCCGCGCGTCTTGAATGCTCTCTCTCTTCGCCTCCACTCTTCTCTCTTCATAATATGTTCCTGGAAGCTGGTTGTAAATGTCTTTTAGTTGATTACGGGAGTATAGGGCTGGCACTGATGTATTAGACCCATTGCAACCAGAGGAAATGGCCGGTGAAGAGAGTGAGAGCGAGTTTAAAGGTGCGGCGGTACATGTAGCCGACCGCTCCGAAAATGGACGCTTCTGATTGGTCGGCCGGGAAGGCGTGGCATGTTTATGTTGTGAGCCTGAAGTGTCAAACTCAGCTTATTTAGAGGGAAGGCAAAAGGGGGCGCGCTGATTGGTGGATGGCCTGTTTACTTTATCACTCCTTACGAAATTAAGGTGAGCTCCTGATCGCCGTAATACCGTTCCTCTGAAATCCCGGCCATCACTCTGCCAGTCCACCAGTCCACTATGCTCACAAATGCATCTGTGTAACTGGAGTGCTGGATTTTGATTTCCAACTGCAGTTTTAGCCAATAGGACTTGCCCAGGTTGGCTGAGGAGTTGCTTGAATGCTCGGTTATTATTTACTCTCTGTCCTTTCTCACCGACTAGGGCTATTAGTCGGCGGAGCCGGTACTGAGGGTCAGAGGGGAGAGGCATGGTGCCTTTCAACTGGCAGGCACGCGCCTCGGGGATCCTATTTATACCCTCGTCCAGGCACCTGATTGGTGGACGGCTAATTCTACCACTGCGGGTAATGGTTTCTGCGGGGCCCATGGGCTTAGATGCTTTGGCTGGACTTTTACCCGGGAAGTTAGTCATGCGATTTTCCTTTGATTCATTGAATTAAATTGAGGGAGAGCCAAGTGGGCTCAAGAAATACGTCTTTCTCTTTTCTCTCTGTTCGGAAACCCTCTTCCTCACTACTTAGAGTCTTGTTGAAATCTCTCGCGAGATCTGAAACTTCGCTGTTGGGGACCGTAGACTTCTCATCATCGGTATGTTCACAGTAATCTCTTTCCCCACTTGTCGTAGTCTCTTCGTCTCCCCGATTCCCCTCTTGACCGAACTCGGAGAAACTCTCGTTTGGCTTGCGACTAACAGACCACCAGAACGGAGAGTCCTAGGTATAATTCCTTCTCAGATTAGGACCTTCATCATTAGGTCGAGCCGAGGAAGTACTAGGATCACCAGCCCCAAATCCTATATCCTCCTCGCTTTCTTCCTCACTACTCCACTCGCTCAGGTCTGGCGGTAAAATACCTTCATACCGTTTGGTATGATGGATATGGGTAGTCGACACAATACCTCCATGATGCAAGTACAACACCTGATATGGCCCATTTACCTCCACAACCTAGAAGGGACCCTCGTACTTCTCTTCCAGCTTACCAGCTCTGGTGGGATCATGTCTCTTCACCAGAATATATTCCCCCCAGTAATATGGATTATTTAGAGTAAATTTCTTGGGCTGTTGCTGTGTATTACGGTCATGGACTTGCTGCCGTCGCTCCCCTTGTTCCCTCAAATATTGTTCTCGTTGGGAATATTTGGGGGAATGAATGGGGTAGGGTAGTAATCGTTCTTGAGACAGATTCGGCGTGATTCAAAAAATAATCTCATAGAGAGAATACCCAGTAGTTCTACAAACAGTGGTGTTTATCCCCCAGATAATCTCTGGTAGAAGTTCCGGCCAACCTCGGACTACTTCTTCCCCTTGTGAGTTCAGACTAGCCCGTACACAATTCGATAACACCCTATGGTTTCTTTCACATACAGCATTCCCCTGGGGATAATACGGGGAGGTGTGTTGGATCTGGTAGCCCAAGGTATCTCCCAAGTGTTGCCAGATTTCGTTATTAAATTCTTTTCCCCTATCACTCAGAATGCATCCAGGGGTGCCATATACAAAAATTACCTTCTCCAAGATGACCCCAGCCACAATTTCAGCTTTCTTGTCCGGAATGGCACAAGCAACCGTATATTTGGAAAAGACGTCGACACAGGTTAAAATGTACCTTTTGTTCGTCTGTCTGGGTAGAGGTCCCATAATGTCCACAGATAACGTTTCCCATTGTTTACCGGCCGTAATGTGTCCGGGCGACTGTTTAGGTCCCCGTCCATGTTTGCCCCTTTGACATCCCAAACAATTTTGGATAACTTCTTTACAATTTTGTCGGCTCTCGAGGTCCAGTACCTTTCGTTAAATTGCTTCAAAACTCTAGACTGACCCAAATGAGCCCCCTTCCCTCTTGTCCGTGGAGAATTTGGATCATGTGTTTAGCCTCCAGATAATCTAATTATCTAATACTACCCGGTCTTTAGAATCCCTCCAGGCTCCCTCAGAAAATTTAACTTTGTCGCCATACATAGGATCATTCTGTTCCTTGTTAGGTTGAGTGTGTTGGACGGGTGCTACCGGTAGTCGAGATAGGCCATCGGCATTAATGTGTAATTTACCTGGTCTATGTCTAACTTCAAAGGAGTATTCCTCCAGGATCCCCTTCCACCTAACAAACAATCCGTCTTCCGTTTTCATCTTCCGGAGCCATTGCAAACTATGGTGGTCTGTGATAACTTCGAAATGAACCCCGGCTAAATATGGACGGAAATATTGTGCAGCCCACACTAGAGCTAGGCATTCCTTTTTAGTAACGCTGTAATTCTTCTCGCCCTTATTCAGCGTCCGGCTAGCGCACGCTACTATGCCTTCTTTTCCATCCACTTTCTGGGCCAATACGGCCCCGAGTCCTTCATCGGAAGCATCGGTGTATAGTTGGAACGGCTTGGTAAAATCCGGATGACAAACTATGAAGTTAGAAGTCAATTTTTGTTTTAGTTGATCAAAAGCTATCTGACAATCCTGATACCAGTCAAACCTCCTCCCTTTTTCCAGTCTCTTAGTCATGGGGCGAGCAATTTTTGAGAAGTTGGGTATGAACCTCCGATAATAGGATGCCATTCCCAGAAATGATCGGATCTCTTTGACAGAGTAAGGGGGGGAAATTTCTGCAATAGATTTCACTTTATGGGGGTCCGGTTGGATACCTTTCTTTGAAACTACATGCCCTAGGTATGCCACCTCGCGGGCCCCTAATTGACATTTGGAAGGCTTCAATTTAAGTCCCGCCCCCCTAATTCTCTCTAATACTTCTTGTAGTCGATTGATATGTTCCTCCCAACTAGTTGAACAAAATATAATATCATCCAGGTAAGCTAAGCAGGTTCTCCAGGTTAATCCCCTCAGTACTTCGTCCATGACTCTAGTGAAGCTGGCTGGTCCATTACAAACTCTGAAGGGCAAGACCGTGAATTGATAGAGTTTGCCTTCGCTTGTGGCAAATGCGGTTTTCTCCTGGTCCTCTGACCTAACCGGTACTTGCCAGTATCCATTTTGTAGGTCTAGGGTAGAAAACCATGTTGACCCATTTAGTGATTCTAGCGAGTCATCAATACGAGGTAGGGGTTGTGCATCTTTGATGGTGACGTCATTTAATTTTCTATAATCTACACAGAACCGAGTGGACCCATATTTTTTTTTTTACCAGGACTACTGGAGATGACCACGGACTGTAGGAGTCTACTGCCGATCCACAAGTCTGCCGACTCTGCCAGCAACGAGAGGATTTGACAGCAAAATTGGATGAAGCCCACAACAAGATCAACGCCCTCACCAGGAAGCTGGAATCACTCCAGAGTTTGTAACACTCAACGTTGGAGTATCACTAACTCCAATTGTTTCAACTCCAGCATCCACCACCGCCTCAACGTCATCTGCCAACAATCCAACACCTGCAGTAGACACTGCAGCAGATGCTTCTGACGAACCTGAGCCGACATCAAACCAGGACAGCCGCCCTGTTCACCTTAATCTCTCCCCCACTCCTCGTGCAAGAAGCCTGCTAGCACGAACAGTACCAACCCCTCGCCCCCGTTCTAACCACTCCTCTCCCCGACCTGTACGTAGAGTCCCGCCACCACAGGTTTCCGGATTTACACCAGTGAGGAACGGTGCACGGCCAACGCAGAAAAGATCTCATCTACCAGTCACAATGTCAAACAGATTTGAGATATTGGTAGAGATGGAAGATGAACCAGAAGAGACCAGGCTCGTTGGGGATTCCATCCTACGAGGACAGGTCGAAGAATTCTGCGACAGAGTCCCAAATCAACGAAAAAGATTTTGCATCCCAGGAGCTGGACTGGACGACATTGTGGAAGCCTTCGAAGATACCACAAAGGATGCAAATGAAAATACCCTTTTTGTCATCCATGCTGGTTCAAATGACGTCATGCGCACCAGATCCGAAGAGTTGATGGAGAAATATCGCAAGATGATCCAGCACTACAAAAACAAGTCAAGGAATATCATCATCTCAGGCATTCTCCCCAAGATCGACGCACCTGATAAATTCTACGACAAGGCCTTCAGCACAAATAGCCGACTAAAATATTTGTGTCTGAGGGAAGAAGTTGAATTCATCAACCTCTGGGACAACTTCTACAACCAGCCTACTCTGTTCCGCAAGGATGGCACTCATCTAAACCCTGTGGGTTCAGCACGCATGGGTCGTCTCCTACACGAAGCAGTCCGCAGCCATGGATCAAAAAACGCCATCAGAGAAGAAGCAGCAGTGACATAAATCATCCAACGCCAAGAAAAAACAGAGGCAACCGAGGACCACCAGCGATAAGGACCGAAGACAGCGAGGACCGAGGACAGCCATGAACATAAATGTAGATCCGACAAGAACCAAAAATATTATTAAAGAGCGTTCCGTGAGTTCTAAAATAACAAATTTAAAGGTTTTCTATGCAAACGCTCGTAGCATACGCAATACATTTTCAGATTTAGAGGAGCTAGTGTTTACAGAAAATTATGATGTGATTGGCATAACAGAATCTTGGCTCAATACAGAAGATAGAGACTTTTTAGCAGAGTATTCACTTCCCGGTTATGTAATGTTTGAGAAAAGCCGAATAAATCGAAATGGAGGTGGCGTTTTACTTTATATCAAAGAAAGTCTTAACCCTACCCTCTTGTCAAAACCTCAAATTGTGAACGTCGACGCATCTTTTGTGCTAATAAAGAATAATAAAGGTACAAAAATAATACTTGCATTAATATACAGACCTCCAGCTCAATCAGTGCAAACTGACCGAGAAATTTACGAACAAATTGCAGATGTAAGTAACTCACAAGATACCGTAATTTTTGGCGACTTTAATTTACCTGTGACCAAGTGGGGCGATACTCTTACTTCCACACTCCGGACATGACTTGTATACGAACTTGCAAGAGAGTTCGATTTATCAATTTGTTCGAACGCCGACCCGTGGTAATAACGTTCTTGACATTGTACTTTCAACAAAAGAAGAATTAATAGAGAATTTGAATGTTGGTGATGAATTCAGTAACAGCGACCATCGTACGATAACTTTCACTTTAAAGTTTACTAGTAACGAACCAAATAGTAGCATCGAAAAAGTCCCTAATTTCAAGAAAGCAAACTTCCATAAACTTAGAGCTATGTTTAAAGAAACTGACTGGAGCTTTTTAATTAACAATAACGACATAAATACATCTTGGAAGTTATTCGAAACCACTTACCTAAAAGCAGTGCAAGACTGCATACCATCGAAAATAAGGCGTCCAGGCCATAATAATAAGCCCAAATGGTGGAATAAAGATATTTCAAACTGCCTGCTTGCTAAAAAATTTGCTAATGATAGATTAAAATCCTCACAAAATGACGAAGAACGGGTGAAATTTGTAGAGCTACGACGCAAAGCCAAAAAGTTAATTAAGCAAAGTAAAAAGACCCTAGAGTTACATATTGCGAATCAAAGTAAAACAAACCCGAAAGAATTCTATAGTTATATCAGAAAGAAAAAAGTAGTTACTTCAACTGTTGGACCGTTAGTCGATGAAAATGGAGAATACACCAAAGACGAAGTACAAATGAGTAATGCCCTCAATACATTCTTTGCATCACTTTTTACAACAGAAGACCTCCGTGATATCCCTACACCATCGCCGATTCAGATTGATAATTCAGATGTTCTAAGCAATATCACCGTTACAGAGAGAGAAGCATTGAATTGTTTAGATAAACTCAAGGTAAATAAAACGCCTGGACCTGATACAATCTCGCCTAGAGTTCTGAAGGAAGCTAAGGATGTGCTCTCCAAACCACTGACATTACTATTCAATAAATCCTTGCAGTCTGGAACTATGCCTGATCAGTGGAAGCTAGCCAACGTAACACCGATATTCAAAAAAGGCAGCAAATCCCTACCCAGTAACTATCGTCCAATTAGCTTAACCTCAGTTGTATGTAAAATGCTAGAAACGGTCATACGAGACAGACTCGTAAATCACTTAGAGGAAAATAACATACTTAAAGATACTCAACACGGCTTTCGTAAAAAACGTTCCTGTTTAACAAACCTCTTAGACTTCTTCCACGATATCCTCAACCTCTACGATGAGAGTAAAGCTGTAGATATTATATACCTTGATTTTCAAAAGGCCTTTGACAAAGTTCCCCTCAAACGTTTACTGCTAAAACTAAAAGCCCATGGAATACAAGACGGTGTGTTGAAATGGATAGAAAATTGGCTCAGCGACAGAAAGCAAAGAGTAGTCATAAACGGTAAGGCATCTAAATGGACCAATGTAAGTAGCGGGGTACCCCAGGGATCGGTACTAGGACCAATTCTCTTTCTAATTTACATCAACGACATAGATGAGGGCCTCACCTGTACAATCTCAAAATTTGCTGACGATACAAAAATTGCAAATAGCGTACTCTCAAAAGAACAAGTTGACGATATGCAACACAATCTAGATAAATTGTCATGTTGGGCCCAAATTTGGCAAATGAGTTTCAATGCGGATAAATGTAAAGTACTACATATCGGATACCTAAATGAGAAAGCAAACTATTCGATGAATGGCACTCAGCTTAAGAATGTAAACAGAGAAACCGATCTGGGAGTAACAATATCGAGTAACCTAAAACCGAGTCAACAATGTTCAGAAGTTGTTAAGAAGGCAAACAAAATAATTGGCTTTATAGGCAGGTCATTTGAGCATAAATCCAAAGAAGTTATCCTAACCCTTTACAATTCCTTAGTCCGCCCTCTTCTGGAATACTGCGTTCAATCCTGGTGCCCTTATTACCAAAGAGATATAAACAAGCTAGAATGAGTTCAACGTAGAGTTACCAAAATGATACCTAGCCTAAAGAACAAACCATACGAAGAGCGTCTTAGAGAATTAAATCTATTTCCTTTAACCCAGCGCAGATTAATAGGTGACTTAATTCAAGTGTTCAAAATCATCAAAGGCATCGACAATATGAACTGTAGTAAGTACTTCACTATCGACCAATCTAATTACACGCGGGGAAACGGTTGCAAAATTATTGGTAAATCTTTTAACTCACACGAATCTAAGAATTTCTTCTTCAATCGAGTTGTCAACTTGTGGAATGGGCTTCCCCGAAACGTTATAGACTGCATCACCGTTGATTCATTTAAACTCCGCCTAGACAAATATCTCGCTTCAAACCCGCGACTGACTGCGTTTGTAAATTAATAACTTTATTTTATCCCCCCCTCAGTTACTAACCCATCTGTCCCCTACTAACTTCCTAATCCTGCCACGGACATTAGTTCCAGGGCAGTAATTCCCTTTCCAATGTTCCCTTACCCACTCTAAACCACTGTTTGGACACTTGATCCTCAGTGTTTTGGAGGACAAGCAACCTAGAAGGGTCACTAGATCTGTTGTTGCTTGATTTCCTTTGTACTCCTTTGTACTACTATTCCTTGCTTGATCATCTCCTCTACTTGTTCCTTTTCCTTCCGTCTCATAATGGGATTTTGTCGCCTATAAGGTTATCTAATAGAGGGCCCTTGAGTATGTATCTCGTGGGTATGTCGGGTTCGGGCCGATCTGTGGTCCCCTTCATTTTGAGCAAACACATCTCGGTAAGTCCAGAGCAATTCATGTAAGGTAGTGGCTTGATCTGACGTTAATTGTTCGGGATCTCAGGTAAGTTAACTGGTCCGTTATTTCCAACAGTGGTGGGTTGCACGGGTGTAACTTGTCCTAACAGTTTCCCTTTTTGATAACTAATCGTGCCATCGCCAAAGTTAGCCAGAACAAATTTCCTCTGATCGGTAGTAATAAAGGTGGGAGATATTCTCACTTGATTTTGTGCATCAGGTTCAAAAATCCTGGCAGTCATTCCTTGAGATTTTGGAATTTCTATCATTCTCCAAGATCTAGGGGGAATAGAGAGTTTCCCTGTGGTATCTACTATTTGAGGTCGTAGGGTGGTCGTCGTGTCTTTCGGCCCGCACTGTATAGTTACTCCCAACTGACTCATGAGATCTGTTCCCAGATATCCATCGACTCCGCTATTAGACTTTCCTGATAGAACACAAAAATCTGTGGTGAATTTAATTCCTTTACATTGTGCCACCACCGTATTAGTTCTCCCTAGAATCGTCAGTGGTTGACCCCCGGCTCCTGACAACTGAATACCAGTTTGATTTAAGGGGCCAATCTCTTTCTGACTATTCCTCACAAAATTCTCCAGAAGACAACTTCTGTTTGCCCCTGTATCAATTAACATGTTTGTGGCTCTCCCATTTATATTACTACTATGGTTTCACAAGGCGTTTGTCTCTCTAATATGTTGACCTCACTATACCGCCTTTCTATGTGAGGTTTAACGGAAAATGTTCTCCCCCTTCCGGCATAGTGATTTTTGGCTGGGTTTCTGTCTCTCTATATTCTACTGGAAGCATTCCTCTCTGGTTTGGATCGGTTCCCCTTGGTAGGGGTCGATCGTTTGGAAGTGCGGGCCTGGAGTAAAATCTAGTGGTTGGTGTTTGGGGACGGTTGGAACAGTTCCTAGCTAGGTGTCCGGTTTGTCTGCATATAAAGCATCGGATCATTGTTCTCGGATACCCTTTGTTTGGGTTCTCCTCCTCCCCTTTCTTTTTCTCCTCTCTTAACTTTCGGGCTTCCATTATTTTCTTGATTACCTCCATGAGTTCCTTAGTGGTAGTCACTTCATGGATAATGCCGTGCCTTCTAACTTACACAGGGCATGCTTGGATCATAATCTCTCTGATCTCTGTTTCCTGGCTCTCTTGGTCCATATGGGGATACGCAAGTTTGAAGTTTTTCGCGATTTCCCTTCTCAGGGCTCTCACATTCTGGCCGTCTAGTTTCAGACTCTTAAGTTTGTCTCTGGCCTTCCTGGTGGAGGTTTCTCGGCCAAATTCTTCAATTAGGGCACTCCTAACTTCTGCCCATGACACTAGTCCCTCTAGACGTACTCTTACATCATTCAGGGCCTTGCCTAGGTGTGCCTTTCCATAGGTGATCTTCTTTCCATTTTCTCCTACGTCAAGTAGCGTGAACTGACATTCTAATTGTTCGATCCATAGCTCGATTTCTTCTTTCCCCTCTTCCCATAGTCTGAATGGTAATACGGCCGTCATTATTCTGTTAGATAATTATACTTAATCTAAATTATTTGTCAAATCCCACCGCTTGCCACCAAAATGTAGTATTTCTTTTTCTTTTTTCGAATATACTAATAGAGTGGGGGAAAAATCGACAGTCATTTAGAAGTTGGTATACTTTATTTAACAAACTTGCTACTACACTAATAACTGTTTCTCTGTTCGGGCCGAGATGAGTTCAAGACACGGATTGAATATTACGTCGACCCACCATAGGTTGTACTTTGGAACCCGAGAACTCCCGTTACTCCCTATTTGGATTCCCGATATTCAGGTATTGACTCAAGTCGGCTTCGATCCAAAGGCACGTTACTAGTTTCTACAATAATATGTTTTTTACCGAGCCCTGCTGTGTCTACTCCAGAGACCAGGGCATCAATTAATCATACCTTTATTCACTTATCTAAAACAAGAGTTATATTCCTAAACTAAACTTCGGAATGATATACTTTTACCGGGCCTACTATGTCTACTTCAGAGACCAAGGCGTTACTACATATGAACTTTCAATTAATATATCCTCTTAACCATATATAATACATTTACTCATATGACAAGGGCGTTGTTACAATTTTACCTCAATTGCCCTTCTAAATACTCTTTGATTATATTATATTCTCGTTACTTCATACAATAAATGTCCTCAAATGACCAGGGCGTTGTTACAAGTTACCTCGATTGCCATATCTAAATACTCTTTGATTATATAATATTCTCGTTTCTTCATACAATACATTTACTCAAATGACCAGGGCGTTGTTACATGTTACCTCGACTGCCCTATCGAGAACACTCACGGATTATATATTTGCGTAATACTATTACAAACAATATATATTCACATATACCACCTAGTCAATAATAATTCTTAACCTAATGTAAGCAGTACCTCAATAACTATACATGGACAAGATTCTCCGCTTTTATCCCTTTACATTGATTCTTATGATTACAATATTATCCTGGACTTAACACCTGTAACGCTTAACACCGAACTGACCGAATATTCCTTTAACTATGATAACAGACAATGTTTCCTTTATAACCAAAGATTTCGTTGATCATACGGACTAGTGTCCTTCCTACCTATTTCTCAAACTAAAGCTAGTCTATTGGCAACTATTATTTATTCCCCTGAGCCTTATAGTTGCGTGTCTATCCTCAAGAATGATTCCCTTTTACTTTACTATTAATATCTATTTGCTGTCCTAGCAGATCCTATACTAGTTATAGCTAATCGGCATGGAGCCTTCTCTAACAAGAATAACTATTTCCCTCTTAACACATCATCATTTTATTTATAAACAAAAGTCTAGTATCTTTTCTCTTTAGTTTGTCCTATAAGGACACATCAATTATTATGGAACCACTAGGTTAGTCATGCATTTTCTCTCTTTCTTTAAGTCTGGTTCGGGCCCAAAATGGGTCCTTTTAAAAATATATATATTGTATACTGCTTTGTGTGTGCTGGAACAATTTCACCACCTCAGAGCTGGCCAGTAGCTCTTCTGGAAATTCTCGCTCCCGTCTACTATCTGTCATCCCTCTTGAATCGCTTGGCTGTAAGTATGCAAGCCAGCGATGTGACGACAGGCGGCCGGATACTGAAGGTGTAACCGCCTAGTAGGAGAGAGCGATGCTAGGCCTGAGGTGGTCTTTACTGGAACATTTGGTGAGGGCTGGGTGGCTGGAATAAGTGGTTCCGATTTCCCTTTGGTGCCCAAGCGAGAGAGAGGAAGTGGGTTGCAAGAAGCTCGCCCAGTGAGTTCCGAGATGTGAATGACCGCTGAAGCCTCCCCCACCCCCTTAATATAGTCACGGCTCCCGCTCTCCGGCGCTGTGATTGGCTGAGCCGGCCGCTCGGCCACCCGCGCGTCTTGAATTCTCTTTCTCTTCGCCTCCACTCTTCTCTCTTCATAATATGTTCCTGGAAGCTGGTTCTAAATGTCTTTTAGTGGCTTACGGGAGTATAGGGCTGGCACTGATGTATTAGACCCATTGCGACCAGAGGAAATAGCCGGTGAAGAGAGCGAGAGCGAGTTTATAGGTGTGGCGGTACACGTAGCCGTCCGCTCCGAAAATGGAGGCTTCTGATTGGTCGGCCGGGAAGGCGTGGCATGTTTATGTTGTGAGCCTGAAGTGTCAAACTCAGCTGATTTAGAGGGAAGGTAAAAAGGCCATCCACCAATCAGCGTGCCGCTGATTGGTGGATGGCCTTTTTACTTTAGTAATATCAATCAAGAATGCAACAATGGAAAATATAAATAAATATAATAGATATAAGAGGACTTTACAGAGTTTGCTACGGAAAGCCGAGCGAAATTATTATCAGGAACTATTTCAAAAGAACATGGGAAATATTAAGAAATCATGGGAGATTATTAAAGAAGTTATCAATGAGAATAAGAAAGCATCTCAATCGCAAAATAGTTTTTTAGTGGAAGGTAAAAAAAGTATCAGATATAAACGTTATTGTAAATGGGTTTAATACGTTTTTTGCAGATGTTGGATAAAAAAACAATGACTCTATACCACCCACTAACAAAGATTTGTCCTACTTTATGTCGCCATCATGTCCTAATTCAATATTCAACCAGCCAACTAATAGACATGAACTTCAGAATATTATTAATGCTGAAAAGAACAAAAGTCCAAGTTGGGACGCAGTAACTGCAGATATCATTAAGCAAACTAGTCCAGTGTTTATTGATGTTTTGGTATATTTAATTAACTTATCTCTGACCCAAGGTGATTTTCCATCTGAATTAAAGATTGCCAAAGTTATTCCTCTCTATAAGGAAGGAGACCCAATGCAACTTAATAATTATCGCCCCGTATCCATTTTGTCAATATTTTCAAAACTTTATGAACGCATATTGCATAAAAGAGTAATGGCTTTCATTGATAAAAATAACTTGTTATATAAATACCAGTTTGGCTTCCGCTAGGACTATGGAACACACTTTGCTTTAATGAAATTATTGGACGATGTTACAAAAAAATTGGATGCAGGTAATTATGTATTGGGGGTATTTCTTGAGTTAAGCAAAGCCTTTGATACCATAAATCACGAAATGTTACTTACGAAATTGTATAATTATGGAATTAGGGGGGTTGCCTACGACTTGTTTAAGAGCTACCTAAGCAATAGATCTCAATACATTTAATTTACTGAAAAAGACTCGGATAAATGTCTTATTAAATGTGGAGTTCCACAAGGATCTATCCTCAGCCCCTTGTTGTTTCTTCTTTATATCGATGATATGATTAATGTTTCATCGTCTCTGTTACCAATATTGTTTGCCGACGATACAAATATATTTCTTAGTGGAAACAATATTGATGATCTAATAAATTAAATTAATACTGAAATAGAAACATTATTTGAGTGGGTAAATTCTAATTAATTAAATGAAAGGGAAAATATTAACCACTAATCTTTGGGTTAAAATACAAAATTAAAAATTAAAAAGGGTAGAGAGCACAACATTCTTGGGAGTTATTATTGATGCCAAGCTAAATTGGAATGAACATATAACACATAATTATAAGGGATAAAATTGCAAAGGGTATTGGGATATTGAGTTAAACTAGGAAATCATTAAATACTTCGACTTTAGTTACACTTTATAACAGCTTTTTTCTTCCTTACTTAACTTATGGCATAGAAGTCTGGGGTTCAGCAAATTACTGTTACATTAAGACTAACACTATCCTTCAAAAACGAGTCACAAGAATTTTAGCATGCAAAAAGAAGTAGGGACCATCCTGCTCTGATTTTTATATAATTGAGAATATTGCCTTTTTCAAAATTATATGAATACTGTATAGCTAAAATTATGTTCAAAATCATGAAGTGTGGATGTTGTCTGCAGATTTAATTATGTTCAATCATAGACTACAGTAGATCTGGACTGGACACGAAAATGGAACTTTGCAGTTAGGGACCCAACATCGGAGAACGAACCCCAAAGTTTGAACCTCGAAACCGCGAACATATAAAATTTTCGCGGTTTCAAGGTTCGAACTTGGGGGTTCGTTCTCCGATATTGGGTCTCTTACTGCAAAGTTCCATTTTCGTGTCCAGTCCAGATCTACTGTAGTCTATGGTTCAATACAAACGAAGAAATTCATCAATATATGACAAGACAGAGAGCACACATTCATGTACCAATAGGCAGAACATCAATGGTATATAGATCATTTAGGCATCAAGGAATACATATTTGGAATAGATTTTCAGAAATAATTGACTATCAATGCTCATTATTTACTTTTCAACGTGGGCTCAAAAAATATCTATTGGAAAACTAAAATATGTGTTAATATTATGGTTTCATGATGGCCAGTTAGCTGAAATTGTCCACTGCAATTTACTGGTATTATTGTATTTTTTGTTCTGTTGCACTAGCACCACACTTACCTTCTGCACCGTCAATAAATGAATATGTGTAAAGAATTACAGTATAGGACATATATACCAATATGTATCAGTCCTAATTGCCATGGACTGTTTGGAGTTAATGATTGTAAAGTGTTGTAGAACTATGTAAAATATTCATGTCAATAAAAGTTTTGAATTTGAAACATTTGAAAACAAAAATTGAACATAGGCATCATAAAACTTGAGCAAATTGTCACAAGAGGTAGCACCTTTCGAACCAACCATGCATTTCATGATAATGAGACGTTTGAAGCATGACGAGCGCAGGTACTCGATATGGGAACGCTAAGTGAGAACTGGGCCATCAAAACTTATCCCAAGATAGATGTGCCTCGTACTGTACGGTATGGGTCTCTGTCCAGGAAGATATTGGGCATACCAGGTAGTCGTTTCTGGGTAAATGCCATCAGTGCACTCTTCTGTGAGTTGATGCACAGTCCCCAAGTTGTAGCCCATTGGTGAAATTCATTAACCGCTGCCTGTAAGAGATCCTGTGCTTGTAAAAGAGTGTCAGCCATGCAGACGAGAGCTATATCATCAGTGAAGAGCCATGGACTCAACCCAGAACCTTGAAGGACCCCACACTGTACCGGTACTGGTCTCGACTTGTATGCTCCAATAACTACTGAGACGCTACGTCTTTGTAGGAAATTCATTATCCACGATAAAATGTGTCCGTGTACCCCTCTCCTACTAATCTTATATAAAACGCCAATATGTGAAGCAACGTCAAATGCTCCTGCGAGATCAATGCAGGCCACTAACGTGACTTGTTTGTGACGAAAAGTGTCCTGTATCAATGTTCAACCCTCAATGATATATCAATTGTGCCCCTTCCCGGTCGAAACCCATACATATCCCGAGGAAGGACGTCATTTGCTTCAATCCACCAAGTCAACCGATTGCACATAATTTTATCCACCACCTTTACCACTGATGACAGCAAGCAAATACCACGTCTGGAGGATGGCAGAGAAGGATCTTTTCCTGGTTTGGGGAAGGGCAGTAATAAAGCGGTTTTCCAGGGTGTCGGAGAGTCTCCAGACTTCCAGCTTTCATTATAAAAAGTGAGCAGTGCTTCCTGTGAGCCTCGAGGGAGATGGGTCATCATTTCATATGCCACCTCATCTAGTCCTAGTGCCTTGCCCGTGGGGAGAGATGAGAGAACCTGACGGAGTTCCCTGAGGGTGAATGGGCAGCCGAGGTCATGTGGGGCAGAAGATTCCAGGTGGTGAGACACATACGATTCCATGTGGTCCGTATTGACTAAGGGCCTGGACTCAAATTTTGCTCCGAAATAAGTTGCCAAATGATCAGCTTGTTTCTGTGGGTCACTGACGAGAGCTCCGTTGACTGATAGGGGAGCCGACATATGTACAGGAGAGCCATTCATCCACTTTACAAAGGTCCACGCCATTTTAGGCAAGGGGAGGTGAGTTGACTAAAGTAATGATTGAGTTCCGTCGACGATACATTTTCACAAGGATTATAGCAAATGAGGATAGAGGCCCAACCTATGGCGAGGGCGTTGCGCACCGCTAGCACCTCCAGGATGCCACCATCATATCTACGAAGATTGACCTCCAATGTCGGTACTGAAGATCGTACCGACAGGGCTAAATACCCACCACGACCCTTTCTATCTGCCCTGTGAATCACATAACCTGGAACGACTAGGCTCAGTTTAGGTGAAAGCCAAGTCTCGCAAACGCCCACCAAAACAAGGTTGTCCTTACCCACTAACAATCTCAAATCCTGCGTCTTTTTAAATTCAGATTCAAATGTAAAACTTGCAAACTAAACAAACCAAACCAAAGATCAGGCATTCCAAAATAGAAACTTGACTGAAGGGGGGGGGGGGGGGGGGGCAGCGCCATTACTCGTGCAGATGCAATTAGAGAAAAAGAGTCTGGGCAGCAAACAAACACATACTTCTCTAAATGACAGGCCTTTATCACTATAATCCCACAAGTCACTAAGCAGGTGCACGAAGGAATCTACAGCAGGTCTCCTAGTCGGTATGCTGGGTCTTGTCCCTCTTGAATGAGCGTCTTCAGAGGCCGTACCACCATCTGTAGAGCCGTCCTATACATCAGGGGAGGGATGAGACCGAGGTGTGGAGTGGGGCCGGGTGCCTATGGTAGTGGCAGCGCAGCCATCGATACATGAGACATCACAGGTGTACTTGGAATTGGTTTGCGTCGACTGTGTGTGGTCCTCTGTCAGCGGCGTGGCGATGGGAGAGGCTCATAGATCTCTACTGTGGTATGTTGCAGGGGGCAACTGGACACAGCCTGATGGCGCCTCCCCTTCCCTCCTTCATCTGCAGTGCCAGCGAGGAAGAGATCCGGAGGGTCATCTGCGTCCATCTTGTCCGGCAACAAGCTGTACCGTTCGGCCCATGAGCATCCGTAGCGCCCGCAGCATATTACAGCGACCCGCTCGCTAATCGGGACGGCCGATGCAATACCACGGGTGCAGCCTGGTCTGGCGGGGGTGATACGTTCATCGGGTATTTCTGCTGTCTAGTAGGGTTGATAGTAGGGTTGAAAGATGTTCACGTCAGCCAAAGACAGCTTCCCTGCCCGGTAGTCATCCTGTTTGTCCACTGCACTACGGTAAGCCCCGCAGGATCGAGAATTAACACGCAGCTTGGCGTGTTCGGGCACTCCTGTCCATCATTCTTCGTCATCTTATGGTACCCGCTACAGTTTGCGCACCTCACCTTCCGTTTGCAGGTCTCCGAACTGTGGCCGAAGAAAAAGCAGTTGTAACACCTATGCATCTTAAATATAAACCTGGAAACCGGGAAGGAAACATGGCCCAATGCAACTGACTTCGGTAGGGGACCCTGGAAGAGCAAGCGGATGACCCTGGCATCACTGGGGCCCGTACCGTCATCACTAGTCCTCTTCAGATGAGTGGCACCCTTCAGAACACTAGTGCCCCCTCCCAAGATCACAAGCTCCTTTATTAACCGTTCCACTGTAATGTATTGTCTCACTGGCCCAATTTTACCCCAACAGTAGGCAATATCTTCAGAGGAGATAGTATCTCTGCATGTAACATCCCAAGCACCAAATTTTGTATAAGAGTCCGGGAAAAAATTAATTCCGTCCATGGCTGCCCTCGGCACTGTAATTAATAGTAGTCCATGAGCCAAGACCCGAATTTTGGGATATCGGTACCACCCGGGGTGACTAATTCTCTTAGGTGTTTTTAGCTTGCTACATGTCTCTAGTTTATGTTTTGATATGATAGCCCTTGCACATTGGTAGCTTAATGGTCGTTATCACTTCTTGAATAGACATACCCTACCGAAAATTCCGAAATTTTTTAAAATGTCAAATTTGGGGACAGGAATGCCTAAATGTCAACAAAATGCATATAGTAATTGTCACATTTAATACAAGTCCTGTAAATACACACTAAGCATGCCATGGGCTTGTACATACTATTTTGGCAAATTACTACTCCTAAATATCATCTACGTCAGACTCGGAATCTGACTGTTGTGCCTCTTCTTCAATAGCCTTGTTCTGACATGTCTGTAACCTGCACATGTCCGTGCATTTTAGACCATTGCTGAGGCAAGTACACTTAGGGAGTTCGCATGACCGCACACACTTGCAAGACAGTAGCTGCATAACAGCATCTGGTGCTGGTGAGCCTCGCATCCAGTTGACGGCAAGCTTACCGTCCTCATCTGTCATCCAACCGCAGTCTGTTGGGTTCGCAACAAATGGCTGGCTCTGAAGACTTCTCCTCCAGATCGCAGCCTGGTAGTTTGCACGCAGTGCATGCATGAAGAGGCAGTCCTCACAAGGAGGGAGTTGACTTGACTCTACCTCTCCACGTCTTGCACAGAACAGCTCATACCGAAGCTTGTTTACCTTAGTTGTGTGGGTAGATGGTAGGTACATGTGGCAGGTGATTTCCTGTAGCTTCTCAAAGAGTTCAGGAGACACTTCCCATGAGCGTCCAAGTTCGTGAAAAGCATGCTGGTATGTCTTGTCCATCTTCACCTGCTTGAGTGTCGTCATCTTCCCTCGGCCAGCGAATGCACTGACGGTATCACAGCCTGTAAAGGCATGCATACCAATCAATGAATCACACACGCTGCCTCCCAGTGTGCGGCTCAGTGTGGTGATATCCAGGAATCTTGTCCGGTTCTTCGTCCCGCACTTCTGGAACAGATGGGATGGGATCTTGTGGCACATGCCAAGACACAACACCATGACGTCTGTATCTTCTGCAGTGATGATGACAGACTTGTTCCCAGATTCTGCTGCATGAAGTGCATGGAGAAGAAGGCGTGTGTCTGCTTCTTCTTGAGTTGACTTAAGCTCAGGAGCCTCTTCCCACTGCTCTTTGGTGATCTTGAAGCAGCGCTGCTCACATGTGACATACAGCTCCTTGTCCTTGAGCTTCTCCCTGTGCTGTGGTGCCTTCCATTCTTCTACCAAGAACTTGATAAGACTTGCCTTGTTGGAGGAACTACCGAGTAACTTTCTCCACTGCTGGATGTTGTGCCCAGGTTGAATGTTCTTGAAATGAATTCCTGTGCCTGCACTTCTTTTGGCTCGTTCTGCATCCTTGATGGATGTCTCCTTGTAGATATCAAACACAACATCAATGCGCCTGCTCTTAGCACCTTCATGAACAGCGTGACTCAGTGCTGTACCTGCAAGCTGTGAAAAAGTTTTGTCGTTTCCCTTCAGTTTGTGGACCAGGCTCATCCCATCAATTATGGTAGCAGAGGGCTCGGGTATCACTTCTGCAGGAGAAACATTCCTCTCTAACTCCTTTGCGAGGGCAGCCTTGTTGGTCTTGCGGAGAGACCCATCACCGCTGGCAAGTGCCCAAGGCAAAGGCCCCAGGGGATGAGCCAAGACATCACTCATTTTGAGCTTTCTGTTCTCGGCAACAAGGATCATCTGGCCAAATAGGTTCCTGTCAGCCTTTAAGATAACCTCCTTGGCATGGTCTTGTGAGCGTGGCTTCATTCTGATGTTAGTGAACGTTCTCAGTTTCGTCTTCGTCATCGTGTCATGAAACTGTATAGTTGGCGTATCGATCTCCAGGCGCTCTTCCTTGAAGGCTTGATATGCATCCTCTCCTATTCTGTAGGCCCCTAGAAGGTCTTTGACAACTTCTGGTGGTGCCATAGTCGCAGTTGACAAACTGACAAGATCTTCTTGCTCTGCGTTGAAGGGGTTCAACCAGCTGGTCTCCATCAGTTGAACTAAAGATTGGACATCGGCCTCATCTCTTCTAATCCTGGGCATCTGTAGGTCTGGGTGGCTGAAGTCAGTATACTTTTGGCCTACTACCATAGTCCTGAGCTGCCTTAAGTACCTGCTGCGATACTCCGATGTCAGGTAGTACCTGGCGACAGCTCCGCCTTTCAGGCTGAAGCCTTTTGTGCCCCCTGGTGTCTGGGTGTCTTTGTTGATCGTCTCTTCGATTGTCTGGTCCACAGGGATCCGTCCAAAGGGATTCTTGCTACCGATCTGGACCGAAAAGCCACCTTGCATGAAGTGTTCATGGACCTCTGGGTGTTCAATGGGCAGTCGAGACATCAAGGCATAGTAGTAGGTTAGGAACCGGGCATAGTTCACTTTGTCATAGGCAAAACACCACGGTATCATCTGTCGGATTGCTCCTAGGTGGAGCATCCAGTTGCCTTCTCTGGAGGCTCGAATTAAGTCCAGCATGATCTCAACCATGTCCAGGTATGACATCCAGAATGCTGAGAGGTTGTGTTCATCTCTGAGGGTCTCAAGATAAACTTGGAAAAGCTTCATGATATGTGTGCATGATTCACTCTCCATCAGCTCTTGAAAGAGTCCCTGAGACACATTGCTGTGAAAGCTGTTGATGTCCTTCAGTGTTTCATCTAGATGGTGTATGTCCCTTGAATGGTTTTCTTCTAGCCATGAAAGGAAGCCTTTCCATGCAAGCCTCATCAGTGCTTCATACACGAGCTTGTGTAGTCTCACTGCTCTGTTGTACCTCTTGCCGTTCATCACTCCTGACACTGATCCTTCTGCGATGATACCTGATTCCACACACAGATCTCTAAGACCTGCATCTTGAAACCTCTTTCCTATGGTGGAGATGAGATTACAGATTGTGTGGAAGATGCCCATCCTGATGATAATGTTCTTGAACTTCTCTTGTTTCCAGATAACTTCGGCAGCTTTGGCATAGAGTGCTTGATCAAACACGCACACAATCTTGTTAAGCTGTAAGGACTGCATGATAGCATGCGTTTGTTCCAAGATTTCATTAACGGTGGACATTTCTGTTGCGGGAGCATTGATAGTGGGCAGGTAGCTTACAGTGTCCTGAACCACTGCAATGTCTCTGCGCATTTTGATGTTGAACCCAGTCCAACTGCTGATGGACTGGTCCTCATGGTCTGACATTCGAGTAAGAAGCCAGATATGGTTCTTTGTCTTTGAATCCTGGACTTCCTTGGTAGTGTCGACATACGCAGTCTCAATCCTAGGTGGCCCTGCCCGCCGCCCAACATTGTATATTGGCAGCATTGATGATGTCTGAGTGATGCTTCTTATCTTGGACTTGGTAATCTCTGGCAGGACTTTCTCTGGCACAGAGCCTGCAACCTTGGACTGGACAGCAATGCCATTGACTCTATGAGAAGTACCTGCTCCACTTAGGGTCTCTTCAAGTCGGTCAATGTTATCCCAGGCCCGGGTTGTGAACACACCAGGGTAGATGTTTGCTGGCAGTGGAATGTCATCCTTTGAGCATTCCAGCTTCTGGATACAAAGGGCTGTATCGATCTCCTCAAACATTGAGTAAGACACACAGTGACCAAGACGATTCAGAGTTCGGATCAGTTCTGTGTTTCCTGTCAAAGACTTTACAGCATTGGTCAGCAGTACGTGCTTGGGTGGTTTTGTCTTGCCACTGGTAACAGCAAAGACCAAGTCACTGCCAAAGGAAGTGGCAAGACGTTGAGCTCTTTCAGAGGGAGTTTCACACTCACACTCTCCTGTCAGCAGGGTGTGCAGGAATTGAGTGACTGCTGCAGGAATGACATTCTGATCTGTATCGGGAGGCCATGGCTGACTCACATCTTGTTTATTGATCTCATTCCTCAGCTGCATTCCTGCTTTGGTTAAGACATCTTCAGAGTTAGCTGCTCTTGCTTCTTGCAGGTCTTTTGCCATTTTGTGTGCTTGCCGGGCAAGGTCGTCCATTGAGAGGCTGCGTGGATAGATTAGAAGCTTTCCTTTCTCATCTGGGACAAAGCGTAGTGATTCTCCAAACTCGGTTTCAATCTTTCGGCGAACATGTTTCTTTGTCGCTGGTTTCAGTTGGATAATACCACGGGACATCATGGATCTCTCAAGCCTAGATGTGAGGTTTGTCATAGGCAGTACCTCTGGGTTGGGGAATAATTTGGTCCTTATATACAAGCAGAGTTCCTCGAGGGCTTCTGTCTCAACCTCTTCGTAGCGTGCTTCCTCGCTTTCTTCCTGATTTTCACCTGCACCCGACCTGGCGGCCGCTGGGAAATCATCTTTTGTGAAGAGTTTGTAGCACGACTTGTGGTAGTGACCCTCTGCAGCAACAAGGTCTCTGCTAACTAAACCAAGGATTCTCTGGTTGAGTTTCCTTATTGCTGCTCTGCGAATCTTCTCATCTGCTCGTAGCTCAACACACTGTATGAGTGGCTCCCTTGTCTTTGTTGTTTTTATGTACTTGCTTGACTTCTCGCAGAAGATACATACTTTGGCATACACCCTGCTAGTACTAGGGGCATCCCTTGATGCCCTCCTCCTGGGGTCGACGCTTGCTGATTCTATCTTGACACCCTTGGCAAGGATAGAATCCAGTGACTTCTTCATTGTAAAGAGACTACGACATTTACGGTGATAATGTATGTGTGGTATTCCTCCTTCTTCAAGGCCCTTGGCTGCTTCCAGGACTGGATCATGCTGCCTGATTTCTGCAGCCCTGAGCAATGTGTTCCAGGAGTCCAAATCCTGTGGTGACACCAGAGCATCGCTGTCATCATCAGAGCAGTGGATGATACAGTCGATCCGTGCTCTCTTCCTCGCAGATGGTTCCATCCTGCCGTCAAACAGTCGACACACACCTGCAAAAAATATCACCATTAAACCATGAACAAACAAACACATTACATGGAAACCACTCTACATATGTTTGCTCCTTCCAATAATAAATTATCCCCAAAATATAACAAAAAATCCCCAAATATGAAATAAACCCCTAAATATGGAGAAACTTGAAATACACATCGGAATAATTCTTGTAGAGAATCAAATAAGCTACAAGAGCTGTTAGAATATATTTTTCAATGTTCCCCATATTTAAGGATTTATTCTAGATTTAGAGGAAAATACCCAAAATATAGAGTATATTCCGAAATATGAGGAAATTTGAAAAATACCTAGGAACAACTCTGGTAGAGAATATAATTCTACATAGGTGTTCAAAGTTTCGCGATGATTGTGTGATGGATTTTAAAGAAAATGAGGAAAACGCCGAGCGTCACGCTAAAAATCTTTATTTTTGGGTAGCGCCCCTATTGCATCAAAAAAATTAGACTAAGCTACCAGTGCGAGAAGGCTATCATATCTTAATGTACTTACAGTCACTCTATAAACATTTTAGTACCATTCGTGTTTAGTCACCCCAGGTGGTACCGATATCTGGCCTGGCTCATGAACTATAGGCCAGAGCCTATAACTTTGACATTCCCAGGTCGCACATATTTACTAAATGGCGATTTAATAATCGCCTCCGTCACAGTTGGAGCATCATCAAAGACCACCTGCACAGGTACTATTGTAAGTTTGTACGTTACCAAAGGCGCAGGCATCTGGGATGAGGATAACTTATCGACAGGTGGTCCATCCTGGTTAGCCTGCAGCAAGTACTCAGTAGAGTGGATCCGAGAAAGCTTAGGATTAGATTTGCCATCCGAGGTGTTGTCGCCAGGGTCGCCAAGCTGATTGTCCACCCCTACAATGGTCCTCTTCGTCCCTCCGGTTAAGGAAACCTCCATCTCAGATTTCCCTATGGCTCCAGCCGGCAAGATGGGGAGCCCGGGGCATCTGTCCATGTCGAACCCACTCAAGGCCTATGCGGGACACACCGCGGGAACACGAACGATCACTATCACGTGTTAAACACACTGTTCAGGTATATAGTCACTAAAGAGGGCTGATAATCGCACCCTGATAGTTCAGAGGGCCTCACACTGCCAAGTAAATTGATCAAAGTTCGATCGGAACGGGAGACAACCGACTACCACCGAGGTCCAAACTCAACGGTGAAGCGGAGTTGGGTGTCAGTCAGCTGCTGTGAGTACGTGCATGCGTTCTGTTGTGGTCCCGGGAAAAGATGGCCGACTGTCGCCATGGTAATCAGGACGCTCGCGGGGCTTGCCACTCGTCGGCACTTATAAACACTTGACTATATGCACTTGCCAAACTGTAACTTCACTTACAATGTCATTATGTGATACATATTGCTATTTGATAAACTTTGAAGGCACACATGATGCTCGGATGGTGTAAATAAGTGTCACTCGAAAACTGGAGGCATCGTACATCAGGTCAGGTGAAGGTATTGAGGGATAAGCCTTTACAACGGCACCTCGTAGATACTTTCTACTTTTCTTATTTTCTGAAGAGTGTAGAGAGGGGAGAAGGGGTGTTGGAGAGAGAGGAAGCTGTTGGAGTGGCTTTGTTATGTGTGTTATTAGTCTGTATACTTCGTCGAGGTGTCCCCCCGACTGGGTGCGACCATGTGAAAAATGCTAGGACATACTACAGCCATGCTGCCTTGCCTGGCTATCGTCTGCAGGCGCAGGAGGATTGAAGAGGCGGCCGGCACCTAGTGATGGTGAAGACTTACAGCAACATCGAGAAACTCAAACAGTACAGTCACTCATAAACATTTTTGAATTTCATATTTTTATTAGGCAAATATATGTGTGCAATCTGATGTATTTATGGAATTGTGCATACATTAATAATAAAGCCATGTCAATAATTTAATGCAATGCAAATTTCATGTAGTATCTGTAATGAAACCTCATGGCTGTATTTGCATAACTAAAAACATTATTAAGAGGTCCAAGATTGTTTATGAGTTACTGTGTTTTGGTACCGTATTTTCTGGTATTCTGGATAACGCTAGCCAATTAATTTAATTTCATTAATCGATTTTAGGAGTAGAGTTGGTTGGTGGAGAGAACATAATAATATATGATCAACATATTTATCTATGTGTATGAAGTAGACTAAAGGCAAACTGCATGTAACGAGTGTTCCCCCAAAATTGAAAGACATATAGAGAGCCAATTTCAAGGTACTATACGTTACAGACAAAATGTCTGTATTATAATAATATGGTGCTTCATTTCACTGCAGGCAGCTGTACAGTATTCAGGAGTTTCGAATCAGGTAGCCCCAAATATTAACCCTTGCAAATAGACAATGTGACGGTTTCTTTACGTTTTAATGCTACTGCCAGATGATTTTGCTTAGCTTAAGAAGAGAGTTTACCTAATGTAGTAATTGAGTAGGCTATAATTATGTGACAGTATGTTGATGGAAACGTACATCCATAAAAAAGAAATGTATATGTGACAAAGAGAAGCAAGTGATACGTAGCTACGGTCTCCTTTTACACAGATATCGAAAATATTCGTTTACAGGAATCCCATACATCCAGTAAATTACCTACATAAAATTGACTGATCGGATTAAGAGACTTATGAGTGCAGGGAAAATTTCGGATAAAGTGCCTAGATATCAATTTATGTAAACCAACACTACAACAATAGCTTTTTGGGATAGATGTTTGTGAACTATTGCGATTAATTATATAACCTATTTAATATTTATGTATATATTAATGATGTCAGCTCGGAATATTATAAGCTTAAAAATATTTTGAGCACATTTCAAAACTAATTTATCTTATAATAAAGTAGAAGTGCCGCTTTGCCCAAAATCAAAGCGGCACACCCAACTCTGCGATGGGTTATCATCATGACTACTACTATCACCATCATCACTACTGCTATCATCACTACAACTGTCACCATCATCACTACAACTGTCACTATCATCATTAATATCATCATCGTCACTAAAATCATCACCATTGTCATCAGTATCACTACAACTATCACCATCATCACTACTATTATCACCATCATCTTACAATCATTACTAATGTCACCATCATCACTACTACTATGCCCATCATCACTACTACTAGTATTATCACCACCATCACTACTACTGTCACAACCATCAATACTACTAGTACTGTCATCATCATCATCACTACTACTGTCACCATCGTTACTACCATCATCATCACTACTGCCATCATCACTACAAATATCACCATCATCACTATTATTATCACTATCATCATTGCTATCATCATCATCCCTGCTGTTACTATAATCTCTGCTACTGTCATAATCAGTACTATCACCATCATCACAAATAATATCACCAAGAATACTGGAGAATTCGCCCCGAAAACAACTCGCCCCCGACGTGGAGTGACAATCGTCGCATTGACCAACCGTATTTGCCTGCAAAATTTGGTGACGATACATTTACCTGTTCAGTACCAGTTCTGTCCTTTTCATTTTATATTGGATAATAATAGACAATTTTTGTTCAGCTTAATTAGAAGGCTTTCAACTATCCTAATTAACCCTTTTTCCACCACAGATCCTTCTTAAGCTCCACAAAATTGTCCAATTATAGCGTGAATATGATAAAGAAAAAAAGACGTTGCCAGTACAGAAAGGGTTAAACAGTCTAGGAAAAGTTTGGGAACAATTATTAACACTTCTTTCATCTTTGACCTTGACTTTTGACCTTAAGTATTAGAATAGTTATATGAAATTGATATATATATGTTATTTATGTAAAATGCAACTTACAGTCAGCTTATCAAAATCTGAGTATTTTTTATGATGAAGGTTGACTTTTGACTTTGACCTCTGACTTTGACCTTTATGTAGGATTATTTGTTTTGCTTGCATTGATATAACCCTGGAAAATCAAATAAGCATGCCAAACTTCATTACATTTCTCCAACTAGTTCCAGAGGTATTAAAGGAATAGATGTCTTGACCATTGACCTACATGATGTCTGAGATTTTAAAATTTTAATTTTAATTTAAAGCACAACTGTCTCAACAAATTTCATGAAGTTTACATGAATAGTAAAACAAATAGCATTTTGACCTTGACCTGTGACCTTGACCTATCAAATGGAATTATGTATATTCTTGTATGACTTTGGCCTAGGCATTCTGAATATGCATGATCTGCATATTGAGAATCTTATATTAAATTGGAAATACTAGTAAACATCTTATTTTGACCTTTAACCTTGACCTTCGACCTTAGAAATTCTTATCAAAGATTTAGTTAGCTTAACACCAATGTTCGATTAACGATCATTATGAATATGGTGTAATTTGTATAAAAACTTATAGATTACAAATTGTGATCATATACTGTGACCTTGACCTTTGACTTTTGACTACAAATAAAATACATATATATATGTATGGTCGTCGCATTGACAAACTGAATTTGCCTGTACAATTTGGTGACAATACATTAAACAGCCTAGGAGGAGTTTAAGGAAAAGGACAAACACACTTGTTTTGACCTTGACCTTTGACCTTATCTATTACAATATTTATGTGGAATTTGATATACATGTTATAATAAGCAACTAACACAGCCAGTTTTCCAAAATTTTAGTATTATTGTAATTAATAATAAAAGTTGACCTTTGACCTTGACCTATATGTAAGAGTTAATTTTTGTTTGCATTGGCATTGCCCATGAAAATCAAATAAGTATGCCTAATTCATTAATTAACCCCCAAAGGACGGGGCCGTTTGTTGACATGACCGTGCTGCTGGGTGGGCAGATTTACCCTAAACGAGCATCATTCCATGCTCTTTTTCATGCATAAACAAGAGCCAAAGTGTAATACAATTATGTATCCGTGAAAGGGCGATAATAGAGCTTTCCAATGACACCTGAATCATCCCTGTACGACAACGGGTTCGCTTGCAACGATGTTGCAACGTGAGTACAAAAACCCTAAAATACAGTAATTTCCCGAGATTTTACTCTATATAGCGAGACGAGGGATATGTACACATGTTGTGGTGAAATCAGTGGCGGGACTGGGTCCACGCTGAACGGTCAGAGCCCGCCCGCGCTTCTCCCACCCCGTGTGACTCTCTCATATTGCCGATAATGTGAGCAACATTCCTTGCTACTTAAGTTGTCAGCCGCCTTTGGGCCTAGGTTCTTCAATGTTACTTAAGTCGTCAGCTGTGAAACAAGGGTTAAAACCCATCAGTTAGTTTCATATATACTAATAAAATAGTTGACCTTGATATTTGACGTTTATCTTGACCTTGATGATCTCTCAAAAGGTATTAATTGTCCTTTTCATTAAAAGTGCAACTATCTCACCAAATTTTTTGAAGTTTACATGAAAAGTAAAGAAAATGGCATATTGATGGTTTATTTGACCTTGACCTATAACCTTGACCTTTCATATGGAATTGTATAATTTCTTGTATGACTTTGGCCTAGGTATTCCGAATATACATGGTAAGCCTAGTGAGAATCTAACAGTTAGTATAATAATTACTAGTAAAACAAAATATTTTGACCTTTGACCTTACCCTTTAGAATATTTATCTAAAATTTAGGCAATACGATATCAAGGTTATCAGTAACTTGCATAGTGAAAATGGAGACATTTGAGTAAAAACTAAAAATAAATAGTGAAAGTTGACCATTGACCTTGACCTTGATCTTTATTTAAGAGTATTTTGTTTTCATTGACATTGCCCAGGAAAATCAAATAAGCATGCCTAATTTCATTAAAACCCATTAGTTAGTTTCATATATATTAGTAGAATAGTTGACCTTGACATTTAACCTTTTTATTTGTGTCAAAATGTATTATTTTCCTTTTCATTTAAAATGTAACTATCTCACAACATTTTGTGAAACTTGCATGAAAAGTAAAGAAAATGGCCTATTGACCTTATATTTGACCTTGACCTGTGACCTTGACCTTTCATATGGAATTGTATAGTTTTGTGTATGACCTTGGCCTAGGTATGCAGATTATGTATGGTAAGCCTAGTGAAAATCTGACAGTTAGTATAAGAAATACTAGTAAAAATCTTATTTTGACCTTTGACCTTGACCTTTGACCTTACCGTTTATAATATTTATATGAAATTTGGTCAATAAGATATCAAAGTTACCAGTAACTTGTTTAGTGAAAATTAAGAAATTTGAGTAAAAACTAAAAACTATGAAATATTGACCTTATTTTTAACCTTGACCTCAACCATTAAGTTAACTAGAACATTTCGTTTTGACTGACCATCGTATTGACCAAATGGATATACCTGTGAAATTTGGTGAGAATCCATCGAACGGTCTAGGAGGAGTTTCCGGACAGACACACGAACAACGGACGACGACGGACAAGCTGAATGGTGGTGCACAGTATACGGGCGGGATCTGTATGCGCGATACCACTCTGCTTCGCAGAGTTGATAAATAGTAATTAAAATATAAATAGTTTACTTAGCAATAAATATATACAACTAAGACGAAGGTTTTATAAAAACATAATAAGTGGATGAGCCCTATGAGAGCAACTCTCTTTAAGGCACATTGTTAGTGACGCGAACATTATTATAATACGCTATACACTTACTATAATTGTTGGGAATAGGCAAAACGGGTCTCCAGCAAGTCCTGTAACCACTGCACCGCCCGTTACACCCATCTCCCTTTGTGGAGTCGGCCGAGATTAGAATGGTGCAATTACCCTCCATCAGACACTTACCAGGTTTCAACCCCACCCCCTCCAGGGAAGCGGTGCAACGGATACGGACGACCTGGACAACCTTCTCCATCAACCCACCAAGCACCCCATCACTTTCGGCCTGTCCCTTTGATGTCCCTATAAATCAAGTCACCCGCACGAGTAACTGAGCCTACCCAGCTGGCCTACAAGCTTAGGCAAGTCACTGAGCCTACCCAGCTGGCCTGCAAGCCTAGGCTAGCCACCAAGCTTAGTCAATTAGCTTGTGAGACTAGCTTCCGACATCACAGGAATTTGAAGCAGGTAAATTGCAGAAAGCTCATTTAAAGGGGATTGGCCAAAGAAGAATCCAGGGAAAGAAGTCCAGAACCTTGCAAAGGAATTCCAAAAATTGCACAGTTCTTGTTTGGCATAACCCAAGCCAACTACCCTCTCCCCGACTCCCCACTACCCAGCCCAAGTCTCCCACGACCCCTGACATCGATCCAGAAGAAGCTGCCTCCCAGATACAGGGTAGGCTGTACAGTAGCCTGTAACTCCTACGAGGCCCCGAGATTATTGATTGAAGCTTTGAGATGTTAAGTGCTTCATAAGTGTCGCACTAAATAGTCTCAATGGAGCTTCAAGAATGTTGGTTGCTTCCTTTCTGCTACACTAAATGACGGCACCATATTTATACACGTCACTTGATTTGGTGAAAGCAGCTATACGGTCGTTCACAGCATCTTCAAATATGGTCTTCTATGCTATGAAATCGTGATGATATAGGGGGTGTCTTCTTGATGTGTTGGTGTAGCCAGGATACTTGTAGAACAGCAGGAATGATTAGATCACCTCAGAAAAAACCCTGACGTTTGCCGTGGACTTGATCTGCTTCTTTTGGCCTCCAGCCCACGACGCTATTCACTGTGCTACTGCCTCCCCCCATATACCTTCTTCCAACGAATATAGATACTGTGTATGATAAAAACATTGATTAAAGACAACATTTTCCCCCCCTTTTGTCCATCATTAATTAATTTACCTCTTCCCTTTTAGTTGCCTCTTCCGACATGCCATCAGCAGATAATCTCTCCCTGCTTCCCTAGAGAAAGCTTACCAAGTCTGTAACCTAACTTGCCCCTTCACGTGTTTAGTTTGAATGCAAGATACCCTGAGTTGCAACTTTGTATTAATTAACCCGGGAAGAACGGAGCTATAATGTTTAATATGTCCCGCCAGGCGAAGGTATTTTGGTTAATTCCTCATGAATATCGTCATATTAACCATAAATATCATTAAGCTTATCCATATGTGCTTATTTTATGTTTAATATGAAGATATTAACATTTATGAGCAATAAGATAAGTTGGAATAGCATTTGGGTGGTGAAAAAGACGTATTATTGCTGCCCGGTCATATCATGAGGCGAGAGTCGGGGTGGTGTATAGCTTCCCTCCCATAGCTCCAAAGCGGCACTGACGCCTTGCAAGGATCTCTAGCTGCCTCGCCCGTGTTAAAGAAACCGTGTGAGGGAAGTTCGTGCCAAAAATTACCCAATAGGGGAAACAAGAAGAAAACTAGCTGATAATTGAGGATGGGGGAAAAGTGTGCATGGGGGTGGGTGGGTCATATATGTAGGAGTGGTAGCAAGTAAAGGAGAGGAATTATCTCACCTAATCACATATTGCTCTGTTTTGAGTGCCAGTGGGGTGTTTTTAAGTGCCTTTTTTATGCCATGGCTCTTATGAACACCTTTGCCTTTGCCCACCAAACCCCTTGACTTTCCCGGGTTAATGACCTTCTCAACTGTACCTCTAGTCCTAGCCACTCCCTATGCTGATGGTTCTACCTTACACTATTGAACTAGTTTTCCACAACAACCCAGCATGCAATCACTCCAAAACTCACGTGGCGAGGCCATAAAACACCTATCTTCTGATTTATCAATTATCTCTGATAGGGGCAGAGCAAATCTTGTTGCACTCAATGCTTCCAAAACTCAATTCTACTCGTCACCATCTTCCACACAACTTTCCCTTTTTCTTCAAAACTATACAAATCAACCCTTCATCTTCTCTCAGTATTCTTGGTGTTTCTTATACTCCTGACATTTCTTAGAAAGGTCTTATTACCACGCTTGCTAAAACAGCTTCCCAGAAGCTAGGTGTGCTCAATCATCTTGGAGTCTCTGTGGGTTTTTCCTCCCCGCACAGCTTCTTGCTCTGTATAGGGGTACAGTGTTCCCATCTATGAGTATTGTTTGCATGTGTAGGGAGGTTCCACCCATACCACACTTCTTGATAGGGTAGAGTCAAAACCTCATCAACTCACTTCCTCTTACTAATTTCATACAATCTCTTTCTAGATGCCAGTGTTGCATCTCTGTCACTCTTCTATTGCTATTACAAAAATCAGTGTTCTTCAGAGCTCTCTCATTACACAATTCCTCCCTTACGGCAAGTGGTCGGTACCCACCTTTCAACACAATCCTCCTCTTACTTTGTCCAGCTCTTCAACCCAAGAATTTACACATTTTCTCAGTCTTTCTTCTACTCAACAAGTGAACTTTGGAACTTTCTCCCTCAATAAATCTTTCCTTCATCCAATGACTTAGTCTGCTTTAACTTTGTTTGTCCAGGCATTTTGGCTCTAACGTTCCCTGAATTTGGCTCCGTCACGCGCTCAACTTTGGGTGAGACACTTGTTACAAGCAGATTTGCCTTTTGTCTCCTTCACTCACATATTTAAAAACTGAGACACTATATGTGTAAACATAATCATATCTGGCAGCGACTCTAGAAATTGGTAGTATATAGAGTTCCTGTGAAATATAGGAGATATTCCCCACCTTAAGTATTCAGAAAATAGTTTAGAGTCTGACTCAAAGTGGTAATTCGAGTACTATATATATGGATATGAATAAATAAATAAATAAATAAATATATATATATATATATATACAGTATATATATATATATATATATATATATATATATATATATATATATATATATATATATTGTTACGTATCTTGATTTAGAAGTGGTTAACTAAATAAATGAAGATAGAACAGTTAAGGTGTAAGTGTAGCAAAACAGCTGAAGGCCAAAAGAACGTAAAATATTAAAGTTAGTTCTGTTGTCACTTGCTTTCCCTCAGTTGTTGGGACAGTTATCCTTTATACTCTGATACACTTCAATTATATTTAATCAGTAAACTAGTTAAAGTTACATTTAAAGTTTAATATGAAATAGGCTATTTATAACGAATACAAAAGTTCGTATGCAAGCAAAGTTTTAAGACACTAGAATATCTCAATTAATCTTGATTATCAGCAAAGTATTAAGATCTTTTATATATAATTAATTTACGTTTGTTAACCCTCTAAAGATTGTTTTACTCTTTCTATGTTATCTCGTTATTCTTAGTTTATTATTATTATTCTCCTTTAGTATTTTATCTTATTTATTCTTATTACTGAAAGACATTTGACTAAATAAAATGGTAAGGAAATATTATAAAGTCACATATAAAAGGGAATTATATTTATAAACGTAAATAAGGTATTTTACAATTAATCAAAATAATAAGCAATGAAAGTTATGATAGAGTTTCAGGATCGTTTTGCATACGTTCTGATTTCACTAAAGTACAAATTAAAGAATAATAGTCAGGTAAGTATTTAACTTATACAAGGCTTAATCCTTAATTATGAATGACAATAGCTTTACATCAAGTTAGTTAATCGTTAATATGTAAAGTAGAATATTCACTCACAAATCATCTCTGAATCAAACATTAATTCTAATCACCAAAATTTAACAGTAATTCAAAATATATATCTCTCCAATTAAATTAAACTTATATGATTTCTCCAAGTAAATTAAACATATATGATTTCTCCAAGTAAATTAAACATATATGATTTATCCAAGTAAATTAAACAGCAAAGTAAATTGATTTCTCCAATCACAAAATCTTAAAGCAAATGAGTGTATGTTTTCGACATACCTTTGGTTAATTAATAGTCACAAATAATCCCTAACTAACGTGTAAGAGGTCGCTCCCGGACGCAACTTAACACATAATAATATACAAGCCTTTGAAGTCTGTCTCGTCTCCCCACCACACTGCTCGTGTTCCCCAGCTAGAAATGTACTAGTTTGAAATCAAATCAAATGAATATAGAAAAGATGGGTGAGGGTGAAAGCAGGGAAGTTTTTATTGGTGTAGTAAGAGAGAAAGTGAAAAAGTAGGAGGATAAAGAGTGTCGGGGCTTGACCCAACTTGCGTGAGTTGTTGATTTTAGTTTGGGGGTTTAGGGGAGGCACTGTTGGTATTGAGACATATTTTCCGAGAGCTTCAGTATGGCACGTCAAGAAGGGTTGGAGATAAAAATGGGTGGTAAGGTAAAAAGATAATTAATTTTGGGTGGTAAAAGTTAATTTTGGTGAAGTGAGATTCAGAAGCTCTGATCGGTCAAGAGTGGCATAGAGGCTGGGCTGTGGACGAGCCGGCATGCCCCACCGCCTCTACCAGTCTGGACGAATCAGATGAGTCTGGGTGAATTTGAATATATAATTTAGTAATGGAGAATGTTTTAATGATGGTCAGGCAATTTTGGATGGTAAGGGTCTAAAGTGGGGCACCAAGGCATGGTTATCAACTGCCGAGTCTAGAGAAGAGCTTAATTTACTTTAGTTTTTATTGTGTATTTGTGAAAGAATTAGAAATTTTGGCTGGTAGGTGAGTAAAAGGAATGGTGAAAATTGAGTGTGAGTTTGTGGTGTAACAAAGTTATTATGTGAATAGGGGATTGGGAGCCTCTCTGTTGATTGGATGCAAGAGGTTCGACCAGGGACGGATGGGTTGAGTGATATTATTAAAAATTTGGACAAAGTTATTAAAGGTCTCAAGTTTTTCAAGTTGTTTATTAGCCAGAAAGTTGTTGTAGACATTAAGTGGAGGGATGCGGGAGAGTTCATGTAAGTGTTCCGATGTTTGGAATTCATACTACCGAGTTCCATGGATCCACCTCAGTGCTCTGTTCTGAATTCTTTGGAGTTTAATTTTGTGGGAGTTTGCCAAAAGAGTGCTGGTCAGTGGGGCATATGAAAGTAGCAGTCTAATTAGGGCTTTGTACAAATGGGTTTTAGTTTTGATGGAGGCATTTCGAAAACGGAAAAGTGATTGAAGTGATTTTGAAGCAATGGGGATAATCTGATTTGCATGACGATGAAAGAGAAGTTTTTTGTCAAAGGTTAGGCCGAGTACTTTGTTAGTGGGTGAGACAGTTACTGGGATGCGATCGGGAGGAGGTGCGCGGGAGTTGAGGAATAGTGGTCTAGGACGTAGGTAACCAGTGGATATGTAGGTGATAAAGAATTTTCGAGGATGAGCCTGAATCCGCCATTTCTGTTCCCATTGTGCTAGTCGGTCAAGCTCTCTCTTGGCTTTGTTCGTCAAACCGTCTATGGTAGTTGCCCTAACAAGTTGCGTCACGTCGTCAGCGTAGGAAATTGTGAGAGAGTCATTATTGATTGGATCTGGCATGTCATTAGTGTAGAGAATGTACAGTGTAGGTGTGAGCACGGAGCCCTGAGGTACGCCTGCATGGAGTGGAAATGAGTCTGAATAGAAATTTGAAAATTGAATTTTGGCTGATCTGTTATCTAAAAAGTTGCAGAGAAGTTTTTTAATTGGTAAGGGGAAATTGAAGTTTTCGCAGATTTTGTACTTCAGGCCTACGTGCCATACAGTGTCAAATGCTTTTTTGATGTCTTTTGTGATGAGTGCTGTTTTGTGTCCTCGTCTGGAGTGTTTGTTAATGTGAATGTAGTTGGTGATTATGTTAAGTGCTTCCTGAGAGGATCTGCGGGGTCTAAAACCAAACTGTTTGTCAGTGAGAAGTCCTTCGTCTTCGAGGTACAGTCTGAGTCGGCGATTTATGATTGTTTAAAAAGTCTTCCCAAGAGTCTCAAGTAGACTAATGGGTCTGTAGTTCAGTGGGTCTTTGCTATTTTGATTCTTCTTGGGAATAAGGATGATTGTTGCGGTCTTAAAGCAGACGGGGAAGTAGCCTGATGCCAGGATGGCGTTGTATAAGCAAGTGAGTGCATTAATAAATGTGTTTGGGAGGTGCTTTACAATGTGATGGTTTATTCCTGTGGCACCAGTCGCCTTCCTCCGTGTTTTTAGAGAGAATGAGCTTAACTTCGTCAGGCACAATGGGAGCAGTGAGGTAGTTGTCGGGGTTAAGTGAGTCTGTGTTGATGTGTGTGTCGTGAGAGATGTTGTCTGCAATATTATTAACATGTTGTTCGATGTTTCAAATATGTTGTTGGGCGGGTCTTTCAGGAGGGTGTGGGTGGTATACTTGGGCCCATGTGTCTTTGAAAATGTCTGTGATTTCCCTGGGATCGGTGATGGTGTTACCGTTTACAATGAGTGAAGATGTTGTAGGTTTATAATTATCAAATCCCCGTCTTATATATCGTTCCCTGGACCTAGCTAACCAATCAGGAGGTAGGAAGCAGGTGCCGGGACCAGTAAGAAGGCAGGAAACACGTCGACCAGTTACAGGTGAGAAGCAGGTGAACGAGGCCCGTGAGGGGTTGGGGCAGTAGGGAGAAGGGGGCTGGTTCCGTCTCGTACGGTAGTTTGCCCCTCCACGTTCACACAAACTTGGCTGGTTTCTCTCTCTCTCTCTCTCTATCTCTCTCGTAAGCAAGGTGAGTTGTTGCCACGAGGTAATTGTAAAGTCACGTTCAACAGGTTGATCTGGCCACATGACATCCGGTCGGTACGGATGTCATATATATATATATATATATATATATATATATATATATATATATATATATATATATATATATATATACTGTATATAAACAGTATATATACAATATATGGAGAATAAATCACAAATACGTGTGATCAAATTATGTAGTAAAGCTCGCAGGAAAAATTAAATATTGGAACACCAAGCTTTCGTCTATTCTGTCAAGACATCTTCAGGGTAGTACATGAATACAGTGGAAGCCAGAGATTTGTTTTTTCTTTTTCCATAGGTAGGCCCACCAGTGTTGTGATGTCATTTCATTTGTAAGTCTTTTTTGCTCTTGCTACAGGTCTTGGCAGCATGTTTTGTATTGTTTCAAGAACCTCTTGGGGGTACTCTGGTGGTGAGCTTTGTTTCCCTTGAGGTTGTGTGTAACTCGTTCGTCTTCGTCTTTGTCTCGTCTTGTTGGAGAAGTTTTTGGTGGTAGAAAGCTGGTCGTCTGGTTTTGATGTGGATGTGGATGGCTTGTTGTCTGGTTGTGATGCGATGCGGGTGGATGAATTGGAGACTTGGGGCCGGCTTGTGCTTCTTCTTTTGGTGTTGGTGAGTTCTGCACTTCCTTAGCTTGTTCTTCTTGTGGCGGTGGTGAGTCCGGTGCTCTGTGGTTGGTCGTTTCCTTTTCTAGTGTTTGACTAAAGAGGGAGATGAATGGTGTCCTTTTCAGGTTGCAGCCAAGAGATTGTTCTAGTGTTGGGGATGGCTGCTGCTCTTCTGCTTCCATTTCTTCCTCTGTCTCCTCTACCTTACCGTCGGGAGATGCAGGAGGGCTGAGATTTTTCTTGGATGTTGGCGATGTGGTGGGAACTTCGGATTGAGCTTCCGCCATGTTATTACGGTTGAGTGGCTTGGGTTGGTCAAGTCGTATTGGGGGCCGACTCTTGGGTGTTCGTAGAGCTTGAGTGGGTATAAGCTTCAGGGGCCAGACACGATTTTTGGGTTGGAGTGCTGAGATGGTGATCGAGGGAAGGTTGTTAGCCTTCAGGAGGTTTGGTAGGAACTCCCTAAAGAGGAGGTGGTCCCCACCAGCAAGTGCCATGGCCGTTGTGATTATGATCTGAATTACTTCTAATCTATCACTGGGTGTTTGGCTATAGCTCACTGGTAGGTAGTCAGTCATTTTCTTTTTCCCCTCCTTTTTCCTCGCCCAGGTGTGTCTGGATCCTTTTAAAACAGCTCCATTTGGTCCTGTGATGTGATCTGCCTTAAGTACCCCTTTTATATCATCTGATGGATGCTAACTAGCATATATAAAAAAAATGTATTGCCATCTTACTGCCTTTTCCGATAAGTTTTACATTACACATTTTCTTTAACACAGCATATATAATTATACAATTAGATATGTTTTGAATTGTAATTTGTCTAAAAAGTTCACTGTTTATTATAGTATTGCTATCTACAACAAAAGCATATATAAATAAAATAACCTAAATTTATGTACATACAAAAGTGAACTAATGAAAACTAAAAAATATGTATATATATACACTGTATATACGGTATATATATATATATATATATATATATATATATATATCTATCTATCTATCTATTGTCTGACGCCGTGATCCCCGAAGGGGTGGCCACGAACGAATCGCCCCCATGCACCTCTGTCCCCAGTCAGTCGACGCCCCTCCCCCCAACCAGCACCGCCCTCGTTCATGTACTTCCTCACTCCATCCTTCCACCTCATATTCGGTCTACCTCTCCCTCTCTGTCCCTCCACCTCGCTCTCGTACACCATCTTAGTCATTCTCTCGCTTTCCATACGTTCCATATGGCCGAACCATCTCAAGTTGTTCCTTTTCACACTTTCCAGCACATCTACCTCCACACCACACCTCCTTCTTACTTCCTCATTAGTCTGTCTATCCCTCCATGTAACTCCGCACGAACTCCTTAAGTAATTAATTTCCACTGCTCTCTCTCTTGGTCTGAGTCTCTCAACCAACGTCCATGCTTCGCTTCCGTAAGTCAGTGTCGGGATTACCACTCTGTCATGCAAGGACTTCTTCACTTCCATACTGACCACCCTATTTCTTGTTACTGCTTTTAGCGTTCCTACAACCCTCTTCCCCTGTTGTACCCTCTCCCGCACTTCTTCATCCATAGTCCCATCTTTACTCAACACACTGCCCAGATAATTAAAATAGTTGACGATCTCCATATATATATATATATATATATATATATATATATATATATATATATATATACAGTATATATATAATATTAACCCTCTCCGACATATGACGCAATTTTGAGCCTATTGGGGATACTTTAAAGCCTTTGTTACCATCAGGGGTATTTAGAAGCCTTTAGTTTAGTTGCTTCAACCTCTGCAGTTGTCTTTGAGTTAGCTGTGGGCAGAAAACTAATTTTGGAGAGGTAATTATAAGAGTGAGAGAACTCTATTTCGTATTGCTAATCTGGTAACCTCTGCGTCATAAATGCGTGAAAGGGGTAAGCATACAATGACGTGCATAAAAATGTATATATTAGAACAAATTTATAATATATGAATATAATATACAGTAAATATCGGAACACAACATCGTACACAGGTCAATTAATAATAAAAACATGTGTAGGCTACCTGAGAGGTTTACCTTACTTCACTTATTGGCCTCACCAAAAGGTCAGAGGTCAACAACAGATGTACTAATTTACTGGAAATATGTTTCTTGATAATTTTACTTTATCATTTTGATAAACTAAATTAACTATTGAATTAAAGAGATACGTATGAACCTCTTGTGAAGGACCCTATTGAAAATACCAATAAAATCTTTAATGCGAAAATAAAAATGCTGCTTATCTCATAAACTGCGAACCTATGGTAGTTCAAACCCTCTTGCCAAGCAAAGGCATTTGGTTCTATTCTGACAAAAATCATCATATGTACCATATATATAATTATTACTTATCCATATGTGCCTATTTTGTTTTTAATATGAACATAATTATGAACATTTAAGAGCAATAAAAGAAGTGGGAATAGCATTTGTGGGGTGAAAAAGACGTATTATTTCCGCAAGGTCGTATCATGAAGCGAGAGCTAGGGGGACGTATATCCTCCCTCTCTGAGCTGTAGAGCGGCACTGACAATTCTAGAATGTTAATTCTAGAAAGGAAGAGAATCATCTCACATAATCACAAATTGCTTTGATTTGAGTGCCACTGGGGTGTTTTCTAAGGTTTGTTTATGCGCTGGATCTATTGAGGACGATCGCAGTGCACCAGAAAAACCTCTATTGAGGACGGTCGCCATTTTTGGGTTAAGGATAAACCTGAATTACTTAAAAGTTTCAAAATAATAAATCCCACTTTACCGTATAATATTATGTATTCCTTCTCAAAACGCATAAACCTGATAAACCTCTTCGCCCAATCATCAGTTCAGTAGGGTCTGCCACTTATAAATTATCAAAATGGCTAAGTAAGTTGTTATCTCCGTTAGTTGACACGATATCCAATTCTCATGTAAAGAACTCCAGTGATTTATAAGTAAAATTAGAAGCAACGATTAACCTTGTAAATTAATAAGTTTTGATGTAAATTTCTTATTCACAAAAGTGCCAGTTCATGATTTATTAAGATTTTTGAAAGATGATTTAGTGAATTAAAATGTAAAACTTACAAACTAAACAAACCAAACTTGGACAAAGACAATATAAAGGCAAAATAACTGATCAAAATCGCTGTGGAAACAACGCTTACTAAAATAAAATTTATGAAATAAAAGAACACAATCCACCACATAAGGTGTACATCACTATATAAGCAAATTAATCTGTTTCCCAAGCAAGCTAACAACACACATAACAACGCACTATCGTCACGTTCAAGGAATTAGTCAATTTAGGAAGTCCAGGACGTTCTGGTAAATTTTTACTAAACTCTGCATGAATAAAGAAACTACAATTAGTGTCAAAATGTTCTATTAAAATCAAATGTGCAGCCTGACAAGACATTAACAATAGTACAACATACAAATAGCACTCACTAACGATAGTGCTATCGGGTAGGTACCTGTAAGCATAGCATGCCTCAAGTGACCCTATCAATTACTACCCTACAAATAAACTACTTTATCGTACAAATAAACTAAGGAAATCGCAAAAGCAAGCAATTGATACTATCGACAATGCATAAATATAATATAGTAAAGAAAAAACATTGGAAAATATGAAGAAGCAACAACAGATATAATCAAAGAGTACTCTTTTAACCCACTGAGAACCAGCTAATTAATAATAAAAGTACGCTGTGAGACCAGCCGATTTGGTAAATTTTTTGTATTTTCTTAAATAGCTGAAATTTGTGAGAAATGAAAAATAGCACACAAAAACCACTCGCAATTAAATTAATTCATTTTAAAAATCAATACTAATAATAGAAAAAGATAAACAATTAATACAGACAGACAAAAAGTAAGCAGAGGTTATACAAGAAACTTCAAGTAAAAAATGCTTGATTCAAATTATTGATGTCAAATTTTAGAATGGTCACAACAATTTACCTTAAAATTATGAAATTTATGTAACAATTTACTTTCCTCAAAACCTCTGTCTACTAAGAGTCTGTATAGTAACCTAGCTCTAGCCCAAAAGTCATCTACTTTAGTGCAAATTTTACAAAATCTTATTAACTGGGAATAATAACAATCATAAGTCATTGTACTATCGATATTACTACTAGGGAAAGGAAAGTTTATTACGTTAAAATTAAAATCATTAACTTTGTGATATACTTTAAGTATGCACTGTTCATTAACAATATGTATATTTATATCAAGAACATTTTCAACTTTATCATTTACGTTACCTTGTGTGAGGGGGATGGAATTAGGATATATAAGTGTAGCAACTTGATTAAATTTTAAGATATTGCAAACGAGAATATCATCAATATATCTACTATTATTACTTAACAATTTAGCAAGTGATAATTTTTCTGGAATGTATTTTTCTTGCTACTGTCAACTAAGTCTTTCATAAATTTAAATTCTAAAGCAAGCAAGACTAAATCTGCAATTATCCTCTCCGCTGCGTAGGTGGGGTATAGGCCACCCCTCCCTGTGCGGAGGTATTTAGGCTGTTTTCTTCACTCAAATCGTCATCGTACCATAAATATCATTAATACTTATCCATATGCGCCTATTTTACGTTGATTATAAAGGTATTAACCTGTTACAGCAATAAAACAAGTGGAAACAGCGTTTGGATTATCAAAATCGGCGATAGAGGCCGGGAGTTACATAACATATGGCTGAGGCAGCCTGTCAGCCAGCCAGCCTTCACGCCGGCTGGAGCGAGACTGTCGTGCAGTTCCCTCTCTTTCTCTCTCTCACTCGCTATATAGCACATACAAGCACAGCTTGCTTATGAATTGCTATTGATAGCACGAAATATATCGACGAAATAGGGGAATAAGAGAGAGAATAGGTGATAATTGAAGGGGGGGGGGGGGGGAGGAAGGATGGAAGGAGGGGATGTGGAGGAGTGATATTAGACATGGCCAAGGGGCAATAACAAAATAAAAATAAAAACAAAAATGATACTGGGCTGATTTAAATGTTTTTTTTCTAGGCCTTGGATTATATGAAGAGATCCGCAGCGCACCGGTAAACCTCTTATGAGGAGATCCGCACTTGCCGGGATAAAGGGCTAGCATTTCCACCCCTAGGAATTCCTAATATTTGTTTGAAAATGTAGGGACCGAATCTAACATAAGTAATGAAAAGGAGGAATTTAAGGGCATCTTTAAGTTTGGTTCTATCAAAATATACTGAACTAGTGGGAGTAGAGCTAAGTGATGCATTATTAAAATATGAATAAACATTTATGAAATAATTACCATTCTTAACGAATCTGTCAAAGTGCAAATTGTTACGATCCAGGTTCTCAAAGACACAAGGCTCTTCAACATTGGACTAGATAATGGCAAAAAGCAACAACGGTAACACTAGATCCAACCCCTGCCTTAAACACTGGAAAACAAAACACCATTACCGCCCTGAGTAGTGCCTGGACAACGAGGTATCCTATGACTCGGTAACTGGTGCACACACACTAGGCTGACGCTCAATGAAACAGCCTATTCTCAAACAGTAAAAGATTACTCGATTATGTTACACAAAGAAAAGATAGTTAACGTGATTAATTAACGTTACGGTAGATACTCAAATAACTGGCACTCCTGTATTAAAGAAAGTGCAATGCTAGTCCTGCAACATCAACTGGAAACTTCTGAAATAAGTCTGATGCTGGGAAGATGTTCGTAAAGAATCTTGAACAATTATAATGCAGAATACGGGTCACAATAAATGCTAGGACATACAGTATAGTAATAATAGGCAGGCGAATAATAAAGACTGCGCAAAGGTAGTAATGCTCGACAACTAAAGAAATGCTTTGTGACACAACGCAACAGCCTACTCGGGTTGTGCAACTCAACAACAACCTCGGCTCAAAAGTGCAGTGAATAATAATGCTGCATACATATAATAATGGGGCTTATCTCTAACCAGTGTCTGCTCAGTTAATAAAGTCTAGCTGGGGTATCAAGGCAGGGCAACAATGGGCGAGCATGCGGCTCGTAGCCTAACGTTGTCCAAGGGTGGTATAATGAAGATTACGTTATATGATGGGGATGCTCTCTTGATAAATCTAGCTCTCTAGTACCTAGCTCTATCCTGGCGATCCCTCAGAAGTCAACACAAAGAGGCAGCACTATGTTGTGAGGGATAGGCTATGGCCCTCTCACACCACAGCGCTGTGCTCGCAAAGTAAACCAACCCGAAGACAACTTAGGCTCCCACAGTACCTGTCGATGTCGTGCAGAGCTTAGCTAACACTGCACACATCGGAGACAACGACACAGTAACCTTACCCCTAGTCTAGCTTTAGATAACCAAGCAGAATCACTCAACACCTTGCAAGGGAGACATATACCGGTCTACAACCTTCCCGAGAGAGGACACATACGGAAAAGTCCGTTTCTCTAAACCTCAATAAAGCATAATACCTCCTTAACCTAATACATGGAAATATCTGAGAGCTTCGCGTACAATACGACTGGTCGACGGTGAACGTCTATGCTGAAACCAGAAGGGATGTTGAGTTTAATAAAGATTAGAGAATGAGAAAGGAGAAGTCGAGAGAGAGAGATAGTATGCAAAGTTGCGAGTATGGGGGACAGAATTGCAAAGGATGTAGGTGATACGTGTGTCAGGCAAGCTCTGAGCTGGTAAATAACACGAGGCAGCGACGGGAACGGACTAGTTGACCACCCAGCCGCCAACACCGTCAGCGCCCAAGCGAGCCGTGTCATAGCTCACCACGCTGCTGGGTGTACTCCTTCACACTCTCTCGCTCGCCTCCCACACAAGCAACATTTATATTATAGCGAATATAAAATATAAGGCGTGGCCACAGACCAAAACAAAGACCACTTCTAGACTGCCTGTGGCAACACGACACTAATGAAATAAAGCAGATCATTCTAGGACAACTGTAGCCTATCCCCCAATCCTGGCGAGCGCTAGCGAGCTGCAATGCCCCACGCAACCATTCTGCTAACGCCGGGAGGCGTCACACTCCCCCGAAGATATGGGACACTCAAACATGAGCCCATATCTGAACAGGCAGAATGTCGCTAAAATCTGCCACTCCTAACCACTCTGCCACTCATGGAATGCAAGCTCAGTCTCCTCAAAAAAAAATACAAAATTTTTATATAAACAAATCTTATCACCTTTCCCAAATATAATACATTAATTCATAACATTGTGCTCCCAGAGCGAGCTTTAAGAAGCACAGCCTACTGAGGGAAAATCATCTGCACTCAGTACTCAACTACAATATTATCTTAAAATTAATTATTAAAAAGAAAGAGTTTTTATTTAATTTTTCATATTTTATTTCAATGTTTTTTTTTTGGCGGCTACTGTAGATGTAGCCTAATTTTCTTCTAATCAAAGCCAACAACTCCTGCCCTGCGACCCTACGCTGATGCTACACACGCGAGCCAACAAGCACCAGCGCAAAAATACACCGCGAGCCAAGACAGGAGGCTCTTATAAAGCGGCGGTAATACCCAATCAGGCCCAAAAATCTAATGATCTGCCGCTTGGTGGTCGGCCTGGGGAACAAGTCGATAGCCTGTATCTTCTGTTGGGGCGGGCTCACCTGCCCTAACCCAACCACAAACCCCAGATACTGCACCGTGGCTTGCACAAAGTCACACTTGCCCAGATTAACCACCAAGCATGCTTTACTAAGTTGACTAAATAAGGCTTCTAAGTGCTCACAGTGACTTTGGAAATCGTTGTCATAAATGATCACGTCATCAAGGTAGACAGTACAGTTTGGGATGTCTGCTACGATGTCGTTCATTAAGCTCTGGAAAGTGGCCAGTGCATTTTTCAGACCATATGGCATCACGTTGCAACGGTAAGTACTGCCATCCACCACAAACCCGCACACCTCTTTAGCACGCTCAGACAGTGGTACTTGCCAGTAGCCTTTGACGAGGTCTACCTTGGTCAAGTACCTTGCTTTCCCGATCTTATCCACACTGTCATCCACCCGGGGAAGAGGATATGCATTGGTGGGGGTCAACCCGTTCAACCGCCTAAAGTCAATGCAGAACCGAACTTTTCCATCAGGTTTGGGCTGCAGAGTGACAGGAGAAGTCCACCGTACTGCCCCCTTCTCGATCAAGCCTCTCGCCAGCATATACTCCAGCTCATCCCTAAGCGCTGGGAGTTTAATGGGTGGCACCCGATAAGGTATCGACTTGAAGGGGGGTGCTCTCCTACGTCGACATCATGCACCGCTTGAGTAGTGAGGCCTGGGTGCTCGGCAAATACAGTGGGGTATGAATCGAACAGGCGCTGCACTGCCACCTGCTGTTCCTCCGGCAGGTGCGCCAGAGCATCGTGCGCACATTGGCTCGAATTCCCCGCCCACTGATCAGCCGAGACATGACAATCCCAGTTATCATCCACCTGATCATTGCTGCCCCCCTCTCCTTCTCCACCATGACCGCGGCAGGTCAACACAGGGACAGCTAGTGACTCAGGTGGGCGCCTCACATACTCCTTCAACAAATTAATGTGGCATAGTTGGTTACGCTTCTTCCGGTCTGGAGTGGCAACTAGGTAATCTAGATCGGAGATCTTTGACACCACCCGATAAGGCCCAGCGTACTTGGCAGCCAGAGGATGACCTGACAAAGGCAACAGGACCAACACCTCTTGACCTACCTGAAACTCCCGGAGTTTCGCCTTAGTATCGTACCTGTCCTTCATACGGGCCTGCGAACTCACCAAATTACGTCCGGCCAGCAGCTCCAGACTTCTAAGCATTCTCTCCCTGCTCTCGAGGACGTATCTCAACATAGAACATGGCTTAGCGGTACCCTCCCAAATCTCCTTCACCATGTGGAGAGGGCCCCTCACCTGATGCCCGAAAACAAGCTCATTCGGACTGAAACCGAGACTCTCTCCAGGTACTTCTCTTGCAGCGAACAAAACATACGGCAGACCAAGGTCCCAATCCTTTCCGTTCTCTGCGCAGTAACATCGAAGCATGCTTTTCAGCGTGGCGTGCCACCTCTCCAACACCCCTTGACTCTCCGGGTGATATGCAGAAGAGATGACAGTGCTGATGCCATGCTGAATCATAGTTTGTTTGAACAGATTAGAATGTCAAATTAGAACCTTGGTCCGATTGCACCTCTTGCGGGTAACCATACCGCGAGCAATACAAGAGCAGGTTCCGGACAACAGTTTTCGCCGTGCCATTTCTCATTGGATATGCATCAGGATAACGAGTGGCCACATCCATGATAGTTAATAGAAATTTATTACCGGCACTAGTAGGGGGAAGGGGTCCGACCATATGAATGATGACCTTACTGAAGGGCGGTCCACTGACAGGAATGGGGTGCAACGGGGCTCTCGGAATTGTTTGGTTAGGTTTTCCAACCCTCTGGCACGTATGACACATTGCTATCCAGGTTACCACCTGCCCCTTCAACCCCGGCCACCAAAACAATTTTTCTAAAGCCGCCACCATTTTTCTCACCCCTAGATGTCCTGCCAGTGGTATGTCATGCGCCAACCTCAGTAGGCTATCCCTGCACTCCCGTGGCACCACCAACTGGTCCACTACTCCGGACCCCTCTTGCCAACTACTTTTAGGGTATTGAAAACGCCTATAGAGGATGCCTTCTAAATAAAAAAAATCTCCTGGCTGTGCATCGCCGTCCTCGTCGAGCTCTACAGCTCCATTAGCACACGTTTGGAGCTCACGGTCCTCTAGTTGCAACCGACGTATATCTGAGGGTGCCAAGCGATCTAACTGCTCCCGGAGCAATGCATGACCTTCCCCGATACTGGGCTGCTCCCTCTGTCTCTCTCGATGTACATAACGTTGCTGTCGTGGAGACTCGTCATGCCCAGCCTCGTCACTCTCTATGACAGGCCCAGGGGCTACTCCAGAATTAAGTAATGGTGCTAATACTGAATCACCCAGGAGAGCCGCCGAGTCAAAACTCTTAAAACCAACTCCAGCTTTAGCCTCCTCCTGTTGATCATTCCTCCGCTGGTCTGAAGACGGAGGACTAGGCTGTGACACTTTAGCTGCCCGAGCTCGGGTGACAACACACGCCATGGGTTGTGTCTGGCACCGCTCGACCCACTCTTGCTCTTCCCTACTCACGTCGGCCGGCCTCTCGGCAACGACTAAGGGTAGAACCTCAGAAGCGGGCATTGCAAAGTCGTTGCCGAGAAGAAGGTCGACGCCCTCCACTGGCAGTTTCTCCACAATCCCGACATCCAATTCACGTGCCACACCATCCACCTCCAACTCCAGCCGCACCAGCGGGTATGACCGAGTTGCATTAATACCCTGCACCACTACCACCCGAGCCGCGTTTATAGGGTAGCCAGTCAAGTTTTTCATCAGAGTCTGGGAAGCACCTGTATCACGCAAGACCTCTACTCCATGCTTGCGCCCCGCCCACATCACGCAACCCCGCCCTCTATGGTCGCAAAAAACATCCCGAGCAGGGTTTGAGCCTCCCAGGTGCTTCTGCATTGGCTGTGCCTCAGCCTCTGACGAACTGCCCCGGGCAAACTCAGACGACTTCTGAGACACACCAATGTTGCAGGCCAAAGACACAGCTGCTGTAGGTGGTTTGCTAGGACAGCCTCTTGCAAAGTGCCCCTTTTTATGACAATGATAACACTCCAACTCCCCTTTGGGCTTCCCTTGGTACTGGGAAGGGCCCGGCCCCTTCTTAAACGGGACAGTGCTAGTCTTGTGGTCAGTCTTGGTATCATGGCTCTTGTACTTGTTTGCATAAGGTATATCACTAACTCGGGGGGGTGGGACGTCACGCCCCTTGTTACCTGCCTCACTACGCTGGGCAGACCCGCACCCACGAATTAGTGATAGCCGGAGGTCAGCCATCTCAGCTGCCTCCTGTAGAGTTTTTGGTTGCTTTTCTTTCAGGTTTAACGTCAGGTCGCCGCCCGTGCATTTGAAAAACTGCTCTAAAAGCACCAACTGTTTAATGTTGTCAAACGTAGTAGCTTTCTCCGACCTCAGCCAATTCCCAAAAGCATCGGACAGCTCCCGGGCATGTTCCAAAAAGGTGCTCTCCCGCCCCTTGGTAACACCCCGGAACTTCAACCTGTACGTCTCTGGTTGTAGTTCGTATGCTCTCAGGACAGCCTCCTTGAGTTCCTCATAGATAATACACGACTCTATAGGCAATGCATCATAAGCCTTGAGTCCCTTGCCCACAAGTCTAGAGGAAACAAGGGCTGCCCACTTCTCTCCAGGCCACTGGTGTTCCTGGCACTTCTTCTCGAATCTCATGAAAAATTCGGTGACACCCGACTCATCAATTACAGGGACTAGTTTCAACAGGTGCGACAAAGACTGATCATGCCCACAATTCCCACCACCGAGACGTTGCCCTGTCGTTTCCACCTGAGTCTTCTCAAGATCGATATCTGCATGGTACCTGGTAGATTCAGCCTCCAACTGGGCTTTTATTCTCGCGAGTTCGAGATCAGTCTGTTGTTTAGCCTTAGCGAGTTCGAGATCAGCCTGTCGCTTAGCCTCTATCTTAGCGAGTTCGAGACGTTCCTCACGCTCAGCCTGCATCTTAGCCATCTCAAGCTGGAAGAGCATTTCTGTAGTGAAACCTTGAGGAGGAGGTGCAACTATTGGAGGCCCACCCAGCAATCCTAAACCACGCTGCCAGCGGCTATCGGCCTGCGGGAACGTACTAAACTCCGGCATCCTAGAGGTCCCGATGGAAGTAGAGTGGAGGGGGGGCTCGAGCAGAAGTCCCCGAGCACCCTCTCCACCCTGGACCTCACTAGCCGCCCCCAGTACGCAAGCCCTCAAATCGTTCTTCTTGATGCCATGAGCCACCTTAAGCCCCATGAGGGGAGCCAAACACTGTAGACCATACTTGCTAATTCCCTCTAGTCGATCAGCTGTTATAGGCACCTCCAAAAACTTCTTTGCGGCTCCTCACTAGTTACTAACCCCCCTGGCATCTGCCCATCAGAGCCTGCATCATTCCCTGAACCCTCAGTATGATCTGATTCGTCCCCCATGGTGTCCACCAAAAATTCTCACGTTTATAAAAAAAAAAGAAGAAGCACCCAAGCTCCTATGTAGCACTATTCACTTGCCAAAAATGTCTGAAGACTCTCAAGTGCTATACTACTTTGCCAAAAAAAATCTAACGTGCCCACTATATTCCTCAATAAAACAAATGACCACAACAATCCTGCAATTATCTCTTAGTTCACAAGATCCTGAGCTAGGTCGCCATTTGTTACGATCCAGGTTCTCAAAGACACAGGGCTCTTCAACATTGGACTAGATAATGGCAAAAAGCAACAACGGTAACACTAGATCCAACCCCTGCCTTAAACACTGGAAAACAAAACACCATTACCGCCCTGAGTCGTGCCTGGACAACGAGGTATCCTATGACTCGGTAACTGGTGCACACACACTAGGCTGATGCTCAATGAAACAGCCTATTCTCAAACAGTAAAAGATTACTCGATTATGTTACACAAAGAAAAGATAGTTAACGTGATTAATTAACGTTACGGTAGATACTCAAATAACTGGCACTCCTGTATTAAAGAAAGTGCAATGCTAGTCCTGCAACATCAACTGGAAACTTCTGAAATAAGTCTGATGCTGGGAAGATGTTCGTAAAGAATCTTGAACAATTATAATGCAGAATACGGGTCACAATAAATGCTAGGACATATAGTAATAATAGGCAGGCGAATAATAAAGACTGCGCAAAGGTAGTAATGCTCGACAACTAAAGAAATGCTTTGTGACACAACGCAACAGCCTACTCGGGTTGTGCAACTCAACAACAACCTCGGCTCAAAAGTGCAGTGAATAATAATGCTGCATACATATAATAATGGGGCTTATCTCTAACCAGTGTCTGCTCAGTTAATAAAGTCTAGCTGGGGTATCAAGGCAGGGCAACAATGGGCGAGCATGCGGCTCGTAGCCTAACGTTGTCCAAGGGTGGTATAATGAAGATTACGTTATATGACGGGGATGCTCTGTTGATAAATCTAGGTCTCTAGTACCTAGCTCTATCCTGGCGATCCCTCAGAAGTCAACACAAAGAGGCAGCACTATGTTGTGAGGGATAGGCTATGGCCCTCTCACACCACAGCGCTGTGCTCGCAAAGTAAACCAACCTGAAGACAACTTAGGCTCCCACAGTACCTGTCGATGTCGTGCAGAGCTTAGCTAACACTGCACACATCGGAGACAACGACACAGTAACCTTACCCCTAGTCTAGCTTTAGATAACCAAGCAGAATCACTCAACACCTTGCAAGGGAGACATATACCGGTCTACAACCTTCCCGAGAGAGGACACATACGGAAAAGTCCATCTCTCTAAACCTCAATAAAGCATAATACCTCCTTAACCTAATACATGGAAATATCTGAGAGCTTCGCGTACAATACGACTGGTCGACGGTGAACGTCTATGCTGAAACCAGAATGGATGTTGAGTTTAATAAAGATTAGAGAATGAGAAAAGAGAAGTCGAGAGAGAGAGATAGTATGCAAAGTCGCGAGTATGGGGGACAGAATTGCAAAGGATGTAGGTGATACGCGTGTCAGGCAAGCTCTGAGCTGGTAAAAAACACGAGGCAGCGACGGGAACGGACTAGTTGACCACCCGGCCGCCAACGCCGTCAGCGCCCAAGCGAGCCGTGTCATAGCTCACCACGCTGCTGGGTGTACTCCTTCACACTCTCTCGCTCGCCTCCCACACAAGCAACATTTATATTATAGCGAATATAAAATATAAGGCGCGGCCACAGACCAAAACAAAGACCACTTCTAGACTGTCTGTGGCAACACGACACTAATGAAATAAAGCAGATCATTCTAGGACAACTGTAGCCTATCCCCCATCCTGGCGAGCGCTAGCGAGCTGCAATGCCCCACGCAACCATTCTGCTAACGCCGGGAGGCGTCACAAAATCTACAATAAAGAAAAGTTATGAATATACTAAATCTAAAGGCAAATTGCTATACAAAGTTGAAATGTCGAAGCTATGTACCGAGGTAACTTTTGGCAGGGTATTTATTTTATCAATAACTTCTAATGAATTGTCAACACTCCAATAATAGTTAATGACAGTTCTTCTCTTGATGGTATTATATTTTATGAGTACTTTTAATGTATTTTAAGCAATGTACGACTTGTTCTGACTGAGTTTTAGTGGTAGCAAATTTTGCTCCGGCAATAAAGCGATATTTATAAGGTCTTTTATGAAATTTAGGTAACATGCATAGTTTTGAAATGTACTTGTTCTTATCAGAAAGTTTAATATCAAATGTTACATTTTTCTTGGTATGTTCATCGATTAAGTTATCAATATTCATATTATTTTGAATTTCATAAACAGAATTACCACAAATATTTGTATGTAATATGTTACCTCTAATGCCTAACTCTTTGTTAATGTTTTCAAGATAACATTTCTTACATGTGAAACTATAATTATTGCTGGCTTTATCTACTGTAGTGATTACAAAATGTTCATGTAAATTTATTAAATCAACTTTAAACTTATTATAATTATACTCTACAAAATCCGAAAGATTCAATTAATTTTTAAGCGAGAAAATTGTATTTCTAATTAACTTAATTAATAATTTTGACCATGCTTCTAGCTCCCTCGCTTCGCCAGCGCACAATTTAAAAACAAATATATGTTAATCTATTCACTGAAAAAACAATATCATTTAAAATGTTGTCCCATGTTACTTTATTATTCCCTATTCTATATTTAAAACCTTTTCGACATAGCTCCGCTAATTTGTTGTTTGCAAAATGTTTTACTATAGTTCTACATCACCTGTTAATATATGACCTATCGGACTATAAATTAACTTTATTAATGCATTACAATGTAATGCATTAATAAAGTTCATTTATAGTACCCACTGGTGACCCCAGTGGTGTTTATATATGGGGGTAGTGAAACATGAGCGACCATAGATAAGATTGGCGAAAGGGTCAAGGCGGTCCGAAAATGCCCCCTCTCGCCAACGTTCACCCTCAGTCAACACCTGTCGCATGCCTATCGTATTGCATTTGCGGTAATTCGTCAAAACATTCGCTGTATTCGTGCAACCATCGTAGGGTGTCATTACCCTAGTTTCCACGCTCGAGAGCACACGTCGCTACTCCCGTCCCGCACCCGTTTTCTACGTTCTATCGACACCACGGGAAAGGTTACCCCCAAAAAATAAAAGAAACCACTGAAGATGGTGATGAAGAAGAAAGTCCTGAAGGAGAAGAAAATACCCACACCCCCAGCAGAGCCAACGCCCTTACCAAGTATATACTAGTGGAGAAGGACCTATATGCATTCTCGCTCACCTTCACGGTCATGGTCACACTCACGATCACGGTCTGGTTCCGGATCAAGGGGAAAACCTGAAGAGGAGGAGAGGCCTGTTTCGACACCAGAAGGGGAGAGAGCAGCCACGTTTTCTACCACCGACGATTTAACGCCTCCCCAAAAAAGACAGTACGTAGTGTTCGATGAACAACAGGAAAAGGAGCTGGCCGAATGGTACCAGGAGCATGCATACCTGTACAACAAAGGCATGAAGCACTTCAGAAACCAGGAGAGAAAGGATGATACGTTCCAAGAGAAGGCAAAGTCACTCAATGTAACTGGTAAGTTGAAAACCTCAAAGTGTGTGTTTGTGTACAACTGTGTAATAGAAATGTGTAAAAAGAAAAACAAATCAAAAGTGTTTCCCAATATAATTAAATTTACATTGTGTGAGGAACAATGTTGGTTGATGTCAATAGTGTAATAATTGGCTGCCATCATTTGTGTTACATAAAAAACAAGGAATTTGTCATTTGCATTACATAATTTCTTCATTGCACAGTCATGCACATACACACGAATAGTCTAAACAATGGTGTTTGTGACATATTTGGTGCTTTTAAAAGTGTACTACATTATAACCTGTTTGACGATGTTTCCGGTAACATATTTGATCTTCTAGTAAAGTGTCCTACATAATTATGACCTGCTTAAAGTAAACAAGGAATGATTGCTGGTGCTGATCGCCAGGAGATTCTCCATTATCCAAAACTTTCAACAAAATGTCAATGCATATACAGGTATAACTATTTATTAACAGTTATTTATCTTCTTTAACCACAGTCACTCAGCTGAGGCTATGGATCAAAACCCGGTATGAAAACCCGGTATGGGAAACTAAGCAACCAGAAGTCGGGGCAGAAGGCAAAGTACCACACACAGCGCGACAAGCAGATCTTGGCTCATTTCAGCTACCTTTATCGCCACATCGCTAGTGTGAAAGGACGAACGAACAAGCAGGTAATTAAATATATTTATTCAAGTATATTGCTATAATGAATTCAGATATGTTTTTGACATTCCTGATTTTCTGTATTACACACATTGTATTTTTTCTATGTAATTAACTCGGTCTGATCAATACATACATTGTACAATGTAAACATTAATAAGTTATTATTCTTAACAATAATTTCAGTGCTTCAATATTCAGGGTGTTACGACCGGCACAACGAAATAAACAAGGGCACTTAATATTGGACTACAAGATAGGCTAGATCTGCAGCAACGGTACGCTAATTCCAAACCCTCGAACTATTAATCCGGTAAACAAAACACATAAAACCCTCCAGAGTTAATCTACTGGATAACGGGGTATCAATTAGCTGGGTTTAGTGTACTTCTACAAAGGCTTTCTGGTGACGGCAAAGCCTACTCACAACAAGAGTAATTACATTAATAAAAAGCTCTCAAGTAATAACAATGCTTAAATAAACTATGACAAGATTTAATAAAAGGTTATATGCTTATGTTATCTTTAGTGTGAGTCTGGACTCAACACTAAAACTCTTCAATGATCTATGAAAACACTTGAAGTCTAGTCCTACAGCAAACAGATATGGAATCTTCTGAAATCGTCTGATGCTCTAAGATGCTCGTCGAATATAGAACAGGGGTAATGCAGGGGGGCAGGACACCAAAGCGTGTATCTTAAATACACCAAACAGTAGGATACATATATATGGAAACAAGAGAGTGCAACAACTCTGTGACAGCACTAACAACAGCAACTCAAAAACAGTACTTCCTTAGCCAAAGTAACAGCCATACTGGGTTGTGCACTATGCATCAACCTAGGCTAAAACAATACGTGAATAATTGCTAAAGCATACGCAGATAAAGTTAATAAACAAAATGCTGTCTTTCTTACTAATAAAGTCTAGCAGCAGCATAAAGGTACAGGGAGCCTAGGCAGAGCTCAAGCATGCTCGCAGCCTACTGTCTCCCCTGAACAGATTTCCCTTATCTTACGTTAAGTGACTAGGAGGCTCTCTTGGCAAGTCCAGATCTCAAGTATCCGGTCTTACCCTGGCGCTCCTCAAAGGTCAACAAAATGAGTTAGCAAGTATCCAAGCAAGAGTAGGCAAAAGCCCTTCGCTTGTATACTGCTAAGCTCGCAAAGGAAAATATGCACAAGGGTGTACTACAGGCTACCTAGCTCCGTCGGAGTCGTACAGGCTCTGACTTGCCATATACATAACACAGACAACGACCAAAGATACCCTCCACTGTCTAGCATTAAATAGTAATAAAGAACAACCAAATAATTAGGAGCACCCAACAATATGAATCCATGTGACTATGATTATAATAACCTCTAAAGCTAGTGCAAAACATATATGTGAGAACAGGCGCTGGTAATACGACTGGCCGACTATGGAAGTCGTATGCGAGAACCAGAAGGGATGGGTAATTGAATAAAGATAAGAAGTATTGGAAAGAAGGAGTTCAGAGAGAGGCAAAGCAGTAAAGGGGGTTAGATGTGAGACAGGATGCGAGGGATGTGTAGGACCAAGCGCTCAATGCCATGCTCTGAGGAGAGAGGAGGGCAAGGAGGGCGGCGACCAACCACAGGCCACTACGTCACAGGACAAGCAGATGTCATAGACCACGCCAGGCACGCCGACCAATAGCGAGCGGGTGGGCCCACCGAGCGAGGAATGCACACGTACATACGCACACACACTGCCTCTTTGCTCTCCAACTCTCTCTCTCACGCGCTGCATGTTATAATCACTACTATGGATATAAAATACTTCTAAGTGTCACAGACAAGAATAAAGGCAAACACTGATCTGTCTATGACAACACGAATACTAAGAAAGAAAGAATATCGTTTTACGATTATTATAGCCCATTTCACTGCCGTGGCGAGTGCTAGCGGGTCACGAGTACATTCTGGCAAGCTGGCCAGTGTAACACCCCGCCCAAGATGTGGGACGTTTTTACCTCAGGTAAACGCCACATCTGACCAGACAGAATGCCCACAAACCCCGCATCACCCAGCTACTCCCCAAGTTGTGAAAAACAGGACACAATCACAAACGTAAAAACACTTCATTATATATAAAACAAAATCTACACAACACTTCCCCAAAATAATAGTATCACTTAACAATGTTATGTTCAATAAGCAAGCTTCACCAAGCCTAGCCTACTAAGAACAAAAACTCAGAATGTCTTAGATTCTTGCTGTAACAATACTGCACTTATATACTATCAAAAGAAAGAGTTTTTATGTGAGGTTTTTGTATCATTTTAATAGTGTTTTTGGCGGCTTTGCACTACAGGGGCAAGCCTAATTTTTCTCCACTCTCAAACCAACCCTGACTGAACGGCGAGGGTTCTCCTTAACCTCTGAAGTGCGCATGGGGAGTATGAGACACCTCTGCCTGTGCGCACGTATTTGAGGTGTTTCCATCACTAACATCATTATTTTACCATAAATAGCATTAATACTTATCCATATGCACCTATTATAGGTTGATTATAAAGGTATTAACCTGTTACAACAATAAAACAAGTGGAAACAGCGTTTGGATGGTCAAAATCGGCGATACAGGATGGGAGTTACATAATGTATGGCTGAGGCAACCTCCTTTCCCGCCACTTTTCCCCAAGTCTGGAGAGACACTGTCGATCGATACTCTCTCTCTCTCTTGCACTCGCTTGCTAACAGTGATGACAATGCCCTGCTTGCAACTCGCTAATGTTAGCACGAAAATATACCACAGAATAAGGGAATAACAGGGAAAATAGGTGATAACTGAAGGAGGGGAGGAAAGTGGGGAAGGAGGGGAGGTGGAGGAGTGATATTTGGCATGGCCCAGGAACAATAAAAAAATAAATAAAAATGGGTGTTTTAAATGGATTTCTTTTTTCCCTGACTCTTAAGAGTCTTCCCGCAGTCCGCCGGGGGAACTCTTAAGAGTCTTCCGGCAGTTCCCGGGTTAAAACATGCCCTGCCGTGACAAACAATCAGCCAGAACATTATCAGTGCCCTTAACATGCCACACATCCAAACTGTGTTACGGCAGCAAAACAACACCTGACACTGATAAACTGCCCAGTCCATCACAAAACTGGCACCTCTCCTCGCTCTCGCCGGCAGCGGGACCCGCCAATAACCTTTCACTATTTCCACCTTAGTGATAAACGAGGCAGCCCCGATGCGGCCTATGGGGTCGTCAACTCTGGGTAATGTATAGGCGTCTGTCAGGGATGATGCACCAACACTCTTGCAATCAACACAAACACGGATCTTACCACTCAACTCAGGTTGCAAAGTCACTGGCAACGAGCACTCACGATATCCCTTATCCCTCAGACCCTTTTCCAACATGTAGTCCAGCTCTGCTTTCACAACAGGATGTCGAGCAGGATTTATACGGTAGGGAGCCAATTTGAGCTTTGCACTGTCTCCAGTCTCTATGTCGGGTGCCACCCCGGACATCAGGCCTGGAGAATCAACAAACATGCGGACGTACTGCCACAGTCTAGTAAACAACTTCTCTTGGCGCTTAGGAACAAGAGGTTGCAACTTATCTCGAAGAACAACATGCTCATTGCCCTGCCACAACCCTGCCGGGACCGCAGTCTCTAATCTATAGTCTCCCTTGTTACGACCGGGACTCGTATAAAACAAGGGCTCTTAATCATTGGACTAGAAAGACACACAGCCACAACGGTAACACGAGATCCAACCCTCGAACTTATAATGCCGGCGCACAAAAACACCTATACCCTCCAGAGTTAAATCTGCGATAGCGGGGTATCCTCTAACTCGGTATAAATGCACTACTACTACAGGCTGATGATCTCTGATACAGCCTGATCACATCAACATACAATTACGTTAATGATGTATACAAGGAAAAAGATAGAGAGCTTAATTAAATCACTGGAATGATTTAATGCAAACAAGAAGAAGGTATAATTAAAGTTACTCTAAACAATAATAAACTGTCACTCCTATATTAAAGAAAGTGAATGAAAGTCCTAAAGCATCGAACAGGAATCTTCTGAAGAAAGTCTGATGCTGCTTAACTCCTTCAGACATATTATGTTCCAGTAAGTCTACGGAGGCGGGAGCCCGGTATCCTTGCCACCGCCTCGCACTACACTAACAACAACACTGCGGCCGTTATAATTATCGGAGGTGGCTGAGGTTGCCACCAACGGTTTTATCGTAAGCTAACTTATCGGACATACTGAGCTCCATATGACGCTAGAGCGTCATATAACTTATTAGCGAGCCATCAAGATAAGTCAATATGACGCACTAGCGTCATATGAGTTTTGGGCGCACTCGGCCACATGACGCGGTAGCGTCATATATGTCTGAAGGAGTTAAGATGATCAAATCGGATTTTGAACTGTTATATAAAGCAGGAACAAGATATGGCAAGTGTACAAAGGAGTACAAAGGAGTACAAAGGAAATCAAGCAACAACAGATCTAGTGACCCTTCTAGGCTGCTTGTCCTCCAAAACACTGAGGATCAAGTGTCCAAACAGTGGTTTAGAGTGGGTAAGGGAACATTGGAAAGGGAACTATTGCCCTGGAACTAATGTCCGTGGCAGTACTAGGAAGTTAGTAGGGGACATATGGGTTAGTAACTGAGGGGAGGATAAAATAAAGTTATTCATTTACAAACGCAGTCAGTCGCGGGTTTGATGCGAGATATTTGTCTAAGCGGAGTTTAAATGAATCAACGGTGCTGCAGTCTATAACGTCTCGGGGAAGCCCATTCCACAAGTTGACAACTCGATTGAAGAAGAAATTCTTAGATTCGTGTGAGTTAAAAGATTTACCAATAATTTTGTAACCGTTTCCCCACGTGTAATTAGATTGGTCGATAGTGAAGTACTTACTACAGTTCATATTGTCGATGCCTTTGATGATTTTGAACACTTGAATTAAGTCACCTCTTAATCTGCGCTGGGTTAAAGGAAATATATTTAATTCTCTAAGACGCTCTTCGTATGGTTTGTTCTTTAGGCTAGGTATCATTTTGGTAACTCTACGTTGAACTCGTTCTAGCTTGCTTATGTCTTTTTGGTAATAAGGGCACCAGCATTGAACGCAGTATTCCAGAAGAGGGCGGACTAAGGAATTGTAAAGGGTTAGGATAACGTCTTTGGATTTATGATCAAATGACCTGCCTATAAAGCCAATTATTTTGTTTGCCTTCTTAACAACTTCTGAACATTGTTGACTCGGTTTTAGGTTACACGATATTGTTACTCCCAGATCAGTTTCTCTGTTTACATTCTTAAGCTGAGTGCCATTCATCGAATAGTTTGCTTTCTCATTTATGTATCCGATATGTAGTACTTTACATTTATCCGCATTGAAACTCATTTGCCAAATTTGGGCCCAATGTGACAATTTATCTAGATTGTGTTGCATATCGTCAACTTGATCTTTTAAGAGTACGCTATTTGCAATTTTTGTATCGTCAGCAAATTTTGAGATTGTACAGGTGAGACCCTCATCTATGTCGTTGATGTAAATTAGAAAGAGAATTGGTCCTAGTACTGATCCCTGGGGTACCCCGCTACTTACATTGGTCCATTTAGATGCCTTACCATTTATGACTACTCTTTGCTTTCTGTTGCTGTGCCAATTTTCTATCCATTTCACCACACCGTCTTGTATTCCATGCGCTTTTAGTTTTAGCAGTAAACGTTTGTGGGGAACTTTGTCAAAGGGCTTTTGAAAATCAAGGTATATAATATCTACAGCTTTACTCTCATCGTAGAGGTTGAGGATATCGTGGAAGAAGTCTAAGAGGTTTGTTAAACAGGAACGTTTTTTACGAAAGCCGTGTTGAGTATCTTTAAGTATGTTATTTTCCTCTAAGTGATTTACAAGTCTGTCTCTTATGACCGTTTCTAGCATTTTACATACAACTGAGGTTAAGCTAATTGGACGATAGTTACTGGGTAGGGATTTGCTGCCTTTTTTTAATATCGGTGTTACATTGGCTATCTTCCACTGATCAGGCATAGTTCCAGACTGCAAGGATTTATTGAATAGTAATGTCCGTGGTGTGGAGAGCTCATCCTTAGCTTCCTTTAGAACTCTAGGCGAGATTGAATCAGGTCCAGGCGTTTTATTTACCTTGAGTTTATCTAAACAATTCAATACTTCTCTCTCTGTAACGGTGATATTGCTTAGAACATCTGAATTATCAATCTGAATCGGCGATGGTGTAGGAATATCACTGAGGTCTTCTTTTGTAAAAACTGATGCAAAGAAGGTATTGAGGGCATTACTCATTAATTTTGTACTTCGTCTTTGGTGTATTCTCCATTTTCATCGACTAACGGTCCAACAGTTGAAGTAACTACTTTTTTCTTTCTGATATAACTATAGAATTCTTTCGGGTTTGTTTTACTTTGATTCGCAATATGTAACTCTAGGGTCTTTTTACTTTGCTTAATTAACTTTTTGGCTTTGCGTCGTAGCTCTACAAATTTCACCCGTTATTCGTCATTTTGTGAGGATTTTAATCTATCATTAGCAAATTTTTTAGCAAGCAGGCAGTTTGAAATATCTTTATTCCACCATTTGGGCTTATTATTATGGCCTGGACGCCGTATTTTCGATGGTATGCAGTCTTGCACTGCTTTTAGGTAAGTGGTTTCGAATAACTTCCAAGATGTATTTATGTCGTTATTGTTAATTAAAAAGCTCCAGTCAGTCTCTTTAAACATAGCTCTAAGTTTATGAAAGTTTGCTTTCTTGAAATTAGGAACTTTTTCGATGCTACTATTTGGTTCGTTACTAGTAAAGTTTAAAGTGAAAGTTATCGTACGATGGTCGCTGTTACTGAATTCATCACCAACATTCAAATTCTCTATTAATTCTTCTTTTGTTGCAAGTACAATGTCAAGAACGTTATTACCACGGGTCGGTGTTCGAACAAATTGATAAAGCGAACTCTCTTGCAAGTTCGTATACAATTCATGTAAGAGTATCGCCCCACTTGGTCACAGGTTAATAAAGTCGCCAAAAAATACGGTATCTTGTGAGTTACTTACATCTGCAATTTGTTCAGAAATTTCTCAGTCAGTTTGCACTGATTGAGCTGGAGGTCTGTATATTAATGCAAGTATTATTTTTGTACCTTTATTATTCTATATTAGCACAAAAGATGCGTCGACGTTCACAATTTGAGGTTTTGACAAGAGGGTCGGGTTAAGACTTTCTTTGATATAAAATAAAACGCCACCTCCATTTTTATTTATTCGGCTTGTGACGCACCCCAGTGCTGGGCAACGCAACCTGATTGTACTCCTTGGTACTCCACTGTACCGCCCGTGATCTGGCTACCGTCAGCCGCTATGTATATTGAGTGTGACAACTTATAACTATGTTCTTTGTATCTCTGCAAAGGTCTCGTCATGTGCTAACCAGTGGTGGGTTTTGTTTTAAGCCATGTCGAGACCTTCCATTTAATATGTAGTATCAATAGAGAAGTTGATAGATAGGATAATGGGAATTCAGAGAGAGAGTGAGTTGGGCTTCAGAGCAAGAGGGTAGCAACACGCCGCGCTGCCGGCCGGGTGGTTGCCAGACGTATGGACTGGTTGGCAGCCTTGCCCTTATAGCTAGGCGCGATAGGGTTGGTAGTCCATTGTTGCCTGCCTGGGCTGGGCCCATGTTGTCGTACAGCACACTGCCTGGAGGTTGGCTGTGTGTTCCTGGACTAGGTTGCCTAGAACCTTTGAGATTCTAACATCCCTTGCTCTCTCTCCCCACTTCTCACGGTTGCACTCTTTCTCTCTGACGACTTTACTCTCATTTCATTCTTCTCTCTATTTAAATGCATAACCTTCCCTTGAGGTCCTAAAGGAGTTTCAGCACTCACCTCTCGTATTACTCTTAGGACAAGCATATATTTACATGTATTAGATTTAAGGGGTTAATGTGAACAGCGATCTTCTTGATGAGGATAGTTGGTGAACGTTCTACATGTTCACGAGTTATATGCCCTGCTCATCATCCCATTTGTGACTAGACTGGTGCCATGTGTAAGAGCCCGACCATGCCCAGGAGTTGTCTGTAGAGGGACGAGGACTTAGCCTTGATTTGCATACCGAGCCAGGAGCGAGTGTAGCACCCGAGACTACAGCTCGCTCGTAGTGCCGGTATAGTAGAGTAACGTAATTTATCTGTCCTTGTGTTCTCTACAGTCTTCTCCTGGGTTCTCGCTTTCGGTGCTGGGACTCGTTGTTCCTGTGACTTGGCCTGCTAGCTAGAACACATGGGGATGATGAGTGGGATATATCTTTATTTTACTATGCATTGCAGCTCTCTTTAAGTATATATCTATAACACTTTACAATACACATTACTCACACACAAGACAACACTATTAATACTTTCATGTATCAATTAACTGCACTGTCATTTTGCTGCTGTGTCCGGAGTTCTGTTGCGTAGGGCGCATACGGACTCGGAGGGGAGACAGAGTGAGAGAAGCGAAGTAGCCTATGCGGTAGTAGGCTACCGGCGCAGTACTGTTGCCTGCAACCTTTTAGTTATTCCAAGTATAGATTCATTATTATAATAAGTGACTACTGTTTATGTTCCTCCCATGTGTATTATTAGGTATCTACTGGATCATGAACATCTTGTATGCTACATGCTAGTGCATGTTAGTAGGGGACAGTTAGTGTAGTGCACGCGCTTTCAAGTAGGCGTGTACATTTGTCATTTAGCATTTCACTGTCATACCTTTAGCCTGCTTCTATTCTACATTATTAGAGGCTTAATATTAACGTAGTTTCTTGAGTATTGCATTTCTTTAGTAATAACGTAACCTATAAATGTCTGAGGGAGTTTAGCCTCATAGCCTACCCCTGTTGTACACTTTCGCCGAGTTAAGGTACCTCGTTACCGTAGACGATAACTCTGTAGGGCGTTGGTGCTTTTGTTGTCTGGAGCATATAGTATTTGGGACTGGAATCGAGCGTGTCGTTGTCACTTAAGCCATTTCTGTCCTACGATCAAGAATCCCGAATATGTATTGCCGATCCAGCCGTAACAGGCTTTTCTCAAACATTACATAACCGGGAAGTGAATACTCTGCTAAAAAGTCTCTATCTACTGTATTGAGCCAAGATTCTGTTATACCAATCACATCATAATTTTCAGTAAACACTAGTTCCTCTAAATCTGAAAATTTATTGCGTATGCTACGAGCATTTGCATAGAAAACCTTTAAAGTTGCGGTTTTAGAACTCACAGAACGTTCTTTAATCAAATTTTTGGTTCTGGTCGGATCTACATTTACATTCATGGCTGACATCGGTCCTCGGTCGTTATCCCTGGCGGTTTTGAATTTGGGTCGTGTTGGTGGAGCTTTATCCAAATTCGCGGTTCTTGACAGATTAGCATTTAATTCCTTCGCAGGTTGCCGCCCTCGCTGTCTTCGGTCCTCCTTCCTGGTTGTCCTGTGCTGAGTCGATTTCTTTTCCGAAAATCCTTCACTGCATCGTTGAGAAGACGCCCAAAACGTGCTGCTCCCACCTGGTTCAGATGAACTCCATCGTCCAAAAACAAATAGTCATCGTAGTAGAAATTGTCCCAGGTGTCGACGAATCCCACGTTTTCCTTCCTGCAGAGGTTTGCTAGACAACGATTTGTGCTGATGGCTATGTTGTAAAACCGGCTCTCTACACCAAGCCGGGGGACGATTCCTGAGACGATGATCCTTGATGACTTCTCCTTAAAGTGTAGGGACATACAGTGTTAACTGGCACGGGAATAACGATAAATGCGCAATAGTATTATCTCCAACAACAAAAGAAGTACTTCCTCAGGCAACGCAAAAGCCTGCTCAGGTTATGCAACTCAACAACAACCAAGGCTTACAATCAACGTGAATAAAAATGCTGCATACATAACATAAGAGTTTATAATCCTAATCGGGTGTCTGCTAGGCAAATAAAGTCTAGCTGGGATGTCGTAGGCTAGGAAACAATGGCTGAGCGGCTCGTAGCCTAGCGAGGTCCTTAAGACTGTACGGCCAAATTACGTTAAATTACGGGGTGCTCTCTTGAGAGATCCAGATCGCTAGTATCTGGTTCTCTCCTGGCGATCCTCTTCAAGTCAAAGCAAAAACGAGTTAGCACAGTGTTGGGGTGGCAGAGGCAAAAACGGAAATCCCAACAACAATAGCCTCACCCCAGTCTAGCATTAAATAGCCCAGCAGACAACCAAGAAATTGGTAGGGAGACACCGCGAGTGTGTCGAACCTCTACAGACAAAATGATAACCCCTCCAAAATGTCTAACTAAACATGAGATATCTGAGAGCTTCAGCATATAATACGATGGCCGATATATGAAATCGTGCAGAACCAAAGGGGAGTTATGATATTAAATAGATTAGAAACATAAGAGGTAAGAAGTTGAGAGAGAGAGAAAGTGTTCTATAGGTGGAAGTCGGGGACAGATGGCAAGGGAGGTGTGAAGGGTATGCTGGTCAGGCAAGCTCTGAGCAAGGAAGGCACAAAGGCAGCAGGGAGTGCGGGGGGACTACTTCCTGCCGCGGCAGGAGGGCGGCAAGGCGGCCAGCCACTCAGAGGGCCCGGCCGTGGCATGACGTCACAGAGGCAACACGCACACAACACTCTGCCTCCTGCACTTACTCACTCACACTCTCTAGCTGTATCATTCAGTCTTATACATTAAACTTATAACTGATGATATAAAATATAATGCATTGTCACAGACGAAAATAAATACCACTTCTATACTGCCTGTTACATGATGATTCACAAGAAAGAAAGTATAACATTGTAGATAGACTGTAGCCAAATTCATTGCCCTGGCGAGTGTTAGCGAGTGGCCAAGCGAGTGGCTGAGCCCACGTGGCGTTCTGCTAAGCTGCAGGCGTCACACCCTCCTTCTCCACCTCTGTCCCTAAAACAGCCAGGTCATGAGAGGGATAATCTGTACCACCTGTGCAGTCACTCCCATAGTTCATAAGTGCTAAGGCTTCCCCGCCGATACCGTACATGCACACCCCCGCATTCCTTGCGGCTACACCTGCCTGCGCAGCATCACCACCTTCAGCGCCACGGCCAGATACAGTCGGTCTATGGTAGGGCTGTTGCATTTTAATAGGGCAGCAGTGGGAGGCTATGCGAAGGTCGGGCGTATCTATTCCATAGTTAACCTCACCAATCTGCTTAATGTCCTGATACTGACCACCACCCTTAGCAGTCATGGGTTGACCCTGAACTGACAACCATGCCAAAGCCTCGTCGCCCACCTTGAACAACCTAGACAACGAGGCTAACGGTTTACTCACACCCAAGTGACCTGCCAGTGGAACATCGTGCACCGCATAAGTTGTGAGGCCTGGGTGCTCGGCAAAAACAGTGGGGTATAAACCGAACAGGTGCTGGATCGCTGCACACTGTTGCTCAGGCAGGTGCTCAAGCGCTTCCACAGCCACCTAAGTCGTGTTCCCCGCCCACTGATCCGCTGAGACATGACAATCCCAACTTTCCTCCACCTGTGCCTCACTGCCCCCCTCTCCTTCTCCACCTTGGCCGCTGCAGACCAACACAGGGACAGTAGGCTGTTCAGGTGGGCGCCTCGCAAACTCATTCAACAGGTTCACATGACATCCTTCCCTGTCCTCATCTAGTTCAATAGCCCCGTTCCCACAACTCTCGAGACTAGGATCTTCTAGTTGTATCCGTCGTATATCAGAGGGTGTCAACCTGTCCACGGGCTCCTTGAGCAATTTGTGGCCACCTCCGATACTGGGTTGCTCAAGTCTAGTCTGTTTCACCTAGGAACATTTCTGTCGCGGAGTGCTATCACGCCCTACCATGTGACTAGGGGGGACAGGTTTTGGGGCCATTCCGGACCTCAAAAGTGGTGCAAGTACCGAGTCACTAAGGAGTGTCGCTGGGTCCAAACTCTTAACCCGACCACCAGCCTTGACTTTCTCCTTCCGACCCTTCCCCCGCTGGTCTGAAACCTGGGTACTAGGCTGTGACACCTGAGCGGACTGAGATCTGGTGACAGTACACGCCATCTGCTGCATCTGGCACCTCTCGAGCCACTCTTGCCCCTCCCTACTTGTGTCGGCCGCCCTCTCGGCAACAACTAAGGGTGGAACCTCGGAAGTAGGCACCGCAAAGTCGTTACCGAGAAGGAGGTCGACCCCCTCAACTGGTAATTTCTCTACAATCCCCACATCCAACTCCCGTGTCACACCATCCACCACAAGCTCCACTCTCACCAGCGGGTAAGACTGCACAGCATTGATGCCTTGAACCACTACAACCCGAGCTGCGTTAATAGGCTTACCAGTGACGTTCTTAACACCTTACGAGCGGCCTATGCGGTTTATTTATGTGTACCGCACAGCTTAAGTAACGTCTGGGAGGCACGCGTATCACGCAACAACTCAAGCCTATGTTCCACACCAGCCCACCTCACAGTGCCATGTCCCCTATGAACACAAAAAGCATCTCGGACGGGTAACGAGCCCTCCTTATGCTTCTTCACCGACTGTGACTTCGCAACTGACGATTTACCCCGGGCAAACGCGGAAGAACTCAAAGACACCCCGATGTTGCTCACTAGAGACACCACCGCTGTAGACTGTGTGCTCGGACAAGAGCGCGCAATATGCCCCTTATTATGGCACTTAAAACACTCCACCTCACTCATTGACTTCCCCTGGGGTGGGAAAATGCCCTGGCCTTTCTTTAACGAGAAGGATTTCGACTTGGGTTCAAAATTGGCAACAGTGCTCTTAGTAGGATAATTTGTTGTATCATTAGTTCGGGGGGGTGGGGTGGTACACCCCTTGTTACCTGCCTCAGCTTTCTGGGCAGACCCGCACCCGCGAATTAACGACAACCTGAGGTCAGCCAACTCAGCCGCCTCCTGCAGAGTTTTAGGTTGCTTTTCTTTCAGGTTAAGAGTCAAGTCACTGCCAGTGCATTTAAAGAATTGTTCTAACAACACTAATTGCTTCACCGCTTCAAAAATAGTTGCTTTCTCCGACCTAACCAATTCTCAAACGCATCTGATAGTTCTCTAGCGTGTTCCTGGAAAGTACTCTCCTTTCTCTTAGGAACAGCCCTAAACTTCAGCCTATAGGTCTCTGGCTGCAACTCATACGCCCTCAGGACAGCCTCTTTCAACGCCTCATTATTCACACAAGAATCTAGGGGCAAAGCATCGTACGCCTTGAGTGCTTTCCCCGTCAATCGTGAAGAAACAAGGGCTTCCCACTTCTCCTCGGGCCATTGGTGATCCCGGCACTTTTTCTTAAAACGGAGAAAGAATTCTGTAACTCCTGACTCATCAAACACTGGAACCAACTTTAGTAGATGCGACAGGGACTGGTCATGGGGTCGACCCCACTGGACGAAACGGTTCCCCGTCACCTCTATACGAGTTTTCTCTAGGTCAACATCGGCACAATACCTTGCAGACTCATGCTTGAGCTCAGCCTTTCTCTGCTTGAGCTCAGCCTCATACTTATACTTGATCTCAGCCTCATGCTTTCGCTGCTCGAGCTCAGCCTAATGCTTTCACTGCTCGAGCTCGGCCTGTCGCTCCTGCTGCTTAAGTTTGGTGAGCTCGAGCTGAAACAACATCTCAGAAGACAAACCCTGAGGAGGGGGTGCTACTACCGGGGACCCACCCAGTGAGTCACCTAGAGGCTTACCCAACCACCAGCGGACATCGGCCTGTGGGAACGTACTCGGCTCCGGAACCCGAGGGGGCGCCATGAAGGGAGTTGAGTGGAATGGGGGCTGGGACGAAGGTGCCCCAGCTCCCGCTCCACCCGAAGCCTCAAGCACCCCACCCAGCACACAGGCAACCAGCTCACTTCTTGACAAACCACTAGTGCAAGAAAACCCTAAGACCGTGGCTATACACTGCAGTCCGTACCGGTCCAGCCCCGACACCTGGTCCCCCGACACAGGCTCCTCCAAAAACCTCCGAGCATCCTCCTCACCGTTCACCACCCGAACGCCGTCAGACAACTCCACCTTCTCGCCTGTCTCTCGCACTGTGCCCTCACTATCCTCAAACACGTCCAGTGACGACATGATGGAGTCAAAAACAAAAATCCCAAGTCAAGACAAAAGTAGCCAAACTCTCGCGTAGCTTTATTCACAAAAAATATTTGAAGATGTTTTTTTTTAAGTGCAATACTAGGTCACCAATAAACTCCAACAAGTTCCATATATCCTCAAAAACAATGTCCACTGCCAACACTGCGAGAAATAAAATCGAACCCAAAAATGGCGAATAAGATTTCTCCCAAAAAAATTCTTGCAAAACTCAGTTCACTATATCCTGGACTTAGGTCGCCATTTGTTACGACCGGCACAACGTAATAAACAAGGGCACTTAATATTGGACTACAAGATAGGCTAGATCTGCAACAACGGTACGCTAATTCCAAACCCTCGAACTATTAAGCCGGTGAACAAAACACTTAAACCCTCCAGAGTTAATCTACTGGATAACGGGGTATCAATTAACTGGGTTTAGTGTACTTCTACAAAGGCTTTCCGGTGATGGCAAAGCCTACTTACAACAAGAGTAATTACATTAATAAAAAGCTCTCAAGTAATAACAATGCTTAAATAAACTATGGCAAGATTTAATAAAAGGTTATATGCTTACGTTATCTTTACTGTGAGTCTGGACTCAACACTAAAACTCTTCAATGATCTATGAAAACACTTGAAGTCTAGTCCTACAGCAAACAGATATGGAATCTTCTAAAAACGTCTGATGCTCTAAGATGCTCGTCGAATATAGAACAGGGGTAATGCAGGGGGGCAGGACACCAGGCCGTGTATCTTAAATACACCAAACAGTTGGATACATATATATGGAAACAAGAGAGTGCAACAACTCTGTGACAGCACTAACAACAGCAACTCAAAAACAGTACTTCCTTAGCCAAAGTAACAGCCGTACTGGGTTGTGCACTATGCATCAACCTAGGCAAAAACAATACGTGAATAATTGCTAAAGCATACGCAGATAAAGTTAATAAACAAAATGCTGTCTTTCTTACTAATAAAGTCTAGCAGCAGCATAAAGGTACAGGGAGCCTAGGCAGAGCTCAAGCATGCTCGCAGCCTACTGTCTCCCCTGAACAGATTTCCCTTATCTTACGTTAAGTGACTAGGAGGCTCTCTTGGCAAGTCCAGATCTCAAGTATCCGGTCTTACCCTGGCACTCCTCAAAGGTCAACAAAATGAGTTAGCAAGTATCCAATCAAGAGTAGGCAAAAGCCCTTCGCATGTATACTGCTAAGCTCGCAAAGGAAAATATGCACAAGGGTGTACTACAGGCTACCTAGCTCCATCGAAGTCGTACAGGCTCTGACTTGCCATATACATAACACAGACAACGACCAAAGATACCCTCCACTGTCTAGCATTAAATAGTAATAAAGAACAACCAAATAATTAGGAGCACCCAACAATATGAATCCATGTGACTATGATTCTAATAACCTCTAAAGCTAGTGCAAAACATATATGTGAGAACAGGCGCTGGTAATACGACTGGCCGACTATGGAAGTCGTATGCGAGAACCAGAAGGGATGGGTAATTGAATAAAGATAAGAAGTATTGGAAAGAAGGAGTTCAGAGAGAGGCAAGGCAGTAAAGGGGGTTAGATGTGAGACAAGATGCGAGGGACGTGTAGGACCAAGCGCTCAATGCCATGCTCTGAGTAGAGAGGAGGGTAGGAGCCCGACCACTGGGCAAGGAGGGCGGCGACCAACCACAGACCACTACGTCACAGGACAAGCAGACGTCATAGACCACGCTAGGCACGCCGACCAATAGCGAGTGGGTGGGCCCACCGAGCGAGGAATGCCCACGTACATACGCACACACACTGCCTCTTCGCTCTCCAACTCTCTCTCTCACGCACTGCATGTTATAATCACTACTATGGATATAAAATACTTCTAAGTGTCACAGACAAGAATAAAGGCAAACACTGATCTGTCTATGACATCACGAATACTAAGAAAGAAAGAATATCGTTCTACGATTATTATAGCCCATTTCACTGCCGTGGCGAGTGCTAGCGAGTCACGAGTACATTCTGGCAAGCTGGCCAGCGTAACAAGGGTTATTTTCTTTAATTATTAAATGATAATTGTAAATACATTTTCCTACTTTTTTCATTGGTTACTCAAAATACGAAGGGTGAGGTAAAATACAGTTTAACCATTTAAATAAGGACATATATTATTACTTACTTTATAAAGAAAATTCGGACAGGTTGGGAGACAGGTACCCTGCCCAGGTTTCGAACCCAATGACCACAGGTATATTTGGGAGAGCTGGGCTCCGTCACCACTAGGTCATGACCAAGTGGTGACGGTGCCCGCTTTCCGTAATATACGAAGGGTCAGTGGGTTTGAAACCTGGTCAGGGTATCTCTCTCTCAACCAACATTATTATTATATTTATGTGCATATCTTTTGTCTGCAGTTTGACAATCATAGACCGGCAAGGGACAGGGGTGGCGATAGCGACGCGACAGTCGAGCTCGTCGCCATTGACCAGGAACGTGAGGACAAGGACATGCTCCCGGCCGGAGACCCCCTACCACAATCGGTAGGGAAAGGGAAAGGTCGGGGAAAACGGAGCAAAGCTACCCTTCCTTCCGACAACGATGATATCAAGGTAAGCATTTTTACGTGTTATATTATAATAATAAAAAAAAAATATATATATATATACAGTACATATATATAATATATACTATATATATATATATATATTATATACCGGTATATATATATATTTTTTTTTCTATATTCCAACTACTCCCTCTCGGGCATAGGCTGAGAGCCTGTACATTCCACCGCTCAACACAGTGAAGCCCGTGAGGTCTTGTTCCAGTCTGGGGAGTGAGACATGCGAAGCATCCATCATGGCACGAAGCTATGTATGTGTATACAGTATGTGTAGTAAAACTCGCTAGGAAAATTGAAACAACGGAACACCAAGCTTTCGTCTATTTTCTCAAGACATCTTCAGGGTAATACAAGACAACATGGAGAGAGTGAGGCTTAAATACCCGTCCTAAATCAGCTGTGAGTTGCTAACTAGCATATAAATACAAAAAGGTGTTACCATCCTACTGCCTGTTGCCACATTTTTAGGAACATACTTCTTTTACATACAAAATAAATGTCTTACAAATTATTTATAATTATACAGATATGCATATACATTGAAATATGCCTAACAATGCAATCTAATCTAATCATATATTTCTTGTCCCCTCGATTTCATTCAAAATTTAAGAAGTAAACAATACTGTAATCTACCATTCCTTGATACAATGATTATAAATAATAATGGTCACTTAAAATTTAAAGTATTAAGAAAGCCGATTCTTGTAGATTCCAACCATCAAATTAAAGTAAAACTGTCAACTTGTTCAGGTATGTTTCTAAGAGCATTAAGGATATGTAACCCAGAATTCATAGATAACGAATACAAACAAATATATAATCTAGCCAAGACACTCTGCTATCCTGAAAGTCTTGTTGATCAAAGTTTAGCCAAAGCCGGAAAAAAACACTTCTATAATGTAAGTAATAAAGCTCTTTTTTTCAACGAAAAATATCTTAGTTTTGCCATATCATGATGAATTAACACCACTCGCAACATCTCTCAAGACTTTTAATATGAATGTAGTATTCAATTATGAGAACTCCGTTAAGTCTACTTTGATCAAAAACAGCCCTAAAAATGATGCAGGTGGAGTATATTTAATTCCGTGTAAAGGAAGTAATGACATATACATAGGACAAACTGGACAAATATTAGAGGTGAGAGTTGAACAACACCAACAATCAGTAATGTCAGCTCAAGAATCTAATGGTGCATTTAAGCATAAACAAAGAAAAAAACATCATATACAGTAAATTGGGATGAGGCTAAGATGATCTACTGGTCAAGCTGCTATTATGAAAGACTATTTGCCGAGTCCGCCTTGATCAGCATATATAGAAACACTATGAATATAAATGATGGCCTTTACACAATAGATAACATCCAGCTAAATATCCTTCATAAAAATTATGAAATAAAAAGAGCTAGAAATAGTTGTCCAGACCGTCAGATTATAGACTGAAATAAATTGTAGTTTGACATCTGACCCTTCTGGTGTGGTGTGACGCTTCTGCATAGTAGCCACGTGCGGGCATGCGCGCGTCGGCTGCCCAGCCGTTTAGAAACCGGCTGGCAGCAGCCGGCCGGCCGGCTTTTCCTTAGTATATATCCTACGACAATGTAACTAATGTCTGGGATATTCTTATGTTGTTTCACAGCTTGTAGCTGCCCTTATTCTTAACCAACGCATCTTAGTATATTTTATTCTCGATAGTTGATTGTTTCATTATAATATATAAGATGTAAGTCTAGTGAGAGTGGGAGGAGACGAGCGGGAGAGAGAGACCGTCTGGGGGACGTTGCTTCGCGCGGAGAGTCTAGCTTGGGACGAGCCTGATGTTGCCATATGCATTTGTTGGCAACGTTAGGCTTAGTTTCGACTCACGCACGGGGTAGACGATTTTGACCCGGCAACTGTGTTGAGTGTTGCCAAGCCTGGGATGTATTCTGCATGCCTAGGGCGGGGTCCAGACAGATTCAAGACTCAGAGCTCACCTCACTGTCGTACCCTTCGGACCTCCTTGATATCTATCCCTCTCCACCCCACTTAGAAACTTTCTCTCTTACTTTGTATACCTTCCTTCCACTACTTCACCAATCTATTCAATTATCCCATCCCCTTGATAGACCTTATATCTATTATTGTATTAACGACGAGCTCTCAGATAACTAGATAGGATTTTGGGCCTTATGCAGGAGATGTAATTGTTAATGAGACCTAGGAAGCCTTTTTGTTGTCTCATATTTGGTGGTTTCATGTTTGCTGGTGTGTTCTTGTGTCAGGTTAGCAGGGGCTAGACCGGAGGGGAGGCTTTTTGCGATCCTTTAAGTAAAGTCTGCTGGTGCGAGTCCTGTAGACCCGCACGACTTTACTAGGATACCCGTGGGAGTCTGGGGGCATTTTCTTGTCTGTGTCCCTGTGTGTCTAGTGTTGTGTTGTGTGAGGGCCCTTACCTAGTCCACTCAGCACTGCTCTGGCACGTCTTGCTTTTGTTTAAGGGTCGCCAGGAGAGAGTCAGATACTTGCGATCTGAGTCTCTCAAGAGAGCACCCTTTCAATTAGAGTAATTTGGAGCACAAACTTGGGAACGTCCCTAGGCTAGAGCAGGTGGCTCAGCCCGGGTATCCGAAGCCTATATCCTTCCGGCTAGACCTCTGCCGCCTGGCAGATTAACAGCTAGGGGTTTATTATTTCTGTATGCTTGTTATTGTGCCACAGTTTACCGTTTTTGTGAGCATTGTGAGTCAGGGTGTGGCTTAGAGACTCTGTCCGAGCAGGCTTGCCTGACTAAGAGTGAGAAGCACACCTGTATGTGGTTATGTTGCGAGTTGCTGCCTTTATTCAATTATACCTATGCCATTATACACTGTATGGCCTATCACTAGTATTTATTCCTGCTTATGTGTTAAGAGTTCTCTAAATCCGTAACGTACTTTCTTTGCTAAGCATCAGATCCTACAGTAGCCACTTGCAGTTTAGAAACCTGCATCTTGTCTACCTGTACGATGTTTTGAGGACTGTTTGCTTTCACCTTCTTTCACGCAGGGGTGATTAGTTGTATTAATTAACGTAACGTTAAATGTACTTTCTTCTAGTTTGTTATTAAATTGTTTCTGCAATTTAATTCCGTTATCTATCTTTTCCTTGAAGCTTTAAGTCAACGTAATTGTGTGATCTTTTATATAGCCTGCTTGACTATCAGCAGTCTATAGTGCGTGCACCCTGTAACCGAGTCATAGGATACCTTGTTGTCCAGGCAGGACTCTTGACGGTTTAGGGTAGTTTGTTGCCGGGGTTTATAGATAAGGGTTGGATCTAGCGTTTTCCGTTGTTGCTTGTTGCCGCATACCTAGTCCAATAGAAAGAGCCCAGTGTTATATATCCCAGGACGTAACAAATGGCGACCTTGCATAGGATTTACTGAACAGAGGAATATAGTGGTCATTTGTTTTGAGATTCCTTATGATTAGAGGAATACAGTGGACATAGAGTTATTTTTTTGGAGCAACCAATATAACACATTAAAGACTTTAAATAGCATTAGTATATACATACTTGCATAGGAGATAAGGCACATTCTATAACCGTGATAATTACTTCAGTACACAAACATGTCTAATACATCAGAACACAGTGATGGGTCAGGTCACGATATGGGCTCGGAGGGAGAAAGACCTGTGAAGTGGCTAGTCGATAGCGAGGAGGGTGCTAGAAGATTTGTAGAGGTGCCCCTTACCGCTGCCAGGGTGTTGAAGCTGAATAAGTATGGCTTAAAGTGTGTGGCAGGTCTTCAGGGTCACCAGGGTTTAAGTGGCATGAGGAAAGATCAGCTGAGGACTTTGATATTGGGTTTAGAAGGGAGAGACCTGGGTGGAGAGGCGACTGGGGGCCCCGGTCCCCAGCCCCCCCTCCACTCTACCCCCGTATCAAATGTCAGGGTGCCTGAATTTAATACATACCCCCAAGTTGATGGTCAATGGCAGCGTGGAATTCAATCACAGGGACCCTCCCCATTAAATGCATCTTCCCCTCCTCAAGGGTTGACTCCAGATTTGTTGTTTCGGCTTGAGATGACCAAAGGTTGAGGCTGCCGAGAGACAGGCTAGTGTGCAGGCTGAGGTTGCTAGAGCTCAGGTTGAGGCTACCGAAAGACAGGCTAGAGCTCAGGTTGAGGCTGCCGAGAGACAGGCTAGTGTGCAGGCTGAGGTTGCTAGAGCTCAGGCTGAGGCCGCAGAGAGAACAGCTATCCGAGAGTCTGAACTGCAGGCAGAGTCTACTAGGTATCGGGCTGACAGGGAGCTGGAGAAATCTCGAGTGGAGGTAACAGGGCGAAATATTGGGGGAGGTAACAGACATCGGGACCAATCATTGTCGCACCTGCTTAAACTAGTTCCTGTGTTCGATGAATCATGTGTGACTGAGTTTTTTATGCGATTTGAGAAGAAGTGTCAGGAACACCAGTGGCCTCAGGAAAATTGGGCAGCATTAGTTTCATCAAGACTCCTAGGAAAGGGGCTAAAAGCGTATGATGCACTACCTTTAGAATCCTGTGTAGTTTATGATGAGCTAAAGAAGGCTGTGCTACAGGCCTATGAGTTACAACCAGAAACATACCGCTTGAAGTTTCGGGGTGTTACTAAGGGCAAGGATAGTACCTTCCTAGAACACGCCCGGGACTTGTCTGATGCACTACGACATTGGCTGCGTTCTGAGAGGGCAGCTACTTTTGAGGAGTTGAGTGAGCTGGTTCTCTTGCTGGAAGATCCTGAAGTCAGGGCGTGTGGTAATGGTGCTATCGAACTGGAGAGCGATGGGGATGCGCAGCCTGGTGATTTTTTCTTGTCCGAGAGGATCTTGTATCGGAGACATCAGGATCCCAAGAAAAAGTGGGATGGCGGGTCAGGATTAGTGGACCAGTTAGTAATACCGAGGGTGTGCCGTGAGAGCTTATTGAGATTAGCTCATGATGTGCCTTTGGCAGGGCACCTGGGGGCACGTAAGACGGAGGCAGCTCTGAGCAAGCTTTTCTGGTGGCCTGGGTTAAAGGCGAGTGTCGTGTCATGGGTGTCACAGTGTCACACTTGTCAAGTTGTTGGGAAACCCAATCAGGTCATCCCGAGAGCCCCGTTACAACCCCTCCCTGTCATTGGGCCGCCCTTCAGCAAAGTAGTTATCGATATGGTTGGCCCATTGCCCCCCACTAGTGCCGGCAATAAATTTGTACTAACTGTAATGGATGTAGCAACACGGTATCCAGATGCTTACCCCATGCGCAACGGGATGGCTAAGACTGTTGTCAAAAACCTACTTGTCTATTTCTCTCGTTATGGCTACCCTCAGGAGATCCAGTCTGATCAGGGATCCAATTTTACTTCTGCTCTGTTTAAGCAGACCATGCAGCAACATGGGATAGTGTCTGTGGTGTCATCTGCCTACCATCCCGAGAGTCAGGGAGTTTTGGAAAGGTGGCACTCGACTCTCAAGAGTATGTTGCGGTGTTATTGCATGGAAAATGGGAAGGACTGGGATCTAGGTCTCCCATACGTTTTATTGCTGCGAGAGAAGTACCTGGGGAGAGCTTGGGATTTAGCCCGAACGAGTTGGTTTTTGGACACAGGGTCAGGGGGCCCCTCCACATAGTCAAGGAGATCTGGGAGGGAGTCACAAAGCCATGCTCGCTTCTAAAGTATGTTGTTGAAAGCCGTGAGAGAATGCTAAAGAGCTTGGAGGTAGCAGGTCGGAACCTTAAGAGTTCACAAGCTCAGATGAAGGACAGATACGACCAGAAGGTGAAGCTGAGGGAGTTTGAAGTAGATCAGGAGGTACTGATACTACTGCCTCTGGTGGGTCTGCCAAGTATTCTGGTCCGTATCGGGTTGTAAGGAAGGTTTCTGATCTCGACTATTTAGTAGCTACTCCTGATCGTAAGAAAAAGAACCAACTCTGCCATGTAAATCTGATGAAAGAGTATGTGAGGCGCCCCTCCGAGCCTCTCACTGTCCCGGTGTTGATCTGCAGCGATCGTGGTGGAGAAGGAGGAAGGGACAGTCAAGCTGCGGGGGAGGATAATTGGGATTGTCATGTTTCCGCGGATCAGTGGGCGGGGAATTCTAGACAAGTGGCTCACGAGTTGATATTGCACCTGCCTGAGCAACAGCGTGTAGCTGTGCAGCACTTGTTTGATTCAAACCCAGCTGTTTTCGTCGAGCATCCTGGCCTCACTACTGAAGCGGTGCACGATGTCGATGTTGGAGACCACCCGCCCTTTAAATCAGTGCCACACCGTGTTCCCCCTATTAAATTACCAGCACTTAGGGAAGAGCTGGATTATATGCTGAAACGTGGGCTGATTTCTGAGGGTGCAGTAAGGTGGACTTCCCCAGTCACACTGCAGACCAAACCAGATGGCAAGGTGCGGTTTTGTATAGATTTCCGCAGGTTGAATGGTTTAACCCCCACAAATGCCTACCCTCTCCCTCGCGTGGACGACAGTGTGGATAAGATAGGAAAAGCCAAGTTCCTCACTAAGATAGACCTTGTTAAGGGTTATTGGCAAGTGCCCTTGTCTGAGCGAGCGCGAGAGGTGTGTGGGTTTGTGGTGGACGGTGCCCCATATCGTTGCCATGTTATGCCATACGGGCTGAAAAATTACCCTGCAACGTTTCAGAAATTAATGAACGACATTGTAGCCGACATTCCCAACTGTACGGTGTACCTAGATGTTGTCATAATATACGATGAGGATTTTAACAGTCACTGTGCTCACATCGGACAACTTTTTAAGAAACTGAATGAAGCAGGTTTGGTGGTAAACCTGGGTAAGTGCGATTTTGTCAAAGCCACAGTTTTGTACCTGGGGTTCAAGGTGGGGACGGGTCAGGTGTGCCCTCCCAAGACAAAGATTAAAGCCATCGATCAGTTTCCCCAGCCTACGACTAAGAAACAAATCATGCGGTTTCTAGGTATGATAGGCTATTATCGTCGCTTCATCAAAGGCTATTCGACTGTACTTGCACCTTTAACTGACTTATTATCTAAGGACAAGAAGTTCCGGTGGTCTCCTGAGTGTGCAGAGGCGTTTTCCTTGGTGAAACACCTGTTATGTACCCACCCCATACTCAGGGCCCCGGACTTCAGCAGACCTTTTCAGCTGGCGACTGATGCCAGTGGCGTAGGGGCTGGGGCTGTCTTGTTACAGACAGATGATGAAGGTATCGAACATCCAGTGAGTTTTTACAGTAAAAAATTCAATAGTGCACAAAGGAATTACTCTGTAATTGAAAAAGAACGCCTGGCGATAGTGCTGGCGCTCAGGCACTTCGATGTATATGTTCTTGCTTTCGGACCAGTCGTAGTGGTTTATACCGATCATCACCCTCTGAAATTCTTGAATCAGTTTCATAACCGGAATATGAGGCTGACCAGGTGGTCACTCATGCTTCAGGAGTATAATCTGGACATACGCCATATTGCCGGTTCTGATAACGTGATAGCGGATTGTCTATCAAGGGTGGATGATGTTGGTTAGACTGCCACAGGATTGAGGGTTGAGTGTGGAGGAAAATAGGCTGTCACTGTAGTTCACCCGAAAAAAACAAATTAAAAAAGCAAAAACCTTATAAAAACTCTTTATTTTTTATAACGTGTAGAATTTTGTATAAGATGTTGTAGCAGTATCTAAGTTGAATGTTTTCGCTTATTGTCGCTAAGTTAGTTGAACTTGCTCGGTGGAGCGCGACAGTCTTTATTTTTTTTATATATAGTGCCTTGTGTCACAACAGTGTGTGGTACTATGAGAAGCTATCTGTTAGATATGAAGAACTTAGTCAAGGGTCTTATATCTTGGGGGAGGTGTGACGCTTCTGCATAGTAGCCACGTGCGGGCATGCGCGCGCGTCGGCTGCCCAGCCGTTTAGAAACCGGCTGGCGGCAGCCGGCCGGCCGGCTTTTCCTTAGTATATATCCTACGACAATGTAACTAATGTCTGGGATATTCTTATGTTGTTTCACAGCTTGTAGCTGCCCTTATTCTTAACCAACGCATCTTAGTATATTTTATTCTCGATAGTTGATTGTTTCATTATAATATATAAGATGTAAGTCTAGTGAGAGTGGGAGGAGACGAGCGGGAGAGAGAGACCGGCTGGGGGACGTTGCTTCGCGCGGAGAGTCTAGCTTGGGACGAGCCTGATGTTGCCATATGCATTTGTTGGCAACGTTAGGCTTAGTTTCGACTCACGCACGGGGTAGACGATTTTGACCCGGCAACTGTGTTGAGTGTTGCCAAGCCTGGGATGTATTCTGCATGCCTAGGGCGGGGTCCAGACAGATTCAAGACTCAGAGCTCACCTCACTGTCGTACCCTTCGGACCCCCTTGATATCTATCCCTCTCAACCCCACTTAGAAACTTTCTCTCTTACTTTGTATACCTTCCTTCCACTACTTCACCAATCTATTCAATTATCCCATCCCGTTGATAGACCTTATATCTATTATTGTATTAACGACGAGCCCTCAGATAACTAGATTGGATTTTGGGCCTTATGCAGGAGATGTAATTGTTAATGAGCCCTAGGAAGCTTTTTTGTTGTCTCATATTTGGTGGTTTCATGCTTGCTGGTGTGTTCTTGTGTCAGGTTAGCAGGGGCTAGACCGGAGGGGAGGCTTTTTGCGATCCTTTAAGTAAAGTCTGCTGGTGCGAGTCCTGTGGACCCGTACGACTTTACTAGGATACCCGTGGGAGTCTGGGGGCATTTTCTTGTCTGTGTCCCTGTGTGTCTAGTGTTGTGTTGTGTGAGGGCCCTTGCATAGTCCACTCAGCACTGCGCTGGCACGTCTTGCTTTTGTTTTAGGGTCGCCAGGAGAGAGTCAGATACTTGCGATCTGAGTCTCTCAAGAGAGCACCCTTTCAATTAGAGTAATTTGGCGCCCAGACTTGGGAACGTCCCTAGGCTAGAGCAGGTGGCTCAGCCCGGGTATCCAAAGCCTATATCCTTCCGGCTAGACCTCTGCCGCCTGGCAGATTAACAGCTAGGGGTTTATTATTTCTGTATGCTTGTTATTGTGCCACAGTTTACCGTTTTTGTGAGCATTGTGAGTCAGGGTGTGGCTTAGAGACTCTGTCCGAGCAGGCTTGCCTGACTAAGAGTGAGAAGCGCACCTGTATGTGGTTATGTTGCGAGTTGCTGCCTTTATTTAATTATAGCTATGCCATTATACACTGTATGGCCTATCACTAGTATTTATTCCTGCTTATGTGTTAAGAGTTCTCTAAATCCGTAACGTACTTTCTTTGCTAAGCATCAGATCCTACAGTAGCCGCATGCAGTTTAGAAACCTGCATCTTGTCTACCTGTACGATGTTTTGAGGACTGTTTGCTTTCACCTTTTTTCACGCAGGGGTGATTAGTTGTATTAATTAACGTAACATTAAATGTACTTTCTTCTAGTTTGTTATTAAATTGTTTCTGCAATTTAATTCCGTTATCTATCTTTTCCTTGAAGCTTTAAGTCAACTTAATTGTGTGATCTTTTATATAGCCTGCTTGACTATCAGCAGTCTATAGTGCGTGCACCCTGTAACCGAGTCATAGGATACCTTGTTGTCCAGGCAGGACTCTTGACGGTTTAGGGTGGTTTGTTGCCTGGGTTTATAGATAAGGGTTGGATCTAGCGTTTTCCGTTGTTGCTTGTTGCCGCATACCTAGTCCAATAGAAAGAGCCCAGTGTTATATATCCCAGGACGTAACAGTGGTCAGTCCCCATAGTATTAGTGAGTTGGGCCTATAATTAGGCCTTATAATTAGGGTTGGGTGTGAGAAGGATCTGCCTTGTGTGGACCAATCAGGTTTCTGCAGACTCCCTTTTTGCGTTTGTTCTTATATATGTAATTTTGAATTGTATGTATGTAATGTATGTGTGTATATGTGTATGTATATGTAATTATATGACTATCTATATGTATTTCTTTATATTTACATAAGCTAGATAAAAGTTTGAAAGGGATCTGCCTTGTGTGGGCCAAGCGGCTCTCCGCATATATAGTTGTGTTCATCGTGTATTACAGCACATATCGTTGTATCATTACTATTATATATTTGTATTAGTTATGGGGAGACTGACCGTTTGTTTGGTCTATTAATTAATTTATTCATATATTATCCATATATATAGAGGTAGACCGATAGAGAGGTGGAAGGATGGAGTGAGGAAGTATATGAACGAAGGCGGTGCTGGTTGGGGGGAGGGGCGTCGACTGACTGGGGACAGAGGTGCATGGGGGTGGTTCGTTCGTGGCCACGCCTTCCGGGATCACGGCGTCAGGCAATAGATAGATAGATAGATATATTTCTTTTACTTTCCTCCCTAGACCTCCATCAAGCTTAGAAAAAAAAAAAAAAAAAAATGTGTACATTTTTCGGTAGAAAAATGTCCCGGCCGAAGACCGATTCCTCTTAAAATTGCAGGCTCGCTATCGCTCGCCAGGAAAAAATTGACACCTAAATTGCTTGAAAGGTCTTAAAATTGACAACGAAATGGGGCGAAAGGTGTTATAATCGCCAAACTAATGGGCCGAACGTCTTATAATCTCAAAACTAGTAGGGCTAAGCATTAGGGAGAAAGGGGTCCAGAAAAACGGTCTGCCTTCCCTTAACTGTGTTGGGCGTATCATGTTATAGTTTCATATTGGTTATTCTGTATACGGTCATACTAATTATTATACTTTGCATTGTACTGATTTTGTTTTTTCTAAAGTTCATTGATTTGCATACAATTTTATATATGATTAGATTAGATTGTATTGTTCGGCATATTTCAATGTACATGCATATCTGTATAATTATATATAATTTGTAAGACATTTATTTTGTATGTAAAATAAGTATGTTCCTAAACATGTGGCAATAGGCAGTAGGATGGTAATACTTTTTGTATTTATATGCTAGTTAGCAACTCACACATTATTTAGGACGGGTATTTAAGTCTCACTCTCCACCTGTTTTCTTGTATTACCCTGAAGATGTCTTGAGAGAATAAACGAAAGCTTGGTGTTCCATTGTTTCAATATTCCTAGCGAGTTTTACTACATAATTTGATCACACGTATTTGTGATTTAACCTCCACATATATATATATATATATATATATATATATATATATATATATATATATATATTATATATATATAATATATATATATATATATATATATATATATATATATATATATATATATATATACTGTATGTTAAGCGTATGCTACTATGAATGAGTGTGACTTGGTGTTGGGTGTTTGTACCCTCCTTATCTCGCGGTCAAAAGAGCCTCGAAAAATGAAGTCTGATAATATTTTCCCAGCTGGGCATTTTGCCAGGAATCACAATGTACAGTTGGAGAAATTGTTTGGTAGCTTGTATTCCTTTCTATTATTTCCCGATATTAATGTTAAATTTGTTTTACCAAGAAAAAACATTTAACTTTGACACATTCATATATAATTATACATTCCCAGTATTCGTAAACATTTGTCACCCACTGAATATGTTGGCTGGCCTGGGTACTGGTGAGGAGAGGGTGTCAGATTTAACGGAGATAAGCTGGCGACACATGCAAACAGAATCGCACCCAGACTTTGGGTCAAGTTGACACACAGGGTTTGCGACCCTAGTTGGGATGTCTGACGTAAAATAATGTATGAAAGGATTTGTGTATGAATAAATAATTATATTTTTTGATATGACCGTGTAACAGCGCATATTGAGCGACTGTACACTCTAGGGTAACTCATATAATCACTTGTATAACTCACACCCATATAACAGTTTTTCACTTACTTAAGTATACTACTGTACATTCAAATTGGGCATGATCTCCCCTATAGAAGATCACCCCCACCTATAAAGGCCTTGGTACAATTTTTGCAAGCTAAGCAAGGGTTCTCACGCTCCCTTCAGAGAATTGCAGCAATACCAAGATGATTGCTGGCAACTAGTAACGTGTCACTCCCAACTGATAAAGCAGGCACGCCCCTTGGTCACTCAGTAGCAGATCAGACAGCCCCATGGAAGGTCGAACCCTTGACAGGTTGAGGTAAATTATACAGTGACGTATACAGTGTCAAGTGCGATACGGTTGCGATATTAGTGTGTGTACCGTTTATCTATTTTCGCTATTCTTAATTCATCTATTTCTTACAGGAAGGAATACAGATTACAGGAATAATAGCTCAATCTAGTTGTTGACCAGCTTACTGCTTTTAATTAGGTAGATACTTCCCTGCTGGGCATTACAGTATCTACACAGACCTTATAACTATTTACAAGCCGCATAGTCTATATTTCTGTTAATAAAACTATATAGAAAAGCCACCAGTGTCTTTGCTTCAAATCAATTACCTCTACGATTTACCTTTCAACATGTTTTTACAGTGATAACCTGGACTACAAACATTACAAGGAAAATCAAGGTAAGAGGCCAAAAGGTATCAAAACAGTTTAATCCCCGATACAACCGTTCCTTTTCTCTTTTTCACACAGGTGTTGAGGGGTAGGGTGTCTCGAATGGTGGACCTTGAGGCACAGGTAGAAAAACTTACAAAGAAGAAGACACCACTGGAGGAGGAGGTTGAGTCATTTGGGGTGTTCATGATGAACACCCTCATGGCCTTTGACCGCAAAGTAACAATGAAATTCATAAGCAATGCCCTGGACATGCTCGGTAATATCCAAAAGGAAAACATAGCACTGGAAATTGCTGAATCTAATGAACCAACTGCAAATAATCCTGCAATGCAACCTCCTCCTCCAGCGCAATGTCAGATCCATCATACTCCGGTGCAAGCAGCACCGACGACCGCACCTGCCCAGGTACCGCCCGCATATGGAAAATAATAAAAGAAATATG